>ONZH01010547.1:0-54568 GCA_900303285.1 Rhinella marina | reverse complement strand
CAGCTATTATAATACTGCCTCCTATGTACAAGAATATAACTACTATAATACTGCTCCTATGTACAAGAATATAACTACTATAATACTGCTCCTATGTACAGTCATGGCCAAAAGTTTTGAGAATGATACAAATATTAATTTTTACAAAGTCTACTGCTTCAGTTTTTATAATGGCAATTTGCATATACTCCAGAATGTTATAAAGAGTGATCAGCTTAACAGCAATTACTTGCAAAAGTCAATATATGCCTAGAAAATGAACTTTATCCCCCAAAACACATTTCAACATCATTGCAGCCCTGCCTTAAAAGGACCAGCTAACATCGTTTCAGTGATTGCTCCATTAACACAGGTGTGGGTGTTGATGAGGACAGGGCTGGAGATCAATCTGTCATGATTAAGTAAGAATGGCACCACTGGACACTTTAAAAGGAGGCTGGTGCTTGGCATCATTGTTTCTCTTCTGTTAACCATGGTTATCTCTAAAGAAACACGTGCAGTCATCATTGCACTGCACAAAAATGGCCTAACAGGGAAGAGTGTCGCAGCTAGAAAGATTGCACCTCAGTCAACAATCTATTGCATCATCAAGAACTTCAAGGAGAGAGGTTCCATTGTTGCCAAAAAAGGCTCCAGGGCGCCAAGAAAGACCAGCAAGCGCCAGGACCGTCTCTTAAAAGTGTTTCAGCTGCGGGATCGGGCTACCAGCAGTGCAGAGCTTGCTCAGGGAATGGCAGCAGGCAGGTGTGAGTGCATCTGCACGCACTGTGAGGCGGGAGACTCTTGGAGCAAGGCCTGGTCTCAAGGAGGGCAGCAAAGAAGCCACTTCTCTCCAGAAAAAACATCAGGGACAGACTGATATTCTGCAAAAGGTACAGGGAGTGGACTGCTGAGGACTGGGGTAAAGTCATTTTCTCTGATGAATCCCCTTTTCGATTGTTTGGGACATCTGGAAAACAGCTTATTCGGAGAAGACGAGGTGAGCGCTACCACCAGTCTTGTCTCATGCCAACTGTAAAGCATCCTGAAACCATTCATGTGTGGGGTTGCTTCTCAGCCAAGGGAATCGGCTCTCTCACAGTCTTGCCTAAAAACACAGCCCATGAATAAAGAATAGTACCAGAATGTCCTCCGAGAGCAACTTTTCCCAACCGTCCAAGAGCAGTTTGGCGATCAACAATGCTTTTCCAGCATGATGGAGCACCTTGCCATAAAGCAAAGGTGATAACTAAATGGCTCAGGGAACAAAACATAGAGATTTTGGGTCCATGGCCTGGAAACTCCCCAGATCTTAATCCCATTGAGAACTTGTGGTCAATCATCAAGAGACGGGTGGACAAACAAAAACCTACAATTCTGACAAAATGCAAGCATTGATTGTGCAAGAATGGACTGCTATCAGTCAGGATTTGGTCCAGAAGTTGATTGAGAGCATGCCAGGGAGAATTGCAGAGGTCCTGAAGAAGAAGGGTCAACACTGCAAATATTGACTTGCTGCATTAACTCATTCTAACTGTCAATATAAGCTTTTGTTACTCATAATATGATTGCAATTATATTTCTGTATGTGATAAAAACATCTGACAAACACACATAAAAACCAGAGGGCAGCAGATCATGGGAAAATATAATATTTGTGTCATTCTCAAAACTTTTGGCCATGACTGTACAAGAATATAACTACTATAATACTGCTCCTATGTACAAGAATATAACTACTATAATACTGCTCCTATGTACAAGAATATAACTACTATAATACTGCTCCTATGTACAAGAATATAACTACTATAATACTGCTCCTATGTACAAGAATATAACTACTATAATACTACCTCCTATGTACAAGAATATAACTACTATAATACTGCTTCTATGTACAAGAATATAGCTACTATAATACTGCTCCTATGTACAAGAATATAACTACTATAATACTACCTCCTATGTACAAGAATATAACTACTACAATACTGCTCCTATGTACAAGAATATAACTACTATAACACTACCTCCTATGTACAAGAATATAACTACTATAATACTGCTCCTATGTACAAGAATATAACTACTATAATACTGCTCCTATGTACAACAATATAACTACTATAATACTGCTCCTATGTACAAGAATATAACTACTATAATACTGCTCCTATGTACAAGAATATAACTACTATACTACTGCTCCTATGTACAACAATATAACTACTATAATACTGCTCCTATGTACAAGAATATAACTACTATAATACTGCTCCTAAGTACAAGAATATAAATTCTATAATACTGATCCTATGTACCAGATCATAACTACTATAATACTGCTCCTATATACAAGAATATAGCTACTATAATACTGCCTCCTGTGTACAAGAATATAACTACTATAATACTGCTCCTATGTACAAGAATATAACTACTATTAATACTGCTCCTATGTACAAGAATATAAACTACTATACTGCTCCTATGTACAAGAATATACTACTATAAATACTGCTCCTATGTACAAGAATTTAACTACTATAATACTGCTCCTATGTACAAGAATATAACTACTATAATACTACCTCCTATGTACAAGATATAACTACTATAATACTGCTCCTATGTACAAGAATATAACTACTATAATACTGCCTCCTATGTACAAGAATATAACTAACTATATAATACTGCTCCTATGTACAAGAATAACTACTATAATACTGCTCCTATGTACAAGAATATAACTACTATAATACTGCTCCTATGTACAAGAATATAACTACTATAATACTGCCTCTTATGTACAAGAATAATAACTACTATAATACTGCTCCTATGTACAAGAATAACTACATAATACTGCTCCTATATTACAAGATATAACTACAATAATACTGCTCCTATGTACAAGAATATAAACTACTATATACTACTCCTATGACGGAATATAAACTATACTATCTATGTACAAGAATATAAACTACTATAATACTCCTATGTACAAGAATGTACTACTATAATACTGCCTCCTATGTACAAGAATGTAACTACTATAATACTGCTCCCATGTACAAGAATATAACTACAATAATACTGCTCCTAACAAGAATATACTACAATAATACTGCCTCCTATGTACAGAATATAACTACTATAATACTGCTCCTATGTACAAGAATATAACTACTATAATACTGCTCCTATGTACAAGAATATAACTACTATAATACTGCTCCTATGTACAAGAATATAAACTACTATACATACTGCTCCAATGTACAAGGATACACTATTATAATACTGCCTCCTATGTACAAGAATATAACTACTATAATACTGCTCCTATGTACAAGAATATAACTACTATAATACTTGCTCCTATGTACAAGAATATAACTACTATAATACTGCTCCTATGTACAAGAATATACACTATAATACACCTCCTATGTACAAAATATAACTACTATAATACTGCTCTATGTACAAGAATATAACTACTATAATACTGCTCCTATGTACAAGAATATAACTACTATAATACTACCTCCTATGTACAAGAATATAACTACTATAATACTGCTCCTAATGTACAAGAATATAACTCTATAATACTACCTCCTATGTACAAGAATATAACTACTATAATACTGCTCCTAAACAATATATAACACTATAATACTGCTCCTATGTACAAATATAACTTATATACTATGTACTAATATAATACTATTAAATACTGCTCCTATGTACAAGAATATAACTACTATAATACTACCTCCTATGTCAAGAATATAAACTACTGACTACTGCTCCTATGTACAACAATATAACTACTATAATACTGCTCCTATGTACAAGAATATAACTACTAATAATACTGCTCTAATGTACAAGAATATTACTTCTATAATACTATCCTATGTACCAGATCATAACTACTATAATACTGCTCCTATATACAAGAATATAGCTACTATAATACTGCCTCCTGTGTACAAGAATATAAACTTATACTGCTCCTATGTACAAGAAAATAACTACCCTCCTATATATACTACTACTGCCTCTTATGTACAAGAATATAACTACTATAATACTGCTCCTGTGTACAAGAATATAACTACTATATACTGCCCTATGTACAAGAATATAACTACTATAATACTGCCTCCTATGTACAAGAATATAACTACTATAATACTGCTACTATGTACCAAGAATATACTACTATATATACTGCTACTATACTATGTACAAATATAGACTATAATACTGCTCCTATGTACAAGAATAGACTACTATAATACCGCTACTATGTACATACTATATACTGCCTATACAAGCACTATATAATAAACTACTATAATACTACCTTGCAATAACCCTAAACGTGCTACTATAAAGATATAGCTACTATAATACTGCACCTCCTATTGTACAAGAATATAAACTCCATATAATACCTGCTTCCTATATACAGAGAACTATACTACTATAATACTACTCCTATGTATAAGAATATAACTACTATAATACTGCTCCTATGTACAAGAATATAACTACTATAATACTGCTCCATGTACAAGAATTGAACTAGTATAATACTACCCTTATGTACAGGAATATAACCACTATAAAACTGTTCTTATGTACAAGAATACAGCTACTATAATGGTGCTCTTATGTACTCTGGTCTCTGGCTAGGCCACTCAAAGACATTCACAGAGTTGTCCTTAAGCCGCTTCTGTGTTGTCTTTGCTGTATACTTAGGGTCACTGTCTTGTTGGAGTCTGAGGTCTAGAGCTCTGGATCAGGTTTTCATTAAGAATATTTTTTTTTACTTTCCTTCATTCAGCTTTCCCTCAGCTCAAAAGAACAGCTGAATGTACAATCTTTATGCTGCCTTTAACTGCAAGCCTTGCAAGGTGCCACCCTAGGCACTAGACCTTTCGCACCTAAGGCTGTGTCTCCCAATCAGGGTTTCCAGGCACCTTCCATTGCAGGGGGTAGACTTCTTCTCCTCATGCATGCTCTACACTTCCGCAGCCCCTCCATATATTACAGGCTGGTCTTGACTCACCTGCTGTATCAGCCATTGCAGCAGGCCTTTTCCAGAGCCCACCCCCAGCAGGTGAAGATGGTGAGTGAGTGCATACTATACTTTTCTATCATGCTCACCCACAGTGAGGGGATTCAGGATGTTTATGCAACTACTGCACCATTCTTCAGGGGCTCCTTTTCCTCCCGCTCTCTCTTATACTCAATTTCTGCGACAGCAGCTGCAGCAGGCCTTTCCTTTGCCTCACAACCAAGTGTAGACACCAGGCAAGCTCATGCAATTTTTTTGATCCAGCTGGCAGCATTTGGCGCTTACAGTATAACGGACTCCACTTACTTCTCTTCTGTGTGTAGGGCGTGCTAGCCATGGCCATGTTGCCCACTCTACCTCTATGAATGGGTGGCACACCAACCATGCCAACGCTTGTGTCACTAGAGGGATGGCATTGCCTTCAGCTTCGGAGAACATTATAGAAAGGAGTCCTGTATAGAAAGAGCCAACCTATGCAGGCCCCCCCCTATCAAAACAGGGGCCCAACAGCAGCCAAATTGGCTGCGTCTATGGTACGGCTGAACAGAATGTCCTCATACGGTGTATTATATGTGCAGCCTCTGAAGATGTAGTGTCCTTACATACGGTCAAGGTGGAGGGTGGCTGTGAGTCAGCGGTCCTTCAGGGTGACATGGCCGAGTGCACCGCCACCTGCGCCAACTCACGCTGCACAGCTCGCTGTCCAAACAGGAGCACCGCTGGTAGAAACAAACATACATTTATCAAAGCAGGATGTGAAGGTTACAGTGACATTTCTATCGTGGGTGAGCCGAGGACCCGAGCAGCACAATAGGACCCGACACAATAGAGACTTTGGTGAGAAAATGGATTAAACCATTTAGTATCATTCCTTTCCTTCTCCTGCTGGGGCCTGTGCGGAATGATAATGGCGCTGAGCGAGGGAGACGGTGCGCGGCAATCAGACATAGCAATCATTATTATATAATGATCCCAGCAGAGGTGGATTATACCGCCACACAATGCCTTCCCATCAATCACCGTGATAACGGAGGCCACAGCTAGAAATGCACCCACGCTACGCTGTGTATGTACCCACCAAACCGGGGGCGTCCAGACAGCGCGCACAATTCATCACTTCATCTGACGGCGGTTTTGATTTGTATTGGATGGCTCTTGCTAAGCCCTCAGTGCTTCACATGTATCCGGGAGCATTAAGTAAAGAGCTGAAATCATCGCGCTGTGTGGGTGGGGACCCAACTGCTTACCTATACATCCAATCAATGTCTCCCGTGTTACATACAGTCCACTACTGATAATCACAAGGCAAAGTCAGTGCTACAAAATCTGCTGAAATACTCTGTGCTGCAGGGGATCCGCCTTCTCAGGGGCATAGTTATGGACGCTGCTTGGGTAATAGTGTGAGGTGGGCTCTGCCATGGGCTACGCCAGTATTATAAATGGCAGGTGACAGCTGGGGGGCGCTGTTCCGGATTTCACACTAGGATCCTCTGTTCCTCCTGTTGTGGTCTCTCTTCCATCTCAGAGCTGTCTCTTGAAATACTCTGCGCTGCTGTTGATCCAGCTTCTTCCATTATATGACCTCAGTCTGTGAACAGCAACTGGTCTCCATTTCCCACCCCAAATTCAGCACACTCCTGTCCTGAAATACTCTGTGCTGCTGGATACTCTGCTCCTTCCACTATCAGTCTGTGACCTCCCGCTTGTCTCCATTTCCCCTTCACATCATGTCACATGCAGCCCCTAATATCACATGAGAGGAGAAGTCACTGGGGGGCAGTAACTTCTCCTCTCATGTGATATTAGGGGCTGCATGTGACATGATGTGAAGGGGAAATGGAGACAAGCGGGAGGTCACAGACTGATAGTGGAAGGAGCAGAGTATCCAGCAGCACAGAGTATTTCAGGGTTAGGGTTAGGGTCACAAGATCAGCACATCGCTCTCCTGAAATACCTCTGTGGCTGCTGAGGACTTTGCTCCTTCCACTATCAGTCTGTGACCTCCCGCTTGTCTCCATTCCCCCCTCACATCATGTCACATACAGCCCCTAATATCACATGAGAGGACAGGTCACTGCCCCCACAAGATCAGCACATCGCTCTCCTGAAATACTCTGTGCTGCTGGGATTCCTGCTCCTTCCACTATCAGTCTGTGACATCCCGCTTGTCTCCATTTCCCCCTCACATCATGTCACATGCAGCCCCTAATATCACATGAGAGGACAGGTCACTGCCCCCCACAAGATCAGCACATCGCCTCTCCTGAAATACTCTGTGCTGCTGAGGACTTTGCTCCTTCCACTATCAGTCTGTGACCTCCCGCTTGTCTCCATTTCCCCCTCACATCATGTCACATGCAGCCCCTAATATCACATGAGAGGACATGATCCACAAGATCAGCACACCGCTCTCCTGAAATACTCTGTGCTGCAGAGGATTGTCTATTCTACTATGTAAGTATATGACCCCCCAGTTCTCTCCATTCCCCTTCATATGACAATATGTCTTCCTGTATAATATGGGGCGACTAAAATAACACTGGACGGGTTTCATTGACCAAAAATGATTATCGCCAATTAGTCTAATCCACTTTAGAGTGATATCTTACTGGCATCGCCTCTGTGTATGTAGTATCATCTATCTATCTATCTATCTCATCTGAATATATCTCAATATTCGCTTCGGCTTTGTACGCATTCGCTAGTTGTCCTATAAATTATACGCTATTGCTACGTATAAGTTACTCTATACGCTGTTGCGTATGAATTCAATTCATTAGCGATGCAATCTCCTCCCTGGTAGCTCCGCCCCCTTCTCCAGTGCGAGAGGAAGACGAGGCAACTCAGGAAATTAAGATGGCGACACAGCGAGGCCCTGACTGGGGAGGCATGGTGTGGGGCACCGACCCCTATGAGGAGAAGGAACCGGAGGAGATCTACGTCTCTCAACATGTCCGGCAGCCTAAGAAGTCGGTTGAGGTGCCCGCTGAGGTGTTCACTCTGCTGGCTGACACGCTGGAGGCGGCAAGAGTTCCCGCTCCGCCGTGGAAGGACTAGTCGCTTTGCCAAAATTTGATGGTCCCCCGAAGCTGTCACCTGGAACGCCCTGACCCTCTGGGAATACAAAAAGTTGGTAGAGGAGTGGGTTGTGCAGGTTTTGGAGCACCCACGGTCCGGTGACCCCAAGCTTCAGCGCAGAAAGGGTACCGTTATTTGGTTCAGTGTGGAACGGGGAGTAGGTTTTATCGCAGATGAGGAGACGGCAGAAGAATTATATGTCAACCGCCGTTCTGTAAAGCGGCCGTATCTTCCGCCCGTCCGCCACAATCTCCACACGGGATTACGTGGAGTATACCCCCATGAAGAGCCTCCAAGGCCCCTTTGCTACTGGGGTGAAACTCCTTAAGCGACCAGCTACTCCTGCAGTGCCCCCGGAAGACTGGACTGAGGAGGCCCAGGCCGCAGAAGAGGCTCGGTGTTCCCATGAGACCAATGATGGGCTCTGTGATCTGAGGAGAAATCCCAAGCTCAGCTGGAACCGCTGATACCAGATTTGCCACCGCCGCTGATGCTTCATGTGGGACAGATGACCACCAACAGTTTTGTGTACCAGCCATCGGTGGTACAATACCAACTGCCATGGCAGGTGCAGGCCACACAGTCCGCCGATCGCGGAAGACCGTTACTGGAGCCCCTACAGCCGGAGATTCTGTCACCTTGTATGCCGGCGGGAGGATCTGGCCACTACAAGGTAATGGGCAAGGCCCAAGTTGCCACGGCCCTTGCCAGTGTGACCGCCCGGTCACTATCAAGACCATCCCTGAGAGGTCGTGGGGGTCTGCTGCCGCAGCCAGTGTCACTTTCATGAGGCAGGAGCGCCCTCTCATGTCTTTTAGCTCCAGCAGCAGTGAAGAGGACCTGTTGGCCCTTAAGTAAGGATCCTGCAGCTGTTATGGGAGCCACAACGTGGACTTAACCTGAAGGGTGGGCACTAGCTGGCGTGTGTTTTTATTTTTGTTGCCCTGCGTTTGTCCTCACCCAGAAGGCCATGGATTGTTAGGACTCCCCCCATCAAAAAAAAAAGTTTTAACCAAGTTACGCATATGTGCGCCTCATCCCTTTTTCCCCCCTTTTCAGGTTATTGGGGAGCCCCTTGAAAGAGGGTTTTTTAAGGAACCTTTGCTGCTATTTTTTTACCCATTTGGATTACAATTACCTATGTGGATTACAAATTACAACTGAGTTTGGGACTCTGTTCCAGTTGTATGACAAGCGTCAGAAGAAAAGAGACTTAAACGTGTCCGTGAGCATACTAGGTAGGTGATATTTAAAATGTTTACATTATACCTATAATGTATTTGCACTATATTGTATGCACTGGATTGTTTGCACTAATGTTTTTACCTTTCAGCAATGGTTTCATGTATGTTGCCCATTGTGTGTATTTCTTTACAGGTACCGCAATGTTTCCTCATATTCACTTTATAGTATTGTGGATGGTTGTACTATGCACTTAGCCGGATAGACAGCACCTTACTTGTTCTACCTCAGATATACATACTGCCTTTGATCTGACCATTTACGCTGGATCTGGCCCGGGGTCCGCAAGGTGTCGAAAAGATGGCGCAAGCCTCGGATCACCTGCTGGATCACCTCCTTTTTATGCTGGTTCGGGTGGCGGTGTGTGCCATCGTAAATCGTAATCCTGGCGGTCCATCAGCCGGACTATGTATTTCAGCTGTGCAGCAGAGCTAAATGATGAGGATCGTCTGGATGCCATTTTCTAAAATTCGCTCTGCCTCTGAGGAGTGCACGCCGCGGCCTCTCCTCGTGCGTGCCTGCGTATTACGTAATCGCGTAGACAATAGTAGCTATTTGTATGCTCATGCGTACGTCTTCTAAGAAGTTGCGTACATTTTTTAAAAGAGTGTTCGTTATTAGTGCGCGAACGTTCGCTAGTGGCACATAACAACGTATATTTTGTACGCAAAAATACAACGAATCTATTCGTCGAATATACGAATTTTAGGAAAAGTTCGGCGAATGTTTGGCGAATAAAATTTTGAATGATTCGCTCATATATATATATATATATATACATATATAATCTCTGTGTATAGTCTCCTCTGTACACCAGCGCCTCCATATAACATTCTGTCCTATATGGTAAGTCATAGGAGTCTGGACGCATTTCAGTTCAGGACCATGGACAGCGTCTTCTCCTGGGACACACTGTGCAGTGTCTGAGGTCTCTCCTCTGGCAATGTCTGGAGATTTCCATGATCTGATGGAATTCTCCTCTAAACCTACTACTCTTAGGCTCGGTCCTCGATGTCAGATCAGGGTCCTCCGCCAATCAGCAGAACGAAGGGAAAGGAATGGGACGAGACTGCAGCACCGGGCACAGCCACGCCGGTATGTGGGCCCAGTATGACTGTTCTTGAGGAGCTGTTCCCGTAGAAGTGTAAGGGTGTGGCCACACGTGACGTAATGTGCAGAAAATCTGCAGCTAAAGTCATGACTTACAGTTAGATTTTGCTGTAAATTTAGTTGTGGTTTTGCCACAGATTTCATTTTTGGTTCTGACAACCCACTGGTGCCCCATCCCATTGCGGTAGCTATGGGGTAGAAAAGGGAGCTCACCCCCCTCTCTCTAACCACGAAGACTCCGCAGATGTTATTGACCGCAGCATCTATGGGGTTAAATGGCCACTGCAGTGGGATTTTGCCGGAATGATGCAGAGCACCGATAGAACGGATGGACAGCTAAGCACATGAATTCTGGATCATCTTTTAATATAATTCTATGTCATGCTGTTTCTCTATTATTCCCACTAGCAGTTATGAATAAGTTGCTAGCAGTTGCTAGCAGTTTGCAATGAAGGTCCAGATGGGGGTTACCAATTGGGGGTGTGTCCCTGCAGAGTCTGACACTATCCAATCAGTGTGACTTCTGTCTGCAGAGTGTAGACATCTTTTAAGCTCCTTGCTCTCCAGCATCCTTTCCACTTCTCTTCTATAGCGCCCCACATGGTAATAATGCTGCCATGTTGTCCCCTACACATTAATAATGCCCCTTGTATGGTACCTGTGTGGTAGTGCCTCCCTTTACCATGTGCCCCACAGAGTAGTAATGTCCCCCATTGTGCCTCCACACAATAGCAATGTTCTCCGCCGTACCGCCATACAATAGCAATGTCCTCCGCCGTGCCTCCATACAATAGCAATGTCCTCCGCCGTGCCTCCATACAATAGCAATGTTCTCCGCCGTGCCTCCATACAATAGTAATGTCCTCCGCCGTGCCTCCATACAATAACAATGTCCTCCGCCGTGCCTCCATACAATAGCGTTTTCCTCCGCCGTGCCTCCATACAATAACAATGTCCTCCGCCGTGCCTCCACACAATAGCAATGTCCTCCGCCGTGCCTCCATACAATAGCAATGTCCTCAGCCGTGCCTCCATACAATAACAATGTCCTCAGCCGTGCCTCCATACAATAGCAATGTCCTCCGCCGTGCCTCCATACAATAGCAGTGTCCTCCGCCGTGCCTCCATACAATAGCAATGTCCTCCGCCGTGCCTCCATACAATAGTAATGTCCTCCGCCGTGCCTCCATACAATAGCAATGTCCTCCGCCGTGCCTCCATACAATAACAATGTCCTCCGCTGTGCCTCCATACAATAGCAATGTCCTCCGCCGTGCCTCCATATAATAGTACTGTCCTCCGCCGTGCCTCCATACAATAACAATGTCCTCCCGCTGTGCCTCCATACAATAGAAATGTCCTCCGCCGTGCCTCCATACAATAGCAATGTCCTCCGCCGTGCCTCCATACAATAGTAATGTCCTCCGCCGTGCCTCCATACAATAGCAATGTCCTCCGCCGTGCCTCCATACAATAGCAATGTCCTCCGCCGTGCCTCCATACAATAGCAATGTCCTCCGCCGTGCCTCCATACAATAACAATGTCCTCCGCCGTGCCTCCATACAATAGCAATGTCCTCCGCCGTGCCTCCATACAATAACAATGTCCTCCGCCGTGCCTCCATACAATAGTAATGTCCTCCGCCGTGCCTCCATACAATAGCAATGTCCTCCGCCGTGCCTCCATACAATAGCAATGTTCTCCGCCGTGCCTCCATACAATAGCAATGTCCTCCGCCGTGCCTCCATACAATAGAAATGTCCTCCGCTGTGCCTCCATACAATAGTACTGTCCTCCACCGTGCCTCCATACAATAGTAATGTCCTCCGCCGTGCCTCCATACAATAGTAATGTCCTCCGCCGTGCCTTCTTACAATAGTAATGGTCCTCCGCTGTGCCTCCATACAATAGTAATGTCCTCCGCTGTGCCTCCATACAATAGTAATGTCCTCCGCCGTGCCTCCATACAATAGTACTGTCCTCCGCCGTGCCTCCATACAATAGCAATGTCCTCCGCCGTGCCTCCATACAATAGTACTGTCCTCCACCGTGCCTCCATACAATAGTAATGTCCTCCGCTGTGCCTCCATACAATAGTACTGTCCTCCGCCGTGCCTCCATACAATAGTAATGTCCTCCGCTGTGCCTTCTTACAACAGTAATGTCCTCCGCTGTGCCTCCATACAATAGTAATGTCCTCCACCGTGCCTCCATACAATAGTAATGTCCTCCGCCGTGCCTCCACACAATAGTAGTCCTCCGCTATGCCTCCATACAATAGTACTGTCCTCCGCCGTGCCTCCATACAATAGTAATGTCCTCCGCCGTGCCTCCATACAATAGTACTGTCCTCCGCCGTGCCTCCATACAATAGTAATGTCCTCCGCCGTGCCTCCATACAATAGTAATGTCCTCCGCCGTGCCTCCATACAATAGTAATGTCCTCCGCCGTGCCTCCATACAATAGTAATGTCCTCCGCCGTGCCTCCATACAATAGTAATGTCCTCCGCCGTGCCTCCATACAATAGTAATGTCCCCCACCGTGCCTCCATACAATAGTAATGTCCTCCGCTGTGCCTCCATACAATAGTAATGTCCTCCGCCGTGCCTCCATACAATAGTAATGTCCCCCGCCGTGCCTCCATACAATAGTAATGTCCTCCGCTGTGCCTCCATACAATAGTAATGTCCCCCGCTGTGCCAGCTGCAGTTGAAAGTTGAGCCTGTCCAGGGTTTGGGGCGGGCTCCGCGGTAGCACCTTCTGCAGCCACAATCATTATGCCATCCGCTCACATAAAGAGGCTGGCCCATCTGGGACATTAATGTCATATTGTGAGGATATATCATCAGTGTCATATCCCGAGTCTAGGACCCGCTTCTGTCTACAGAACAGGGCCTGTAAAGTGTAGAACACACCGCGCATGTGCACCCATGCTCTTCATTCACCGCCAAGGGAGCACGATCTGCTATTTTCAGGAGTCCCATGGTGGTGAATGGAGAGAGCTCTGTGCAAGCCATGTTCACTGCTATGGAACTGCTGGAAATTGCCAAGCTAATTTCGGAAGTCCCACAGCAGTGATCGAAGGGTGGCAGCGCATGCCCTGCAGATCCCTTTTGGAGGTCCTGTTCGGGAGGTAGGAGCGTGTCCCTTTACGGGGCCACAATGCTAAGGCGGCGCGCTGTATACTTCGCTGTACATTGCAGCTGTATGCGTTCAGTGCTGGGAATGTGACAACCCTTCCGCTCCTCATCCACGACATAACCCGACTCTTGCCGCTGCGGATCCGATCCTTCCTCTGTTTAAACAACCTCAGACCCAATTACCAGCGCTGAACGCCGTGACCAGGGGGCACCGGGTCAATAAGGGCAACTATACAGATGAATCAATTGCTTGAGCGCCGCCGGCTGATTATCGGAGCGGATTTATTAAATACACCGTACATGCCGACAATGTGTAATGCCCTATTTTACTGCATTTACATTCATTTTCTGCCCACGCACGTAGAATGAGAGAGGCTGAAACTGACAAAGGACCAAATATTCCAGCTGCTTCTTCCAACACATTCATCGCGAAAATTTACATTATTCTGTTAATGCTGCGTCAGGCCAAGGCTTCGCTAATGGCCGTCTACAGAATTATAATAATAGCCTTCTAGCTTGACACCCGTAAAGTGAATGTCTGCCTTTTATCATCTGGTAAAACTGAAATTCTGTGCCGAAAAATGTCTTAAAATATCTTTATAGCAGGGGGCAAGTCTTTCTGATACAGAGCTCTAAATCCCCTGCACAGGCATACAGTAGATAACATCCTGGCTGCCTGAAGTCACCACTAGAGGGAGCACAGGAGCTTAGTGACTACTGGAATTTTAATGTATGAGCAGTGCAGTGCAGTAAGCACCTATGCTCCCCCTAGTGGTGGCAGGCAGGTTGCCAGTATGTTATGTTTTAACTTCCAAATGAAAAAGTCTGCTGACAGATCTGCAGCAGAAATCTCGACTGTAGGCAGACTCTCGAAATTTGCTGTGGTTTCGGATGGATGTGCCTGCGGATTTGTCCCCATTCAATGGAGCTCATCTGCGTGTGGATACCCTTTGTCATTAGTGGGTGGATATGTCCTTGCTTGACATGATTTGAAAATCTGTGTGGAATAAAATCTGCGGCTGTATGAATGGCAATGCAGATTAAGAATGCTGCTCTTTTTGGCCTTAAAGGGCATCTGTCAGACGTTTTGTACCTAGGACACGGGCTGACCTGTTACATGTGCACTTGGCAGCTGAAGACATCTGTGTTGGTCCCATGTTCATATGTGTCCTCATTGCTGAGAAAAATGATGTTTTAATATATGTAAATGAGCCTCTAGGAGCAACGGGGGCGTTGTCATTACACCAAGAGGCTCTGCTCTCTCTGCAACTGCCGCATCCTCTGCACTTTGATTGAAAGGACCAGGCAGTGTAAAAGTGATGACCCCTGGCCCTGTCAATCAAAGTGAAGAGGGTGTGGTCGTTGCAGAGAGGGCAGAGCCTCTAGGTGTAATGGTAATGCCCCCGTTGCTCCTAGAGGCTCATTTGCATATATTAAAACTTTGTTTTTCTCAGCAATGTGGGCACAACTCCCTCTGAACAAAATAGAAAAAGACTTGGGAATGGGACTATTAAAAAGGACAACTTGTCCCACAAACTAGTAAGATCTTATGAAAAAATAAAAAAGCAATGCCTCTTGGAAGGCAGGAAAATTAAAAAATTTAAAACAAAAAACAACAAAAAACAAAAGTGTCAGGAAGGGATAAAAAAAAATTCAACTAGTTCTGCTTAAAGCCATCACTAAGTACACTGCTACAGATGGATCTGGATAGACTGGAGGCTTGGGCAGAGAAGTGGCAGATGAGGTTTAACACTGACAAATGTAAGGTTATGCATATGGGAAGGAATAATGCAAGTCACCAGTACATACTAAATGGTAAAATATTGGGTAACTCTGACATAGAAAAGGACCTAGGAATTTTAGTGAACAGCAAACTAAGCTGTAGAAACCAGTGTCAGACAGCTGCTGCCAAGGCCAATAAGATAATGGGTTGCATCAGAAGAGGCATAGATGGCGGTGATGAGAACATAGTCCTGCCACTTTACACATCACTAGTCAGACCACACATGGAGTACTGTGTACAGTTCTGGGCTCCTGTGAACAAGGCAGACATAGCAGAGCTGGAGAGGGTTCAGAGAAGGGCAACTAAAGTAATAACTGGAATGGGTGGACTACAGGACCCAGAAAGATTATCAAAATTAGGGCTATTTACTTTAGAAAAAAGACGACTGAGGGGAGATGTAATAACTATGTATAAATATATCAGAGGTCAGTACAGAGATCTCTCCCATCATCTATTTATCCCCAGGACTGTGACTGTGACGAGGGGACATCCTCTGCGTCTGGAGGAAAGAAGGTTTGTACACAAACATAGAAGAGGATTCTTTACGGTAAGAGCAGTGAGACTATGGAACTCTCTGCCTGAGGAGGTGGTGATGGTAAGTTCAGTAAAAGAGTTCAAGAAGGGCCTGGATGTATTTCTGGAGGTAATAATATTATAGGTTATAGTTACTAGAGAGGGGTCGTTGATCCAGGGAGTTATTCTGATGTCTCATTGGAGTCGGGAAGGAATTTCTTTCCCTAAAGGTGGGGAAAATTGGCTTCTACCTGGTTTTTTTTGCCTTCCTCTGGATCAACTTGCAGGATAACAGGCCAAACTGGATGGACAGAGGGCTTTTTCGGCCTTATAAACTATGTTACTATGTATGTATATGAAACAAAAAGTCATAAGAAACTAAAATATTGCATAAAAAGCAAAAGACTGCGGTTTATCGAATAGAGGCTTAAGAAACAATTACCGACCGGCTAACACGTTTCTTACTCAGTTCCCACCAGTCCATAGCAGGATCGGTGAGTGATCTATAACGTATAATATAATCATATAAACAGGAGCGATTAGGCAGAAATGTTCTGCAGTCCGTGATTAGATTTCCATCCCTGCACGCTCTGCCATTGCTGTGGAAAAGTGAAAGAGAGTCGGAGGCTCTTAAGAAAAATTGACATTGTCAAATAAAATTCTTACCCATATCTCAAATTAGAGACATGAATTTATAATTTTTTTTGTGGAAGAATATAACGGATGACTCCATTATCCGAGCTGCAGATTTCTGCATAATTCTGCATAATAAACTGGATGATCATGCAGTATGCGATTCTCTCCTTCCGACTGTTTTGCATTTTATTTTTAGGTTTTTGTATTTTATAGGTCACTAGTATAAATCGTAACGGGCAGTGGTTGTGGACCCACGGTGCCATCTAACCGGTTTGGCTTTGAGCAAAACCTAAGGTTGTTTTCCTAGCAGTCCCCTGGTTTTAACCCTTCAACCCCTATACAGGGATCTGGACTTCACTGCAGGGGGGCTACCAGGCCGCTACCTCTTGGAATAGTCCTAATATTATTGGCAGCTGCCCCACGGAGGCAAGATTTGTAGCCAGGGTAGGTAGCGTTCAAATATATCCAAGAAACAAGTCCAAGGTCAGGGCAGGCAGCAATGGATCGATACAAGAAACAGGTCAAGGTAAGAGCAGGTAGCAGAAAATCAGAGTCGGTTATCAGGCAGAAGATCAGCACATGGGAAGACAGACAGAATAATGCACCTTCACTGTTTAGCTAGTAACCTAGGAACCTAAGCTAAGTCACCCTCCAACTGGGGAAGGTGCCTTAAGAACCCAAGGGCGGCCAGCCATAGACTGGGGAATCATTTCGATGTGCGCACGCTTGTCCTTTAAGAGACTGAGAATGAGGCACGTGCGTCCCATAGAACAGGCCTGGGGTCCTTCGCAAAGGCCGCAGCCTGCCGAAGTTACCAGGGATGCTGGCTGCCAGCTGGAGGAGGAAGGCGAGCTGACTCTGAGCGCTGGCTGGATAGAGAGACCAGTTGGGCGAGTAGCGCGGCGTCCGAGCCCAGAATGAGAAGTGGGGCAGCGTTGAGCAGTCCACTCTCGTGAGCGCCGAGGCCTTCTCTCAGCTTTTCCTAGGCCAGTGACATCACGTTCATCGTTAATGTGGCCTAGGAGCGGCTCAGCCCCATTCATATGAATGGAGCTGACCGCGATACCAAGCACAACCACTATACAATGTACGGCGCTGTGCTTGGTTAATGGGGCGAAGGTAGCGGCACTCATAGGAGCGCTGGTACCTTCTCAAACAACTGATCGGCGGTGGTCCCGGGTGTCACCGATCAGATACTGATGACCAGTCCTGAGGATAGGTCATCAGTAGTAAAATCCTGGAAAACCCCTTTAATGTGGCAAAGGTGCCAAACCGTAACAAGGTTTTATCCCATGACTAGAACAGACCAGAATGTGCAACCAAAAGTCAACAGCAAGCAGTCACAGCCAAAGTACAAAACCAAGGAAGGGAGCAAAATGGATTCAGAGGAGAACATCAAAAAGTTGGGTAGAAAATGTCAAGATGCAGGAAATGGCTACTGCCAGGCAAGAAGCACTAATGTTGAGGGACCTTAAAGGCATTAGTTTCGACAACCTGCTGGCATGACAGCATCCAATTGCAGTAATTGGCATGTCAATCAAGTAACATCACTGATGGGTATAAGGAAGTGGAAAAAGCCTATAGATACGTGGCGTGCTCGGCAGGATGGAAATTCTGTAAGACAGCAAAATGACACAGGTGATGGCAGGTGCTAATAATGAATGCGCTGCAAGCTATGTTCTGCTCCATATTAGGGTGGATTCCCATATTCAAACCACACTACAATTTCACAATATTAGTGAATGTTTTTTTACAAACCTTATTCACTTACAGCAGAAAGAAAAATGTGCCCCATCTGTTGTGTAATGTCCTGGGTCTTCACTACAATGCAATGAGTGGAATCCACACCACAGCTAACAATAATATCAGCACATGAACATGCAGATATCACTGCTCATTTGGGTGTGGAATTTTAGTCTGGACTCAAAGCCTAAGTTTTACGAAAATACACTTTGCATGAAGATGCTATACCTCCATATACCTTTAGTGGGCCTCAGATTTCATCAGAAGGCATAAAAAAGTTTTTTGTGAAATCCTTGCTTCTGATTAGTCCATGATACTGCATCTCAGTTCTACTTCAACCTTGTTACTGCTTCTACCTGGACTTACAGTACTCCTGTACCCCCAGCTCATTGTACTACCTCCACTAGTAGCTTTAATATTGACTTTCCACTCTCGTTCTTCCTAGCTACCATATCTGTTCTTGTGCAGTCTAGTTCCACCTTCACTAGACACCGATCCAGAGAATCAAATTCCGAACCAGCTTAGGATGGAAATGGGAAATGGAGGTGCCATAGGGGAAGAAACTGTGCCAAATTTATCACAATTGTCTACCATGTGCAATAAATTTGGTGCAACTTTTAAGACATAAGACGTATAAGACACTTCTCCTTAAAGGGGTTCTCCGGGAATTAAGAAAATGAAAATACTTAAAGGGGTTGTCTCACGAAAAATATTCTACAGTTTTCAAACCAGCACCTGGATCTGAATACTTGTAATTGCATGTCATTAAAAATTTTGTATAGCTACTGAGTTATTCAGTAACATGTATCTGTATAGGACCACTTCATTTCTTATTTCTTTGACCTATTCACTGAGCAGGCCGCACATGCTCAGTTTCAACTTTTAACTGCCTACTGAGCTGTGATAGGCAGAGCTGAGACACGCCTCCTTAGCTGCAGCAGAAAAGACACTCCCCTTGAGCTGTCAGCTTGATATAAATCTAGCAGATCAATGAATGGGGAGATCTCTGGGTCCATGTGAGGTACAGGGCTGGTTCTAGCTTTGTTAGAAAGGTATTGTCATGGACTATATGATGTCTGATTTTCATTTTTTACATTATTCGTGGGATAACCCCTTTAAATATTACTTTATTATAAATACATTCCCAAATACCTTTCATTAGTTATAATGGCTTGTTTGGTCTGGGGAGCAATGATTAGGAGAAATAAAATGGCCGCTGTCCTATTAGTACACACAGAACCTGTCCTAATCACACAGGAGGACAAGTTACTTCACAACACTGAGGTAAAGAGCTGCCTCATCCTCCTCTCTGCTCTGCTTGTCAGGGGTTATGGTCCTGAATACAGATGATAAAATGAATCCCTGTTGGACTCCAGTTCATGAGGAGACATGAGGTGCAGAGAAGAGGGTGGGGTAATAAGCATCAGCACTTATATGGAGTCTCCATTACCACAATCTGTCCTGTCCGTCCTCTCTGTACTTCATGTCTCCTCATGAACTCCATTCCTACAGAGATTCAGCTGAAGATCATATTAAACTGTATTCAGGATCATAATCCCTGACAAGCAGAGCAGAGAGGAGGATGAGGCAGCTCTTTACCTCAGTGCTGTGAAGTAACTTGTCCTCCTGTGTGATTAGGACAGGTTTTGTGTGTACTAATAGGGCGGTGGCCATTTTATTTCCCCATGTGATGACTCCCTAGACAAAATGAGCCATTATAACTAATGAAAGGTATTTGGAAATATATTTATAATAAAGTAATATTTAAGTATTTTCATTTTATTAATTCCTGGAGAACCCCTTTAAGGTGACCATACACCTTTTTTTTTCAACTTTATTTTTATTGAACATTTCTGACATAGACAAGTAAGATTCTACATTACAATGTCTTGAGACACATATAGGTTCTATAGAAATCAGAAGTTTTAATACACCTGTATGTTGGATATACTTATACTCCGCCTATAAAGATGTCAAATGCAATAAGTAAAAGAACAAAGAAAAAGACAGAAAAAAAAAACAAAAATGTTTCTCTCCTTCCCTCTACAAGTGTAGTTTGGTTTGAAGAAGATCCCAAAGAGACCAGATCTTCGAAAACCAATCCACATTTCCTTGTGTTAAAGCTGTGTAATATTCCAAAGAACGAACATCTTGAATACGGCCTTAGATGGAGGAGCAGCTCTGTCCCAAAAATGAGGCACTTTGCCTCAGTAGGCAAATAGAGAAGCAGCCCGGAGCCATGTTTTCCCAATCCCTTAGGGAGGACATTTAGTAAGCAAGTACAGTAAGCGGATCTAGTACCATTGTGCATGCCAGGATTGTGTGTATAACTGTTACGAAGGGAGGGGAAGTAGTGAGCCCTGTATGTAGCCCCAACCGCTGTCCCTGCCTACTTACACGGCCCGTCCTAAACAACGGCGCGTAACTGGTCGACAGGTCCTGACTTATGTAAGTGCAGGGGCATAAAGGGAATACAAAGGGAATAACTAACACAGACGGAACACACACAATACAGAAGGGTCAATCTAGCCAAGGGTCGTAACAAGAGGTCGTGTCAAATACCAGAGGATAAACAGAAGGCGAAGTCCAAAGTCCACAAGCCAAAGTCTGAAAAACACTGAAACCAATAACACACGAAACACACTAACACACTAGCACTGCTGGAAAAGGCTGCCTGCTTAAATAGGCCCAGAGGATGGGTCATGTGACGTGGCCAGCGTCACGTGATCCAACTCAGAAACTAAAAACACAAAAGCACTGACTAATGGGCGTCGGCGCTCAGCCCCCCTGCTGCTTGTTGTCCAGGGGACGAAGGAAGCTGGCCGTGCTTATGAAGCAGGCGTCGCTGGGTCCTCCAGTACCCTGGTTGCTAGGGGAAACGACCTGTTCAGAGTTAGATACGGGAGACCGGCGGCGCAGTAAGGATGAGGTGCGTCGCCAGCTCGCCGTGACAATAACAGAAGCAACCATACTCCAGAAGGGCATTATATGAGGACACTCCCAAAATATGTGATAGATCGAGGCACCATTGGCCAAGCATCTTCATCAAACATTAGGGATAGAGCCATTGAGAGTATGCAATACTTAAAGGGAACCTGTCACCTCCTAGACCGAAATTAAACTGTTAGCAGTACCTTATAGTACGTTGTAGTGTGATGCAGATAGATATCTTCATAGGGGCAAGCGATGCATCTAAGTATGTAAAATCCATCTTTTATTCCACCAGCGCGCGCTTTCCTGAGTCACTCCTGAAGTCAAGGGGGCAGTGGCCTAGCTTCTTCAAGTCAAGCTAGCCACTCCCCTCTTGTAAGTGAGTGACACCTCCGGCAGTTCACATCAGCGGCGCTTTCCTCATTACTGCGCATGCGCGCATCGGCAAGCGCGCGATCCCGGCTCCGGCTGTTCACATCGCCGGCGCTTTCCTCTTTACTGCGCATGCGCGCATCGGCAAGCGAACGCGCTTGACGATGCGTGCATGCGCAGTAATGAGGAAAGCGCCGCTGATGTGAACTGCCGGAGCCGGGATCGCGCACTTGCCGATGCGCGCATGCGCAGTAATGAGGAAAGCGCCGCTGATGTGAACTGCCGGAGGTGTCACTCACTTACAAGAGGGGAGTGGCTAGCTTGACTTGAA
Organism: Rhinella marina; assembly: GCA_900303285.1. Lineage (NCBI taxonomy): Eukaryota > Metazoa > Chordata > Amphibia > Anura > Bufonidae > Rhinella > Rhinella marina. The sequence goes on along the minus strand of ONZH01010547.1, from coordinate 32,603 downwards.
GAAGCTAGGCCACTGCCCCCTTGACTTCAGGAGTGACTCAGGAAAGCGCGCGCTGGTGGAATAAAAGATGGATTTTACATACTTAGATGCATCGCTTGCCCCTATGAAGATATCTATCTGCATCACACCGCAACGTACTATAAGGTACTGCTAACAGTTTAATTTCGGTCTAGGAGGTGACAGGTTCCCTTTAAGGAGTATGGTACCAATGCATCAATATTTTCAGCCGATTCTCCTTATAGACTACACAAGAGGAACTAGTAAAAGCTCTAGACCATATTATGTTCCAGAGGTCTGGCGAAAATCTCTCTGTTAAGCCATCTTTCCCACTCCTGCATATATAGATGCTTATTTCCTACCAAGGAGGCCTTGGAGGAGAGCAGGCCATAGATATCAGAAATGAGGTCTTTAGGTGAAGGACCTCGTAAACATATTCTTTTGAACAGGGTAAGGAGGGGTAACAACCCGGATGCAACATTTGAGCGACAGTAATGGGCTATTTGTTGATAGTGATATGCGGAGGAAGACGGGACGTAAAATCTACTTTGCAATTCTGAAAAAGAGAGTAAGCTGTTAGTGAGGGTTCGCCTGGATCCCAGCAACAAGGGGTTCTGTGCTCAACACATATAGGAGTGGAGATCCATGTCGGGTTCCATTCTCAATATGAAACATAGAGGAACATGCGTGAGGTAGATTAACCCGAGCAGTTGGGGACGAGTAAAGACATCTGATTGCTTGAAAGAAGGGGCCCCTAAACCCAAATCTTTGCAGAGTGTGAAACATAAAAGTTGAGGCAGTCGAAGGCTTTTTCTACATCTAGACCATACCTTTAATTTCTGTTGGCCAACAGTGTTTCTGACTTCCGATACTCATGTGCAGTGGCCGGGTTTGAGGTGGCCACAGCACTACGCTGGGTTCCCCGGAAACCGCTGATGTGTCACCATGTGTTGTTGGCTTCCGGAAGGGTTGGTAAGGCGTGGTGCACCCCAATGGGAAATAAGTCCAGAGAGTCGGGGTCTGCAGTAAACCAGTGTTCTTCTTTACTGGAGGCAGAAGGAGGGTTCATGCTGAGGAAAGGCCTGAGCTAGTTGTCCTTCACTTTCTCAGAAGGCTGGTACCCTGGCCAAAGGCTGGAGGCCCAGTGTCTATGGCAGAGTATCCCCGTCTCAGTGTCTTCTTCTGGTCACTCATTAGTCTGGCAGAGTATCTTCTTCCAAGCACTGGTCCCTAACTACAGAACACTAGGGTCTCTGACTGCTCTCCTTATAAACTGTTTCTGGCTGAACTAGAACCTTCTAGTGGGAGGGGTGGAGTGGAGAAACTCAGCACAAACAAATACAATGTTACAAATCCCGTCTGCCATAGAATTTCAATGATACTCAAGGGCAATGACACAGCAGTTTTTCCAGGCAAAAAACAGGTTTTCAGACATAACAAAATAGCTACATCAGACATTCAAAAGGTCAGTCTGTCTGGTTTTGGTGGTAAACAAGTGTAGCTTTTTCCCTCCAAAACATGCTCTTCTTTAAACCTTATGGTAGCTCCCCGTGGACCCATCTGCAGAGGTATAAAATATCTAAAACACATAATACATGTAATTTTGTGGGGCAATATGGGACAGAATTCTGCCTCGCTCTGCACAGGAAATCCCCCTCGATATTTCAAAAAGTCAAGAAGATACAACATTTTTAGCCATGCTCTTCCCGTCAACTGAAATATATACGGAATTTGTGCCCAAACAAGTTGTCAAGTGATAATTACAAGAATATATTTTAACATGTGTTAATTGGTAATCTATATAAATCTGGTTTCCCACAATCTAAAAAAAAAAAATAAGGGGAGCCTTGACATGAAACCCGTTAAAGAGTAGTTAATTAGGTGAAGCTAAGATGAGAACGGTGGCGACCAAGAGAGACCTCAGAATCATCCCCCTGTGTAACACATGTACCTGCAGTACTTGTCTCAAGGCTGTAGTCCCGTGCCAAAAAGATTGAGTTTTGCAGCCAATTTGCACCACTTTACGAAAATAATACAAAAAAAAAAAAAAAAGTGATAATAAGCTCCTTAGAACAGAAAACACATCCTCCAGGTCTGGTCGCTGTTGGAAGACAAGAACCTGTGAAGGACCTACTCTCCAGAGGAACTGTAATCTTAGCCTACATGGAGGTTAGGAACTGTCCCAAGGGTCATGATGGAGGAACCAAACACCAGACCTTTCTCTCCTGGGTGGTAGAATCCAGCACCATAAGGGTATACTGCCATGGGGGTATTCCACCTCCAGGATCCACAGTTATGTCAAGAATAGGGGTCCTTATGTCGAAAACGAATGGACAGGTGGGGCTCTAATTATCAGGTCCTGTGAAGTCATGAATGTGCTCAGAAACGTTGTCATAGTCCCTAGATCTGATCATGCTAACCTTCGTCCTGGGCAGTTCCTGGAGCAAAATCGACAGAATAAAACTTCATATTCTCACTACTTATGATAATAAAGTCTACATTTATACTGCTCTCCACAGTCCTCACCTAGCACTGTCAGCAGTTTAGTATGGTCAGAACTACTGACAGACTCCCTTTAAAGGAGATTTTCTCAGTAACATGCACTGAAGCCGTTTACTTAGGCCACCAATGTAGGGGTTATTCTCTTCTAAGACTACCATGAAGGAGTCACGATGCTCCACCAAGACCTTCCTTCTGGTATGAGTGGGCACCCTGGGGAGGTAAGACCCCTATCAACCACATACCGATGGCAATCAATGGGCGCCCCCGAAAAGCCCCTCTAAATGTGAGCACGGACTGGTTGCCCAATGGAGACGATTATTAGACACTCACAAGTCTTAACAAGCCGAGAAGCTAATAACAGAGCGCGGTTAATTAATCGCATGCTAATTGTGAATGTGACAAATCACGTCTGGTTGTTGCATCTAACACCCCCCACCCCGCTTGTCCCCACCAACGCAGATTAGATTCAACTCAAGTTATATTGATACTAAAAAAGCAAATACCGTACAGTGCCTGAAATGTACTCCGACGAGACCTGGACCGGTGCTGATGTCGTACTGTCACATAATGGGCTCCAATAAGCCTGACCTACACGCGAAATCTCACCCTTGTCTTTCTTATGTCATATCCACGCAACAGGGCCCCGGGAGCTGAGACGTAGTCTGGCTGAAGAACAGCAATGGAGAGACCCCTCTGGTCATCAGGACATATGGAGCTGCCATGTAGGCCCTATGGATCTCCTCACTCTTGTCCCAATTTTCATCTTTTACCTCATGTAAAATTAACATGACATATGAAGGGGATTTTTGTAATATTTGGAGGGGAACGCTATTGGGGGCAGAGGTAGCACAAAGGTCCTGGTGACTGAGGTGGAAGCCCCTATACTACATAAAAAAGGTCAGCGGGCCTTCCACCCCATAAGAAGGGCCCTACTAAACAGAGCAGTGAATTGTGGGCAGCTGGCATATTTGCCCACTCTTCAGGAACGTTGGATCGACAGTGGAGGGGGATCATTGACCAGAGGAATGATTCTTTTTTTTATTTGGAACCTATTTTGTTTTTTTTTAACAAATTATTTTCTGAAAAACCCTTTTAACCAGTTGAACATTTTCCCTTTTTTAAGTACAAATGCAGCTTTTCTGTTCGGTTACTTCACAAATGTTTTCAACATCCTTTCCGTGAAACACGAGGTGTTATTTTTTATATCATAGGGCATATATAGTTAGCAGTGTCAGGGCTAGAAGTTGCGATGTGGGCTAGAGGGGGTGCTCTTTTTTTTATTGTGAATGGTTTTTTTTTTGTCTTTAGCAATTGAACTGAATTTTTTTTTAGCCTTGAAAAAAAGACGTCTAAGGGGGGGACATGATTAACCCATACAAATATATAAACGGGCCGCTATTTTATGTTAAACCCCCTCAAAAAAACTAGGGGCCACTCCCTACGATGGAGAAAAAAAAAAAAAGATTTGGTCATAAGAGGCAACAAGGATTCTTTACAGTAAGGGCCCGTTCACACGACCATGTGAATGGGTCTGCATCTATTCCACAATTTTGCGGAATAGGTGCGGGCCCGTTCACTTCAATGGCCGGCACGGGATCTTGCCGTGCCGCGGCTCCGCAAGAAAACATATAACACGTCCTACTCTTGTCCGCAATAGCGGACAAGAATAGGCATTTTGAATGGGGTGCCGGCCATGTGTGTTCCGCAAATTGCACACGCCAGTCAGCATCCATGGTATTGTGCATCCGCAATACCACGGTGGTCTGAACGGCCCCTAAGGGCTGTGAATCTCTGGAAAAAAAAAGGGTTTAGATGACTTTTTAATTCAAAATAACATTGAGGATTAAGACAATGTATAGAAATCTTGTTCTACTCACCATTTCCCTTTGGCCCAACACTTTTTTAAAAGGAAGATGGACATTGATCCAGGATTACAGGTTGGACTTGATGGACTGAGCGCTGCTCAGAACCCTGTGCACTTTTAGCTTCCATCCGCTGTGCTCAACTTTTTGAGAATATGGAGTACGGATCCCATATACTTTCTATGAATTCGTGCTATGCATACTTAAATGGGTCATCGAACTCCTATAATGACCCCCCCCCCCCACAATTCCCAGGCCCCTCATATGGATTATACTTACCCGGCTGCATTTCACGGGTGATGCTAGGGAGGTTCGTCCCCATCGTGACCCGCTATTAGCTGCTGCCCCGTCGTCAGATGTTTTGATCCGTGCAACGGGGAGATACAATGGCGGCCGTGCAGAGATCCGGAGTGACGCAGGTGTTGGGGAGCAGGTAAGTATAATCCATACGAGGGGCCTGGGCACTGGGGGAGTCAGTATAGGGGTTAGATAACCCCTTTAAAAATAGACAAGCAGAGCCCATGAAACAGAAGTTGCTGAGGGTTCTCTGCAGTGCGCCTGCTCCTTTGCGTTTCCCTTTAACACGACCTCACGCTTTTTTACATTTGTGTGACGTGTCTGCAGTGTGCGGTTCGATTCGGCTGTAAAAGCACAACCATGTGGCTGAAAAATCGCAGGCAGGTCCCCGCACGTGACTTGCCTTGTGGCCTGTGATGACAAAGTCACGGTGTTGGATTTTGGGGCATGGCAGTGGTGGCATTTTGCTTCCCGCACATTAAGAACCATTAGATGCCAGGTCACAATGTGACATATCGATCCAGATACCGCCGTGTGTAGCGCCAGCCTGGGTGATCACGTGGTCGTCAGGAATATAGCGGGAAGTGGCACTGGTACTGGGGAAGGTGAAAAGAGTCCATGCCGTCTCTATGGGGAGTCCGGCTGTTACGGTCATCTCCTCCGATCCTGCACCTGAGCGATGTCCGTGCAAGGAACGTTTAGAAATGTCCTCGCAGAGTTAAAGGATTTATCCAACACTAAACTTTGTTTAACAGACCCTTTTAGAGTTGTTGGACCCGTGGTGGGGTTCATACTCCATGGCCACCTTCCTTCGCTGGTCCCGGGTCTCTGGGAATCAACATCCGGTTGACAGGTGTCACAAGACTGCTGCAGCCAATTGCTAGACTCAGCAGTGACCTGTCACACCGCATGGTCACTGCTGCGGCCACTGATTGGCTGCAGTGGCCACATGACGCCCGTCAACAGGATGTGGATTCCCACTGGTGGATAGACGCTTTAGATAGGGACCGCTTGGACGTCTATAGTCTACGGGTGGTCCACAAATGGTTAATTAGGATTATAATAAAGATAATAAGGATGTTCTAATAATTGGCTCCGCTCATGTCTACGCGATCCTAGACAGAAAAAACGAACTGCGTGACAAACGCCAACGGTGCCCTGCGGACCCCACTGACTTATAATGGCGTCCTTCATGGTGACCACCATTTTAATGAGCAGAGTGAAATCTGCAATGGAGACGGGAATAGAGCTGTATAACTAAATAAAATATAATGTATGATAATATATACTATATAGCTTATAAGCTATAACCATGAGGATGGAAATAACACTAGGGAGGATAATAGGAGTGATACTCAAGTCTGTAACCACACCTAGGACACTCCTCAGTCAGCACAGCAATGGTAAACGCCTTCTCCAGCCTTCTGTCCCCTGCAGGACACCGTAGTTGTAGTCTTGCTGCAGCATGCCGGAAGTTGTAGTTTGTTGTGGCTGTCCCGGCTGTTAGGTAACTTGCTCGTGTCTCCGTGCTGCTCGGGGGTAAGTTTCGGCTGCTGTGTCCTGTTCTGTAGCCGGTCACTGAGTACACGCTGTATGTGTTGTGTAGATGTCCGGTCCTCTCTCTGTCTCTAAACACACCGGATTATGAGACGTTCTGGATGATCAGATGGTCGCAGAAAACTAGCTGGTAGGAGCCCAGGATATTTAACACCCCGTCCTGACCCCTCATTTTGATTGGCAGCTGCAGTTGCCCTTTGCAACCAATCAGGTTCTAGCTGTCATTTTTTTTAGCTATTTTTTTTTAAATTATTGAGCTACAATCTGATTGGCTGATTTTCCTCCCCCTAGTCTTCATGTAACTGGAGCACATCGGCAGCAGGTGTAACACCCATCATCTCCCAGCCTTATCACCTCTACTCCCATCATGTTCAGATTGTTCTGCAGTTCTATCTATCTATCCGTGTCCCCACCTATCTTGATGGACTTATGTCTTTTTTCAACTGTATTAGGCCTCTTTCACACGACAGCATTTTTTGCGGGCTCCGATCCGCATTTTTCACATGAAAAATGCGGACCCATTCATTTCTATGGGCCCGCAAAAAATGCGGGCAGCACACCGTGTGCTGTCCGCATCCGTTGCTCCGTTCCGTGGCCCGCAAAAAAAAGTAGAGCATGTCCTATTCTTGTCCGTTTTGCGGACAAGGATAGGCAATGTTACAGTGGATCCGCAAAAAATACGGATGCCATACGGACGCCATCCGTTTTTTTTGCGGATCCGCAATTTGCGGACCGCAAAACACAACGTTCGTGTGAAACAGGCCTTAACTATGTAATTATCTATCTATCTATCTATCTATCTCTGTATGGACCATCCCCCTGGTCTCATAAGTTGCTCCTTCTTGTGTAACGCCCCTTCTTGTGTAACCTCCTGTGTAGTAATCCTGTAACTGTATACTCTGACTGCTAGAGATACATGTTATCTGCGCTGATACATTGTAGCAAATTACCCACCATCTTACCGCCATATCACCTCTATTCCCATCATGTTCTGGACTATAGGATGCTGGATCGATCAATCTATCTATCTATCCATCTATCTATCTCTGTATGGACCCCACCCCCTCGTCTCATCGGTTGCTCCTTCTTGTGTAACCTCCTGTGTAGTAATCCTGTAAACTGTGTTCTCTGACGGCTCGAGATACATGTTACCTGCGCTGATACATTGTAGCAAATGATCAGGACTAAAGAGAGGTTTGTGCAATGTCGGACTGGATACAATCGTTGTACCCGTTGGGACCCGCACCTATCTGACATCAGGGGCATTACCTCCAGGTTATGCCAGTAGTCCAGTTGACCGCACATGGCAGGTCACGCCTATTTGCGGCAGCCAGTGGCTGCACTAAAAATCATGTGACCATTGGGAGCCACGGGTGGGCGTGGCCTGCCGTGTGCAGCTGCTCAGACCATTTGGCCTTACCCCTTAGGTCTAAACAGATTATTAGACTTTAGATATAAGATAAGATGGCTTTGGATAAGATGTTACAAATATCTGACAGCATTAAAAAATCTTGAAAATGGGTAAGCATTTAAAGGGCGCTTTTCAGCTGAATTAACTGTATTAAACCAACATCCCGTCTGGTAGAGTTGATCCTGCTGATTAAAATGATACCTGTCTTGTGAAAATCGGTTGTGGCGTTGCCAAGAAAAAAGATTTATATTCTTTACGCAATTCAAAACCTCAGTTCACTGAGGGGTGTGGCCAGCACTAGGAAGCTGAGGGGCTAGGCCCCGCCCCTCTGTGCAATGAAGCTTTCATTTGTATAAAGAATAAAAGTCTTATTTCTTAGGAATGCTGCAACCGATTTTCACAAGACAGGTATCGTTTTAATCAGCAGGATCAATCCTATCCGGCAGTATGTCTGGCTTAATAGGGGTGATTCTGCTGACAAGCGCTCTTTAAAGGGCATCTGTCAGGAGATTTGTACCTATGACACTGGCTGACCTGTTACATGTGCACTTGGCAGCTGAAGACATCTGTGTTGGTCCCATGTTCATATGTGCCCGCACTGCTGAGAAAAATGGTATTTTAATATATGCAAATGAGCCTCTAGGAGCAATGGGGGCGTTGCCATTACTCCTAGAGGATCTGCTCTTCTGCTCTCTCTTCATATATGTGCCAGGTTTTCAGACTCTGTGGACCGCTGAAAGTTCAGATGCATAAATTGATCAGCCATAACATTAAAATCACCTACCTAATATTGTGGAGTTTGCCCTCATGCCACCGAAAACAGCTCTGACCCATTGACACGTGGACTCCACAAGACCTCTGAGGAGTCCTGTGGTATCTGGCAGCAGATCCTGTAAGCTGCTCGGTGAGGCCTCCATAGATCCCACAGATGACAATGGAGCTGAGATCTGGAGACAAGTTGTCTCCTTCATCTCTTCTTCATGTTCCTGGACAGCGTTTGTAGTGTAGCCGGGAGCATTATCCTGCTGATAGAGGGCACTGCCATTAGGGGGCACTGCTGCCATGAAGGGGGTTACTTGTCTGTACTATGTTAGGTTAGGTGGTATCCCATACACATGGTGCCAGGACACAATGTCTCCAGCAGAACGTTTCCCAGAGCATCACAGGGCCTCCACCGACTTGTCTTCTTCCCAAAGTGCCAAACTATCACCTGGTGCCATCTGTTCTCCAGGTAAGTGACGCTCACTCACCCGGCCGTCCACATGATGTAACCTGATTCATCAGACCAGGCCACCTTTTTCAATTGCTCTTTGGTCCAGCTCTGATGCTCACTTGCCCATTGTAGATACTTTCAGAGGTGGACAGGGGTCAGCATGGGCGCTCTGACTGGTCTGCATGCTGCTGTGATGACCTGACACCTTTCTATCATGGCCAGCAGTAGTGTTGTCAGCAATCTGCTCTACAGTACAGCGCTCCAGATGGCGACCAAAACGGTCGCCAATGCGTCATAAAATTTGCAGATGGCGACATGAATTTTTAGTCTTGTTGCCATTTGCGACTGGGCCGCTGCGCTGCTGCTCAATATTGCGGTGGGGCACGGGGGCCCATTACTTCTTGCCCCGCTGCTGATCACCGACACCGTCATAGGCTCAAGGCCTAGAAGGCAGTAAAATCCCAGCGCAGGCGGGCATGATTACGACATTGCGCCCGCCTGTGCTGGGACGCAGAGCACTGATGTGTGTGTGTCTGCGTCTCACCAGCCCCGGCCGTACCAGCAGCGAGTGAGCTCCGTCGAAAGGAAACAGGTGAGTAAAAGATTTTTATTTTTATTTTTTTTAAGTGCCAACTTTGGGAACATTACTGGCCGGAAAGGTGGCACTGGGGGCATTACTGACAAGAAGGCGGGCACTGGGGGGCATTACTGGCCAGAAAGGGGGCACTGGGGGGGCATTACTGGCCAGAAAGGGGGCACTGGGGGGGCATTACTGGCCAGAAGGGGGGCACTTGGGGGCATTACTGGCCAGAAAGGGGGCACTGGCGACATTACTGGCCAGAAGGGGGGCACTGGCGGACATTACTGGCCAGAAGGGGGGCACTGGCGACATACTGCCGAAGGGGCACTGGGGCATTACTGACAAGAAGGCAGGTTACTGGCAGAAAGGGGGCATGGGGGGCATTATGGGCCAGAAGGGGGCACTGGGGGCATTACTGGCCAGAAAGGGGGCACTGGGGGGCATTACTGGCCAGAAAGGGGGCACTGGGGGGATTACAGCCAGAATCACAGGGGGCATTACTGGCCAGAAGGGGGCACTAGGGGGCACTTGGCCAGGGGGCACTGGCAGACATTACTGGCCAGAAGGGGGCACTGGCGGACATTACTTGGCCAGAAGGTGGGTCACGGACATTACTGGCCGGAAGAAGTGCACTAGTGGGACATTACTGGCCGGAAGGGGGGACTGGGGGGGGGAACTGGAGGAGAGTGTGGGGGGAAATTACAACTGTGGGGCATATTACTACTGTCAGGGGCAGTGAGGGGGGAAGTTACTACTGTGGGGGCAGTATGGGGGATTACTATGGGGGCCAGATGGGGGAGGGATTACTATGTGGGGATATGGGGGGGATTACTATTGTGGGGGCAGTGAGGGGTGGAATTATTATGTGGGGGCAGTGTGGGGGAAATTATTATTGGGGAGGCACTGTAGGGGCATTTCTATTACAGGGACATTATTTTTGGGGACACTATACAGGCATTATTACCTGGAGCACAATCTAAGGTTTTCTTATTACTGGAGGCACTCTAGGGGCATTTATAATTGCTGTAGACACTATAGGGGCATTTTTTCTACTGGGGCCACTATTTCATAGTCATATAGTACCTGGGGCATTGGGGAGCACCACGGGCACAGTATTGGGAGCGGCAGCAGTATGACATTGCTAGGACACCAGGATGGGGAGGTTGATGGAAAAATTGAGAAATCTAACGTGTCTGTAACAAACTCTGTAGAGACGAGATGCGGCTGAAAGAATCTGTCATGGCGGTCTGGGTCAAATGGAGGAGAAGAGGAAAGAGAAGGTCTACATGACAGGGGATGTCACTGGATGTAAGAGGTATGTGGTGCTGTATCTCCCATATGTAGTGCATGGCTTACTATGCTTTTTAAATGTGGCGACTAGAAATTTAATTTGGCTTCTAAATTTTTCAGTTTAGGAGCCAATGGCTCCTGGTTATTTTTTTCAGTCTGGAGAACTGCAGTAGTAGGCAGGTTGGAATCATACCAGGCAGGTTGACCTTCACTCCTCACACATGTTAGTGAGCCTCGGACGCCATGACCCTCTTCCTTGAACCACTTTTGGTAGATACCAACCACTACATACTGGGAATACCCCACAAAAACCAGCAAGGAGGCAACAATGGGAAGCAGACTCCACTTGACCGCTGGTGGAATATTCTTGGTGGTGTCTTCGCCAAATTTAGGCGTCATATTCTACTGAGTGAGTGGGCCCTTACAGTTGCCCTTGTCACCAAATCATCAATGTTATTCACATCACCTGTCGTGATTTTAATGTTATGGCTGATCAGCGTATATATTATATTGCGTTGTTATTGCTGCAGTTTCCACCCTCAGTGGCTGTGACGGTCACAGACACTTTCAGAGGACTCTGAGTCAATGCCCATCACTCCCTGCCGCTGACCATGGTCTAGAACCAGACCTTCTAAACTAATACAGACCCTAGACCAGACCTTCTAAACTAATATAGACCCCAGATGAGACTAATACAGACCCTAGACCAGACCTTCTAAACTAATACAGACCTCTAGACCAGACCCTAAACTATATAGACCCAGACCTAGACCAGACCTCTAAACTAATAATACTAGACCCTAGACCAGATTAAGACTAATACAGACCCTAGACCAGACCTTCTAAACTAATATAGACCCCAGATCCAGACTAAACCCTAGACCAGACCCTAGACCAGACCTTTCTAAACTAATACAGATACAGACCCTAGACCAGGACCTTCTAAACTAATACAGACTAACCAGACCCTAGACCAGACCTTCTAAACTAATACAGACCCTAGACCAGACCTTCTAAACTAATACAGACCCTAGACCAGACCTTCTAAACTAATACAGACCCTAGACCAGACCTTCTAAACTAATACAGACCCTAGACCAGACCAGACCCTAAACTAATACAGACCCTAGACCAGACCTTCTAAACTAATACAGACCCTAGACCAGACCTTCTAAACTAATATAGACCCTAGACCAGACCTTCTAAACTAATACAGACCCTAGACCAGACCTTCTAAACTAATACAGACCCTAGACCAGACCTAAAATACAGACTTCTAGAACTACAGACCTTCTATGACCCTAATATAGACCCTAGACCAGACCTTCTAACTATAGACTAATAGATACAGACCCTAGACCAGACCTTCTCTAAATACAGACCATAGACCAGACCTTCTAAACTAATACAGACCCTTTAGACCAGAGACTCATTCTAACACTAATACAGACCCTAGACCAGACCTTCTTAAACTAATACAGACTACCCTATAGACCAGACTTCTAAACTAATAATACAGACCTTCTACAGACCTAAGACTAATATAAACCCTAGACCAGACCTTCTAAACTAATATAGACCCCAGACCAGACTAATACAGACCCTAGACCAGACCTTCTAAACTAATATAGACCCCAGACCAGACCTTCTAAACTAATACAGACCCTAGACCAGACTAATACAGACCCTATAGACCCTAGACCAGACCTAACTAATATAAACCCTAGACCAGACTAATACAGACCCTAGACCAGACCTTCTAAAGTAATATAGATCCTAGGTCAGACGGCCTAAATAAATATAGACCATCCCATAAAAAATACAGAGAAAAACACCTAAGCTAATATATACCCCAAACCAGATCCCCTAAATAAATATAGACAACAGTTTCCTTAATTTAGTACAGACCAAACCCTGCAGATACTTGCCTCTCTTGGGTCCTTCAGTCTTTTTGGTGCACCGTTGCAGGCAGTGTCTTGGCACTAGACTCAGAGTCAGGACATTGTCTGTGGTGGAGACCAAGAGAAAAGGGACTGCCGGAATGAGGAGAGGTAAGTATTTACAATCTGTGTGTCACACCCGAGAGACTTAACAGCTTTTTTGGGAGTCCAGTCGATATCTCCTTTTTACAGGAGACTTACAGACGTTCCTGGAGAGTTGGCAAGTGGAGACCTACAATTATGAAGCTTGGCACACAGGTACATCAAGTGTCCGAGAAGGTTTTAGACTGGGTCTCAGCTCTCCAGGACGTACCGTTCCAGAGATATTCCCAAAAAATGTATCAGCCAATAGAAGCCTGGTCACATGACCCATATCAGCCAATAGAAGCTTGCAGGCCCTCAGCCTCCAAATACAGACAGTTTCACACCAGGTTTCCATAACAACCCATTCAGTTTTCTGAGCGAAAGCTACTGAAAGGGCAGACATCCCTGTGTCCATCCAGGCCCTGACAGAGGACAGGGAGTCTGAAAGCCGGACTGTCCAGCCTAAAACCAGACCTCAAGCCACCCTAGGGGCAGGCTAATGTTAGGGTGGCCAGACGTCCGGTTTTAGGCTGGATAGTCCGGTTTTCTGGCTCCCTGTCTGGCGCAGTGCCTGGACGGACGCAGGGATGTCCACCCTTTCAGTAGCTTGCGCTCAGACAGCTTCTCCTCTGTGTCTTCACGGAGCCTGGGGGCATGGCCTCATTTTTAGGGGTGTGGCTTCATGAGGACCGGGGGCGTGGCTTCACATTTGAGGGCATGGCTGGTGAGGTCCGGCTTTCTGGCGTGAAGACAGTGGCCGCCCTAGCTGCTATGGAGGTCACAGTTAAAGGGGCGGGCACTGTAGAGGTCACTCTCGATATCTTTTAACGACACACACACAAACATTAAATTAAATAGATGAAATATACCCGGGTCCTTCTGCTAGTCTATAATAAAGACAGGAAAACTACTACTTTCTTTGCTAAGATATAATCTTTTCAAATAACAGGCCCAAAACCTGAAGACATCATGTCTTCTTAATTCTGTCATATGAATTAATGTGGATGATTGATGGACTGTTTCATGGGAAGGATCCAGTTGTAAACCTCCTTAACACAAAGAGAAGGCAAACATACTGCCCTGGGTCATATTTTAACCCATAATCCCACAGTTGTCCACACAACCTACTTGCTCTTTGCTGGGTGTCAGATGAATATGAGTTGGGTCATGACCTGAGGAGATCTTTATTCTCCTTGCAGAACATTTTCGCGTGGTTGGACCTGGAGTTCCCTCGATCCTCCTCAAGCTCATGCTGACCTCTCCCCGTGTCTTCACCTCCAGGATAGTTCTCTTCCAGCTCTTAAGCCGTACATTTATGGGAGACATGAGTTCTAAAACCCAGTTACCCAGCAAGGGTGAAGCTCTGACGGAAGATCTGAGAAGATGCGATGTACAGGTACAGTAGGTCTCATCTTTGAAGATGCTTTGCACCCGGCTGTCAAATTGTGTCAAAAATAATCCTACTCAAACTCTGCCTTGTACAACCATATTATAACTTTATTGTGCATCTCGTTTGTCATGTATTTCCATTCTTAAAGGGAGTGTATATTATGTTTGTGTCAGTAATTAGATAAAGGTAAGTCTAAAGAAGGGAAATAATGTAGAGGTTCTGCTTTTTTATGTTGAAGCCATATTATATTTCTAATTATATTTCTAATTAAAACTTCTCTAGGGCGGCCATATTGGAGACAACCAATCCTGTGTTGTCTGCATAGATAGTACAGCAGGGTGTTTGTGCTTTATGGCAGCTGCAATGAAAAGGAGTTAAAAAAGAACTCCCGCCAAAAATTGTATTCCATGTCCTGCTAGAAAGTTACATGATGTAATCCGTAGTGAATGTCATTTTCTTACCAGTGTCTGTATTTGTGAGTTTTATCTCCCTGATGCTTCTCATCTGTGTCATGTGACCAGGAATCAGACTCACCAGATAACACAGCATCTTATGTGTGGACAGGAAGTCTAATTCTCTATGCATTCCTATGGGAGCCTCACTTTCAGTCTCATAGCCATAAATAGAGCAGTAACTGGCTTGCTGTCCTGGGTCAGTTGGAAGTCAGGGAGTTGGTCACATGATACAGCTACAATTAGAAGAGAGGGGATAACTCACAAATACAGTCTCTGATAAGAAGATTACAATCACTACAGATTACATCATGCACCTTTCTAACAGGTCAGAGAATAAACATTTTTACGGGAGTTCTTCTTTAACTGACTGTAGTGCCATAGATGCAATCTTACTGTTACTGAGTACAGCGCCTCCACCAGAGACCAGGTGGTAGCAGGGGAACTGCATACAGATTCTTATCTCTGTATATAGTGTTACTTCCCTGCTTTAGGCTACTTTCACACTGGCGACAGCAGGTTCCGGCAGGCTGTTCCTAACCTAACTTCTTGCTTCTGTGTGAATGGAGAATTTGGTGATGAAAGCTATTGGCCAAATGACCATCTTAGAGGGCTTATTCTTCTTTCACTTCAGGGTCCCATTTTGGAGATAATAGCAAGTCTCATGAGAGGGACCTTCACCCTTCTGACATTTCTGGTATATGCTATCTTTATGCCATAAATGCCTCAGATGGAACAGCCCCTTTAAGTCTATAACCGGCTTAAACTATCTAAATACAAATGGTATTTTTTTTCTTGACAAAACAATTTCTAGTCGTGAAATTATTCTTGGACTCTGTGCTGGTGGGCCATTGGCCAAGGCATACATTGCTGCGCACTTTGATTAGTAATCTTTGCAGGTGTGTGATATTTCAACCTGGAACTTTTTCTTTCCATTGTCATACAAACAGTTTTTTACGTTAATATTCAAAAACTGTCAGTCTCACTATTCTGTGCATTAACCCCTGTGAGGAGCTGTGCCACCGCAATCACAGTGGGAGCCATCAGGTACTTACAGCTCTAGTCCGACTGCAGTGGTTGGGATTGGAGATAACTTTGATCCCAGCCATTTGACCACTTAGATGTCTCAATCAGTAGAGACTATGGTATCTAAGTGGTATGTACAACTGTATAACCACTATAATACTGCTCCTGTGTACAAAATTATAACTACTACAATACTGCCTCCTATGTACAAGAATATAACTACTATAATACTGCCTCCTATGTACAAGAATATAACTACTATAATACTGCCTCCTATGTACAAGAATATAACTACTATATTACTGCTCCTATGTACAAGAATATAACTACTATAATACTGCTCCTATGTACAGGAATATAACTACTATAATACTGCCTCCTATGTACAAAAATATAACTACTATAATACTGCTCCTATGTACAAGAATATAACTACTATAATACTGCTCCTATGTACAAGAATATAACTACTATAATACTGCTCCTATGTACAAAAATATAACTACTACAATATTGCCTCCTATGTACAAGAATATAACTACTATAATACTGCCTCCTATGTACAAGAATATAACTACTATAATACTGCCTCCTATGTACAAGAATATAACTACTATATTAACTGCTCCTATGTACAGAATATAACTACTATAATACTGCTCCTATGTACAAAAATATAACTACTACAATATGCCTCCTATGTACTAGAATATCACTACTATAATACTGCCTTCCTATGTACTTAGAATATCACTTACTATAATACTGCCTCCTATGTACAAGAATATAACTACTATAAATACTGCTCCTATGTACAAGAATATAACTACTATAATACTGCTCCTATGTACAGGAATATAACTACTAGAATACTGCCTCCTATGTCAAGAATATAACTACTATAATACTGCCTCCTATGGTAGAAGAATATAAATACTATAATACTGCTCCTATGTACAAGAATATAACTACTATAATACTTGCTTCCTATGTACAAGAATATAACTACTATAATACTGCTCCTATGTACAAGAATATAACTGCTATAATACTGCTTCCTATGTACAAGATATAACTGCCTATAATACTGCTCCTATGTACAAGAATATAACTACTATAATACTGCTCCTATGTACAAGAATATAACTACTATAATACTGCTCCTATGTACAAGAATATAACTGCTATAATACTGCTCCTATGTACAAGAATATAACTACTATAATACTGCCCCTATGTACAAGAATATAACTACTATAATACTGCTCCTATGTACAAGATATAACTACTATAATACTGCCTCCTATGTAACAGGAATATAACTACTATAATACTGCCTCCTATGCTTACAAGAATATATAATTACTATAATACTGCTCCTATGCTACAAGAATATAACTACTATATACTGCCCCTATGTACAAGAATATAAACTACTTATAATACTGCTCCTATGTACAAGAATATAACTACTATAATACTGCTCCTATGTTACAAGAATATAACTACTATAATACTGCTCCTATGTACAAGAATATAACTACTATAATACTTGCTTCCTATGTACAAGAATATAACTACTATAATACTGCCACTATGTACAAGAATATAACTACTATTAATACTGCCACCTATGTACAGGAATATAACTACTATAATACTGCCTCCTATGTACAAGAATATAACTACTATAATACTGCTCCTATGTACAAGAATATAACTACTATAATACTGTCTCCTATGTACAAGAATATAACTACTATAATACTGTCCTCCTATGTACAAGAATATAACTACTATAATACTGCTCCTATGTACAAGAATATTGCTACTATAATACTGCCTCCTATGTACAAGAATATTACTACTATAATTACTGCCTCCTATGTACAAGAATATAACTACTATAATACTGCCTCCTATGTACAAGAATATAACTACTATAATACTGCTCCATGTACAAGAATATAACTACTATAATACCACTCCAATGTACAAGAATATAATTACTATAATACTGCTCCTATGTACAAGAATATAACTACTATAATACTGCCCCTATGTACAAGATATTAACTACTATATACTGCTCCTATGTACAAGAATATAACTACTATAATACTGCTCTATGTACAAGAATTAACTACTATAATACTGCTCCTATGTACAAGAATAAACTACTATAATACTTCCTCCTATGTACAAGAATATAACTACTATAATACTGCCACCTATGTACAGGAATATAACTACTATAATACTGCCTCCTATGTACAAGAATATAACTACTATAATACTGCTCCTATGTACAAGAATATAACTACTATAATACTGCTCCTATGTACAAGAATATAACTACTATAATACTGTCTCCTATGTACAAGAATATAACTACTATAATACTGCTCCTATGTACAAGAATATTACTACTATAATACTGCCTCCTATGTACAAGAATATTGCTACTATAATACTGCCCCTATGTACAAGAATATAACTACTATAATACTGCCTCCTATGTACAAGAATATAACTACTATAATACTGCCTCCTATGTACAAGAATATAACTACTATAATACCACTCCAATGTACAAGAATATAACTACTATAATACCGCTCCTATGTACAAGAATATAACTAATATAATACTGCCCCTATGTACAAGAATATAACTACTATAATACTGCCTCCTATGTACAAGAATATAACTACTGTAATACGGCCTCCTATGTACAAGAATATAACTACTATAATACCACTCCAATGTACAAGAATATAACTACTATAATACCGCTCCTATGTACAAGAATATAACTAATATAATACTGCTCCTATGTACAAGAATATAACTACTATAATACTGCCTCCTATGTTCAAGAATATAACTACTATAATACTGCTCCAATGTACAAGAATATAACTTCTATAATACCGCTCCTATGTACAAGAATATAACTACGATAATACTGCCTCCTATGTACAAGAATATAACTACTATAATACTGCTCCTATGTACAAGAATATAACTACTATAATACTGTTCCTATGTACAAGAATATAACTACTATAATACTGCCACCTATGTACAAGAATATCACTACTATAATACTGCTCCTATGTACAGGAATATAACTACTAGAATACTGCCTCCTATGTACAAGAATATAACTACTATAATACTACCCCTATGTACAAGAATATAACTACTATAATACTGCCTCCTATGTACAAGAATATCACTACTATAATACTGCTCCTATGTACAGGAATATAACTACTATAATACTGCCACCTATGTACAATAATATAACTACTACAGAGAACAGCTGATTGGCGGGTGCCGGGTGTTGGACTGATATGTCCATATTCTAGCTCATTATAACGGGTACTGTTGTTTTCTATGTCTCTGTGATGCGGTTACGGATAGACGTACGTTCTCTCCTGTGCGGTGAGTTTTGGATGCTGTTAGTGATACGTTCATGTAAGTGTTAATCTGCTCCAGTTTTTTGGTCCTGGGTATGTCTTATTATAGCGTTTCTTTGATATAATACTTTTCTTCATCGGGTCTGTGTTCCGCCCCCTGTGGTTTCTCACAATACGTTACAGAAGTTTGGAGTAGTTGTCCCCTTTTTGTTCTGCCGTCCTCCGGTTCTTCTCTCCCACCTGCCGGGAACAGTGACTCATAAAACAAGTCCAAAACACACACAGAAGAATAGATATGAGAAAGGTCAGGGATAATAGGCTGGAGCTCGGCCTTCCTCAGATCAATCGTTCCTACTTTCTCTAACCTTTGTCGTCTTATGTGGTTTCTTAGAATTCTCCTACTGTTCCCCGAATGTTCTCCTAGTAATTATAGGTCTCGTCCAATCTCCGTATATAATCTTGGACCGGATCTGGGCTCCTTTACTTCTCTATAAATACATCCCTGGGGTGTACAGGTCATCATGAAGCAGGGACCTGCGGTGGTAAACCATGCTGCTCTCCACCTGTCTGCTGGGCTTTCTATTCCATATTTATGGTGAGTATGAAGGGTCCTCAGTCCTCCTATTGTCAATACATGGGAAGAATGGGGGGGGGGTCTAGAATATCCCACGTTCCTGGTGGTGGGCGGTTCTCCTCATCTATTAATCAGGTTGGAGAACATCAACATAGAGCGTCCCTCGCTCTGGTGGACTCGGAAAGTCCATACACCACAGAGGCAGCTCTTTGCTTTAAAGAATAGTGTAATACCTCATTTTCCCTGTGGAGGTGCTGTAGGGAAACTGAACACCTCTCTCCAGGTTCCTTCAGAGATTGTAGCTGATCATCAGAAAAAAAAGCTTATCATTGGAGGTCTCTGTTAAGAAAGAAAGATTGCCCAACGCATAGATATAGTCTACTTGAGACCTCCCTGAACCTTAGAGCTGATGGTGACACAGCTCCTTTATTTAAATAAAAATTGTGTAATACCTCATTTCCCCTGTGGAGGTGCTATAGGGAAGCTGAACACATTTCTTCAGGTTCCTTCTCAGATTAAAGCTGATCACCCCAAAGACACTTCTCATCAGAGGTCCCTGCTAAGAAAGAGAGATTGTCCAACGCATAGATATGGTCTATTTGAGACCTACACGAACCTCAGAACAGATGGTGACACTCATTGTTTAACTAGACAGCTCCTTAATTTAAGTAAGAATAGTGTAATACCTCATTTTCCCTGTGGAGGTGCTGTAGGGAAACTGAACACCTCTCTCCAGGTTCCTTCAGAGATTGTAGCTGATCATCAGAAAAAAAAGCTTATCATTGGAGGTCTCTGTTAAGAAAGAAAGATTGCCCAACGCATAGATATAGTCTACTTGAGACCTCCCTGAACCTTAGAGCTGATGGTGACACAGCTCCTTTAAATAAAAATTGTGTAATACCTCATTTCCCCTGTGGAGGTGCTATAGGGAAGCTGAACACATTTCTTCAGGTTCCTTCTCAGATTAAAGCTGATCACCCCAAAGACACTTCTCATCAGAGGTCCCTGCTAAGAAAGAGAGATTGTCCAACGCATAGATATGGTCTATTTGAGACCTACACGAACCTCAGAACAGATGGTGACACTCATTGTTTAACTAGACAGCTCCTTGAGTTAAATAAAAAATAGTGTAATACTTCATTTCCCCTGTGGAGGTGCTGTAGGGAAACTGAACAGCTCTCTTTAGGTTCCTTCAGAGATTGTAGCTGATCATCAGAAAAAAAAGCTTATCTTTGGAGGTCTCTGCTAAGAAAGAGAGATTGCCCAACGCATAGATATAGTCTACTTGAGACCTCCCTGAACCTTAGAGCTGATGGTGACACAGCTCCTTTATTTAAATAAAAATAGTGTAATACCTCATTTCCCCTGTGGAGGTGCTGTAGGGAAGCTGAACACCTTTCTTCAGGTTCCTTCCCAGATTGTAGCTGATCATCAGAAAAAAAGCTTATCTTTGGAGGTCTCTGCTAAGAAAGAGGGATTACCCAACGCATAGATATAGTCTACTTGAGACCTCCCTGAACCTTAGAGCTGATGGTGACACAGCTCCTTTATTTAAATAAAAATAGTGTAATACCTCATTTCCCCTGTGGAGGTGCTGTAGGGAAGCTGAACACCTTTCTTCAGGTTCCTTCCCAGATTGTAGCTGATCATCAGAAAAAAAGCTTATCTTTGGAGGTCTCTGCTAAGAAAGAGGGATTACCCAACGCATATACCGTATATAGTCTATTGAGACTTTCATGAGCCTCAGAACAGCTGGTGACACTCATTGTTTGACTAGACAGCTCCTTGATTTAAATAAGAGTAGTGTAATACCTCATTTTCCCTGTGGAGGTGCTGTAGCGAAACTGAACATTTCTCTCCAAGTTCCTTCAAGAAATAAATCTGATGATCACAAACTTGCTTATGACTGGAGGTCCCTGCTAAGAAAGAGAGCTTGTCCAATGCATAGATATAGTCTTCTTGAGACCTCCCTGTACCTCAGAGCTGATAGTGACACTCATTGTTTAACTAGACAGCTCCTTGATTTAAATAAGAATAGTGTAATACTTAATTTCTCCTGTGGAGGTGCTGTAGGGAAACTGAACATCTCTCTTGGTTCCTTCCCAGATTAAAGCTGATGACCCTAAAGTACATGATAGCAAAACTTTAGCTGTGAGAATTATTGGATATTTTAGCTTGAGGATGCAAATAAGAACATTTCCATTCACTGACAGCAAGCAGTGATCTTGAATATTAGATAGTTGCAATACAAGAGCGATGAGACTTGTCACCTCTCCTGACACGTCTGTCATACAAATGCTTGTTTTCTCAGTGAGTAAATTTTGGACTGTGTCTTCCCTCTATTATTCCTCCTAGAAATGTATACATGAATTTACTACTAGATTTTATTACTCCTTTATCAGAGGTGAATGTCCATACAAAGTTTTTTTTTTACTGTCAGCACTAGGGATCAGCAAAATTCAGGTACCCGGATCTGAACCTGGACTTTCTTTTTCTCTGAAGTTCGGGTTCAGGTGAATTTATTATTTTCTGCTATAACATGGTTATATCAGAAATAACAGCATTCTAAGACAGAATTCAAAACAATATGGCCATTTAGTGGTTAAAAACAACCCCAACAACTCACCTCATCCACCTGCCCGCGCTGCAGCAGATTCACTCAATAAGACCTGCCAATGGACCTGCGATGTGCACGATGACGTCACCACACTCTCCCACATGGTGATGTCATCGTGTACATCGCAGGTCCTGTTCAGTGAAGATAGAAGAAGCTGCTGTGGCGTGATCAAGTGGATGAAGTGAGTTGTTGTTGTGTTTTTGTTTGTTTTTTTAACTCTTAAATGGCCATATTCTTTTGCATTCTGTCTTAATGCTATTATTTTCCGATATAACCATGTGATAGCGGAAAATAACAAAGTGAAGACTTCAATGGGGTTCGGGGTCAAGTTCGGGTCCCGAACCCGAACTTTGACCTGAAGTTGGGCCGAACCTGACGAACCCGAAATTCCACGGGTTCCTTTATCCCTAGTCATTACTAATTGTACAGTGTTAGAGTGTGTAGAGACCCACCCCCTACTGGTTACAACAAGTCGTCTGTTTGTTTATACATTTTCCAGAGGAATAACAGAGGGACAGCACAGCACAAAAGTTTAAGAAAATACATTTTTTTTGTATGGGAAATAAAACTATTCACAAAAACAGGAATATCAGGGGAGGTGACCTTTGCGGGTGTGTAGACTTATGCATCTGTTATCGATTTTCAGCGGCTTGGGTGAAAGGTCAGAGTAGTATGACTTGCGTTATAATATAGGTCTTGTTGATTTTGATGATTCCTCCTCTCTGTGAATAGTCTATGAGGGATGTTCACGCTGCACATTTTCCAGGTGGATCTCATCTTATATTTAGAAGGAATAATGCGCTTTGTGAACACGCCCTTATCCAGACAGGAGATGTTTGCAGGTTTCCTCATCAGTATTTTTATATCAGGTGTTAAATGTGGGAGAGACATGACCTACAAGACCAAGTTATGCAGCAAGGAGGAGGCGCTGGCGGGTAGGGCACAGAAAATGAACGTCTCAGGTAGGTCCATTATTAACCCATATTCTAGATTGACTGGATGTTGAGAGTTCTAGTCTGTCTTCTCTCCTGCTGGGTGTTGTGGTATCATGCTATATACGTTTGGCACACTCTTGTGTCCCTGAGCAATAATGTTGGGAGATTTCAGCTCTGGAGCTCAAGAATAGTAAGTGCAGCTCTGGAGTATCTCAGGATCAGTACAGTATAAGAAATGTATGTACACAGTGACTGCACCAGCAGAATAGTGAGTACAGCTCTGGAGTATAATACAGGATGTAACTCAGGATCAGTACAGGATAAGTGATGTAATGTATGTACACAGTGACTGCACCAGCAGAATAGTGAGTGCAGCTCTGGAGTATAATACAGGATGTAACTCAGGATCAGTACAGGATAAGTAATGTATGTACACAGTGACTCCACCAGTAGAATAGTGAGTACAGCTCTGGAGTATAATACAGGATGTAACTCAGGATCAGTACAGGATAAGTAATGTATGTACACAGTGACTCCACCAGCAGAATAGTGAGTACAGCTCTGGAGTATAATACAGGATGTAACTCATGATCAGTACAGGATAAGTAATGTATGTACACAGTGACTCCACCAGCAGAATAGTGAGTTACAGCTCTGGAGTATAATACAGGATGTAACTCATGATCAGTACAGGATAAGTAATGTATGTACACAGTGACTCCACCAGCAGAATAGTGAGTACAGCTCTGGAGTATAATACAGGATGTAACTCATGATCAGTACAGGAAAGTAATGTAATGTATGTACACAGTGACTCCACCAGCAGAATAGTGAGTGCAGCTCTGGAGTATAATACAGGATGTAACTCAGGATCAGTACAGGATAAGTAATATATGTACACAGTGACTTCATATACTATATTTATATATATATATATATATATATATATATATATATATATATACTGTATAGTATATACCTGTCATGTACTGAGCAGGCTTTGTATGTAAGGAGTTTGCTCCTCTGCACTGAACTGAATATATTTATCACCCTGTGAAAAAAAATATAAAATAAAAATCTGTAAATTGTGATTGTGGCTTCTGTCAGTGATTGATGTGCAGTAACTAAAGCAACAAACAGATCCAATATTCCCGGCTCATTACGTCTGCAGGCTCCAGGCGCCTCCCAATGTGCTGCACTTCACTGCAGCAGAGGCATTTATAGTAGAAGACCACAGAGACAGGAGTCGCCTCTGTCCGCGGTCACGAGGAGGACCTCCTATTATAAGTGATGGTTTGGGGTCTACAGTCAGGATATAAGAAGGAATAAATGTGAAAAATAAATCTATAGGCAAAGAGTAAGCCACCAAAATCCTCTGTGTGGTTGCAGGTCACCACTATGGTGGCCACCGATGGTCCAGAAGACTTACTTGTAGGATCTTAGGATTTTTTCTTTCCTCAGTATGTATTTGCAGTCTTCGTTTTTGCGGAGATCAGTCCTTGTGGCCCGGTTGATCCCTCTGGGACCATTTGACCTGCCAGTAATTAGAAAGTAGCCTAACCTGAAGGACGATCTCAGGAACTTCTGGAGAACTTTAGAATTTATTTTATGTTCTTTCCTTCATTCCTTTTCTCCTTTGCTTTACATTTTTCAGAGTAGAACTTCTCTCTGTGATGCCGGTGTGAATTGAGTCATAACGGCTCGCAGTTTGCTTGAGTCATCTTTGCTCAAACCTTCCACAGAATTGGGTCACGTTAGGTAACATAGTTTGACGAGAACTTTACTTTTTTCATTGGGGGTTAGATATTGGCGGAGCTGGCAGAACCTTCAATGTGTAGGGGGTCCACTCAACTCTTCTAGATGACATGGGACATATGTATCCGGCATGGTGGATCCTTATTTTCAGTAGATCATAGAAAAAAGAGACAGGAGAAGCACATCATGGGTAGGATCACTTGAAGGAATGCGACTACACTGTCCCCACTGGTGCTCCAAGTGCTGGCACCGAAGTAGTAGATAAAAACAAGATTTTAGGTAGAGGAACTGCGTTCAAGAATTAGTTTCAACGTATAAATGATTGATATATGTTGTTCCTATAACGCGTTTCAGGACCGTACTGGTCCCTTCATCAGTTAGTTGTCATACTGTCTGATGAAGGGACTCATATGGTCCCGAAACGCATTATTAGAACAGCAATAAAGTGGATATCAATTAGGCTAGTTTCACATCTGTGACACAGCTTTCTGGCAGTGAGTTATCCGGATCCACCATATCCAGAGAGTGCAGCCTGCCCGTTGGACCCCATTGACTATAATGGAATTCGGTGAATATCCAGCCACAACCCGACAAATATGTTGGTATTTGGCTTGACAAAAAAAACAGCATGAAGTGATTTTTGTCCAGCCGATTTCCGGCAAAGTCTGCTGGAACAGCCTATGGGATAGCTGTGTCACAGATTTTAAACTAGCCTTGAAGGGGTTGTCCCTCGAAAAATATTCTACAGTTTTCCCACCAGTCCCTGGATCTGAATACTTTTGTAATCGTATGTCATTAAAGATCCAGCATAGCCACTGAGTTATTCAATAAAATATATCTGTATAGCGCCACCTGCTGTTTGTTGTTTTTTTCCTTATTTCTTTGACCTGCTCACTGAGAAGGCCGCACATGCTCAGTTTCATTCTTCAACTGCCTCCTGAGCTGTGATAAGGAGAGCTGAGACACGCCTCCTGAGGTGTGATAGAAAGAGCTGAGACACGCCTCCTGAGGTGTGATAGGGAGAGCTGAGACACGCCTCCTGAGGTGTGATAGGGAGAGCTGAGACACGCCTCCTGAGGTGTGATAGGGAGAGCTGAGACACGCTCCCTGTGCTGTCATAGGGAGAGCATGGACACGCCTCCTGAGCTGTGATAGGGAGAGCTGAGACACGCCTCCTGAGCTGTGATAGGGAGAGCTGAGACACGCCTCCTGAGCTGTGATAGGGAGAGCTGAGACACGCCTCCTGAGCTGTGATAGGGAGAGCTGAGACACGCCTCCTGAGCTGTGATAGGGAGAGCTGAGACACGCCTCCTGAGCTGTGATAGGGAGAGCTGAGACACGCCTCCTGAGCTGTGATAGGGAGAGCTGAGACACGCCTCCTGAGCTGTGATAAGGAGAGCTGAGACACGCCTCCTGAGCTGTGATAGGGAGAGCTGAGACACGCCCCCTGAGCTGTGATAGGGAGAGCATGGACACGCCTCCTGAAGCTGTGATAAGGAGAGCTGAGACACGCCTCCTGAACTGTGATAGGGAGAGCTGAGACACGCCCCCTGAACTGTGATAGGGAGAGCTGATACACGCCCCCTGAGCTGTGATAGGGAGATCTGAGACACGCCTCCTGAGCTGTGATAGGGAGAGCTGAGACACGCCCCCTGAGCTGTGATAGGGAGAGCTGAGACACGCCTCCTGAGCTGTGATAGGCAGAGCATGGACACGCCTCCAAAGCTGCAGCAGAAAAGACACTCCCCTTGAGCTGTCAGCTTGATATAAAATCTAGCAGAACAATGAATGTGGAGATCTCTGGACCCATGTGAGGTACAGGGCTGGTTCTAGCTTTGTTAGAAAGAGATTGTCATGTCCTATATGATGTCTGATTTCATTTTTTACGGTAGTCATGGGATAACCCCTTTAATCATACATCAGAACTCCCCCTTTAAGGCAGTACCTACCTGAGATCCTGTTTTTATCTACTACTTCAGTGCCTATCCTTGTTGTCAGGGAGGTTATCCGCTGTCAGATGCATCCATATCCTTTTCTTACTGAGTGGTGGATCATATCATGGAATCGGGAGTGACAGTTGTTGGCCAAATGTTGCCGACATTTACTACTACAGTCTTGGCCAAAAGTTTTGAGAATGATACAAATATTAATTTTTACAAAGTCTACTGCTTCAGTTTTTATAATGGCAATTTGCTTATACTCCAGAATGTTATAAAGAGTGATCAGCTTAACAGCAATTACTTGCAAAGTCAATATTTGCCTAGAAAATTAACTTTATCCCCCAAAACACATTTCAACATCATTGCAGCCCTGCCTTAAAAGGACCAGCTAACATCGTTCAGTGATTGCTCCATTAACACAGGTGTGGGTGTTGATGAGGACAGGGCTGGAGATCAGTCTGTCATGATTAAGTAAGAATGACACCACTGGACACTTTAAAAGGAGGCTGGTGCTTGGCATCATTGTTTCTCTTCTGTTAACCATGGTTATCTCTAAAGAAACACGTGCAGTCATCATTGCAATGCACAAAAATGGCCTAACAGGGAAGAGTATCGCATCTAGAAAGATTGCACCTCAGTCAACAATCTATCGCATCATCAAGAACTTCAAGGAGAGAGGTTCCATTGTTGCCAAAAAGGCTCCAGGGCGCCAAAGAAAGACCAGCAAGCGCCAGGACCGTCTCTTAAAAGTGTTTCAGCTGCGGGATCGGGCTACCAGCAGTGCAGAGCTTGCTCAGGAATGGCAGCAGGCAGGTGTGAGTGCATCTGCACGCACTGTGAGGCGGAGACTCTTGGAGCAAGGCCTGGTCTCAAGGAGGGCAGCAAAGAAGCCACTTCTCTCCAGAATAAACATCAGGGACAGACTGATATTCTGCAAAAGGTACAGGGAGTGGACTGCTGAGGACTGGGGGGAAGTCATTTTCTCTGATGAATCCCCTTTCCGATTGTTTGGGACATCTGGAAAACAGCTTATTCGGAGAAGACGAGGTGAGCGCTACCACCAGTCTTGTCTCATGCCAACTGTAAAGCATCCTGAAACCATTCATGTGTGGGGTTGCTTCTCAGCCAAGGGAATCGGCTCTCTCACAGTCTTGCCTAAAAACACAGCCATGAATAAAGAATGGTACCAGAATGTCCTCCGAGAGCAACTTCTCCCAACCGTCCAAGAGCAGTTTGGCGATCAACAATGCCTTTTCCAGCATGATGGAGCACCTTGCCATAAAGCAAAGGTGATAACTAAATGGCTCAGGGAACAAAACATAGAGATTTTGGGTCCATGGCCTGGAAACTCCCCAGATCTTAATCCCATGGAGAACTTGTGGTCAATCATCAAGAGACGGGTGGACAAACAAAAACCTACAAATTCTGACAAAATGCAAGCATTGATTGTGCAAGAATGGACTGCTATCAGTCAGGATTTGGTCCAGAAGTTGATTGAGAGCATGCCAGGGAGAATTGCAGAGGTCCTGAAGAAGAAGGGTCAACACTGCAAATATTGACTTGCTGCATTAACTCATTCTAACTGTCAATATAAGCTTTTGTTACTCATAATATGATTGCAATTATATTTCTGTATGTGATAAAAACATCTGACAAACACACATAAAAACCAGAGGGCAGCAGATCATGTGAAAATAGAAGATTTGTGTCATTCTCAAAACTTTTGGCCATGACTGTACTGTGTATGGCCCGGCTTCATTGAGGAGACACAGGAACGAACAGGCAATGCATCATGGGAAAAATTATGCAAATCTGCTCCAGCCTCCTAGAAATGCACCGCCCCTGCCCTCTCCTCCCTTCTTCCTCTTTGCTTTCACATTATTTTTTCAATACACTACTTGACCTACAGTATGGCAAACGAGGAGCCACAAGCTAGAAAAATCAGGTCATTGATTCTAATTTGTATACCTCAAAGCATTTTTTTTTTTAATATCGTGTCCTGAAGGAGATTTCCATGACTTCATCTTTAATCGTCTTCCTTAATTACAAAGTCCCTTTGTCTTCAGTCAGCCATTAAATTGCATATATGGACAAACTATAGTAAAACGTGTATTTTTGCTATAGTTTTTTTACTTGTTGTTTATGTTTCTTTTTGTGTAGCAGCCGCTGGATTTGTGTGTTGTTTATGTGCTCCCCGCTGGGTGGTTCAGCCCGGCCCCTCCTGTCTCTTTCTGTCTGCAGTATATTAAAGTCACATTATAGCGTAGCGAGGAGACCGTAGACTGTAATCCTACAGGAAGATGCAACCGTACTGCAGATGCCTGGTGTGTATTAGAAGCCGTAGACCTAGGCCCTCAGCGTCCCCACCACATAGCAGCGGAAGGTCTCGTCTTCTGCTGGTCTCCTGATATCAGCCAAGTCTTCAGGCACTCAAAACTCATAGTATGAAATAGAATATTGACATTTAGGCCTCATTTAGACGGATCCGCAATTTGCGGATCGCACATGGCCACAACCATAATAGAAAATGCCTATTCTTGCGGACAACAATAGGACATGGTCTATCCTTTCCGCGGAGTCACGAAACGGAACCACATATGCGGAAAGCACATGATGTGCTGTCCGTATATTTTGCGGCCCCATTGAAATAAATGGGTCTGCACCCGTTCCGCAATTATGTTCATGGGTCTGTCTGAATGGGCCCTTAGTCTAGAGAAATGTTCAAAATGCCTTAAAGGGGTATTGCGGGATTACTGTGATTTGTAGCAGATCTGCTTATGTAGTTGCTTGCCTCATGCACATCCTCCACCAGAAAAGTCCAATTTGGACTTTTCTGACCCATTTTCACCATGTGAACCAATCCCTCTATCCCAGGGGTGCACAACCTGCGGCCCGGGGGCCACATGCGGCCCTTGATACCATTCTGTGTGGCCCCATCCATCTGGTAACAGACATGTATGTCCATGTTTTGTGGCTGCTCACATGCATTTTTCATGTATTTCTCCCATTAGATGGGACTCCTGTAACTAGACATTAATGGTATACACTGTGTGTTCAATCTGCCATAAATACAGTATTTCAGTTGGTAATACCCCTTTAAATTTTATTTTCGGCCCTTGACGTTGGTTCAGTCGGACAATGTGGCCCCCACCCAGAAACCGGTGTGCACCCCTGCTCTATCCCTTCCATCCTATATATATAGCACTTCCGTTTCCTGTATCCAACCAAACCCATGATGCACTTCTCCTTTCCCAGCACCACCCCTAACAAGGCCTGCCTCGTCTTCAAACAGATGATCGGCGAAGGTACCAAGTATCGGACCCCCGCCAATCTGATATTGATGACCCATCCTGATGATAGGTCATCATTGTATTATACTGCCTGCACAACCCCTTTAAGATCAAATTTTTTTTGTTTTTTTACTTATATGTTCTTTTAATTTTATCTTTTTATGTTCATTTTACCAAACTGTATTGCTACGTATTTTACATTTAGTTTTGCTTTTAATTTTTTTTTTTAACTATTGGATTGGATTTCTTCCTGAAACATGTCATCTCAGACAAGACCGCATATAAAACACTATCAACCCTAGCGATAATGTTGCCCAAGATTACAAAAAAAGGAGCTTCCTTTATTAACTGCAGCATCTTAAAAGGTTAAATAACCAAGATTGGAGCTTTCTCCGATACAGGTTGTTACCCTGGAATTGTGACTCTCCACAATAGCCCTTGGGCACTGCCGCAGTCCTGACCATAAGGGCTCATGCAGACGACCGTATGTATTTTGCGATCAGCAGAACACTGATCCGCAAAAAAAGCATGACATCCGTGTGAGGTCCGTGTTACATCCGTTTCTTTGCGGAGCCATTGTATTAAAGGGTTATTCTCATTTTAGACAATGGGGGCATATCGCTAGGATACGCCCCCATTGTCTTATAGGTGCGGGGACCCGCACCTATATCCAGAACGGAGCCCCTGAACTGAATGAGGGCGCACTGCGCATGCGCAGCCGCCCTCCATTCATTTCTATGGGGCTGCCGAAAATAGCCGAGCGCTGGCTCGGCTACTTTCGTCGGCTCCATAGAAATGAATGGGAGCGCACCGCGCATGCACGGCCCGTGAGAATACCCCTTTAATGCCTGTCCTTGTCCGCAAAACATGTTCTGCTGAACGGACTTGCAGACATACGGATACGGAATGCACACTGACTCATTTCTGTTTTATTTGTGGCCCGATTGAAGTGACTGGTTCGCATACAGGCCGCTAACTGTACGTCCACATGTTCGTCCCTTACACATTTAGATATACATCCGACCCCCCATGCCTCAGATCAGACCCCCCCATGCCTCAGATCAGACCCCCCATGCCTCAGATCAGACCCCCTCAATGCCTTCAGATCAGATGCCCCCCATGCCTCAGATCAGACCCCCCTGCTTCACATCAGACCCCCCCATGCCAACAGATCAGACCCCCCATGCTCAGATCAGATCCCCCCCATGTCTCAGATCAGCATCCCCTATGCCACAGTTCAGACCCCCATGCCTCAGATCAGACCCCCCATGCCTCAGATCAGACCCCCTCATGCCTCAGATCAGACCCCCTCATGCCTCAGATCAGACCCCCCCATGCCTCAGATCAGATCCCCCCCATGCCTCAGATCAGACCCCCCATGCCTCAGATCATTATCCCCCCATGCCTCAGATCATACCCCCACTGCCTCAGATCAGACCCCCCATGCCTCAGATCAGACCCCCCATGCCTCAGATCAAATCCCCCCATGCCTCAGATCAGACCCCCCAGCCTCAGATCAGACCCCCCCCATGCCTCAGATCAGACCCCCCCCATGCCTCAAGATCAGACCCCCCATGCCTCAGATCAGACCCCCCCATGCCTCAGATCAGACCCCCCCATCAGACCCCCCATTGCCTCAGATCAGACCCCCATGCCTCAGATCAGACCCCCCCATGCCTCAGATCAGACCCCCTCATGCCTCAGATCAGACCCCCCCATGCCTCAGATCAGACCCCCCATGCCTCAGATCATACCCCCCCATTGCCTCAGATCATACCCCCCCATGCCTCAGATCAAGACCCCCCCATGCCTCAGATCAGACCCCCCCATGCCTCAGATCAGACCCCCAATGCCTCAGATCAGACCCCCCTGCTTCACATCAGACCCCCCCATGCCACAGATCAGACCCCCCCATGCCTCAGATCAGATCCCCCCATGCCTCAGATCAGACCCCCTATGCCACAGATCAGACCCCCCCATGCCTCAAGACAGACCCCCATGCCTCAGATCAGACCCCCTCATGCTCAGATCAGACCCCCTTCATGCCTCAGATCAGACCCCCCATGCCTCAGAATCAGATCCCCCCCCATGCCTCAGATGCTCAGATCAGATCAGATCAACCCCCCCCAGATCAGACCCCCCCAGGCCTCAGATCAGACCCCCCATGCCTTCAGATCAGACCCCCCCCATGCCTCAGCACAGATCCCCCCATGCCTCAGATCAGACCCCCCATGCTCTCAGATCAGACCCCCCCATGCCTCAGATCAGACCCCCCCCCCTCAGCATCAGACACCCCCCAATGCCTCAGATCAGACCCCCCCATTGCCTCAGATCAGACCCCCCATGCCTCAGATCAGACCCCCCATGCCTCAGATCAGATCAACCCCCCATGCTCAGATCAGACCCCCCCATGCCTCAGATCAGACCCCCATTGCCTCAGATCAGACCCCCCATTGCCTCAGATCA
>ONZH01010546.1:0-44534 GCA_900303285.1 Rhinella marina | reverse complement strand
TTTCATGCTCTTGAGGGGACGGTTTCTTTGCTTCAGCATGAAGAAGCTGTGCCACTAGTGAGAAAATGGCGTTGTTAACTCTTCTGGTGCCGGCACGCAGCGTTTTGCGCCGTCTACACCGCAGCAACTGTGTCAAAGTCATTTTTCAGTAGACATCTGTCAGGTTTTCTGACTCATTCTTTGGCCTTGTAGATAAAAGGCTATTAGTTTAAAGTCTGTTTTAGGGATGGTTGAGCTGTGGCCAAAACGGTACAGGCACTTCAGACTCATCCTGTTCGTGACGCTAATGCGTACATATTCAGTTAAGTAGCGTACCTTTGACAACGCTACACTGTATGTTCATTACTTGAGTAGGAATGTTCGCAGACGCAGTGTATGCGTACGTAATGCGTACGCATTCGGTTAAGTAGCGTACCTTTGACAACGCTACACTGTATGTTCGTTACTTGAGTAGGAATGTTCGCAGACGCAGTGTATGCGTACGCTAATGTGTACATATTCAGTTAAGTACCGCACCTTTGACAACGTTACACTGTATGTTCGTTATTTGTGCGGGAATGTTCGCATTAGCGTACGCATTAGTGTAAATTCTCTAATATGCGTATATTTTGCGTCGCCATTGTTGAAGTCACTTGGATTTTTTTCCATTTTTTCTTTGTAATAGCAACTGCAAGTAAACGAAACTATACCCTATATGACTCCCATTATTGTAGAAGCAATTATTCAGCCGTTATAGCAAGGTTCGTTTTAGGTTCGGTTTGTACGAATCCGAAATTCAAGAAAGTTTGCCGAAGCGAAGCGAACCGAACTTTTCAAAAGTTCGCTCATCCCTACATCAGACCAAAGCACAGATTTCCACTGGTCTAATGTCCATTCCTTGTGTTCTTTAGCCCAAACAAGTCTCTTCTGCTTGTTGCCTATCCTTAGCCGTGGTTTCCTAGCAGCTATTTTACCATGAAGGCCTGCTGCACACAGTCTCCTCTTAACAGTTGTTGTAGAGATGTGTCTGCTGCTAGAACTCTGGGTGGCATTGACCTGGTCTCTAATCTGAGCTGCTGTTAACCTGCCATTTCTGAGGCTGGTGACTCGGATGAACTTATCCTCTGCAGCAGAGGTGACTCTTGGTCTTCCTTTCCTGGGGCGCTCCTCATGTGAGCCAGTTTCTTTGTAGCGCTTGATGGTTTTTGCGACTGCACTTGGGGACACTTTCAAAGTTTTACCAATTTTTCAGACTGACTGACCTTCATTTCTTAAAGTAATGATGGCCACTAGTTTTTCTTTACTTAGCTGCTTTTTTTCTTGCCATAATTCAAATTCTAACAGTCTATTCAGTAGGACTATCAGCTGTGTATCCACCTGACTTCTGCCCAATATAACTCATGGTCCCAACCCCATTTATAAGGCAAGAAATCCCACTTATTCCCACACAAACCTGATAGGGCACACCTGTGAAGTGAAAACCATTTCAGGTGACTACCTCTTGAAGCTCATCAAGAGAATGCCAAGAGTGTGCAAAGCAGTAATCAAAGCAAAAGGTGGCTACTTTGAAGAACCTAGAATATAAGACATATTTACAGCTGTTTCACACTTTTTTGTTACGTATATAATTCCACATGTGTTAATTCATAGTTTTGATGCCTTCAGTGTGAATCTACAATTTTCATAGTCATGAAAATACAGAAAACTCTTTGAATGAGAAGGTGTGTCCAAACTTTTGGTCTGTACTGTATGTAATTTTAAAAGCAGGCTTGTTAACAGCAGCTACCATCTTTTTACTCATAGGTGTTATATGTTGCTGTCATGTTTACATTACTAATGCTGTCTTGATGTTAAAGAGCTTGGAAGGATTCAGATGCAGTCTTAGGAGTCTTGATTGAATTTATTAATCAAATCTGACCACCGATTCATGTGATTTGGACCTGAAAATAATTTCAAGAATTTTCCTCATTTCTGCTAAATAAATATTATTTTTCAAAATCCAAAACACCTCTCTTCCAAGCACAACACTGAATCAACTGGATTTCATAGGAATACACTAATACTTTGTTGAGCCTTAAACGTATTTGTTATTCTCAACTGAATAAAGAAAAAAATAATCCAAGTGTCAGCTAAATGCAAAGCAACCAAACTCAACTTCAATTTTGAAATTGTATCCTTTGCTGTGACTCTCTGTTTCTTCTTTGAGACATGAAATTATTCTGCTGGATGTAAAATACAGATGTAGATGTTTTAGATTCTGGTCCCAATATAGACATCAAAGGCATACTGTAAATTCATACACTATCACTATCTCAAATCATGCCACTTTAAGAGCAAATTGATGAAACCATTGGTTACAAAAAAACCATGGAGTGTGCATCTGGAGACCATCTGATTAATATAGAAATTGACCTGGTCTCTAAATTAATATAGAAATGCAAGAACTATCATAGACACTGAAAATAGATTGGAAAATATGATTTTATATATTCAGGTAGCTAATTAAGCAAGTAAATAGTTTTAATAGATGAAAAATAGTAGAAACCTATTACTTTTTATTTAATTCCAGATTACTATAATTATTACAGTTCAATAGTTTTATTTACTGTTTAATATTTGAAACCACAGACAAACTCAAAAAGAAGCTGTATTTCCCTCAGAAGGGTCTACGAATGGATTGTTAGGACACCATGTCTGATCCCTAGAATGAAGTGACAGCGCTGCTAGCTGAAAGGAGGACAGCATTGTATGGTAGTATTGTAGAGCAACTGATACTTTATTCTAGTGATTGCCAAGGGTCCCATAATTGGGAAGCCCACCATTTTGTCAACTGTGGCATATCCGAGTGATATGCTACCAACATTTGTGATGAGACAATCCCCTGTAATATATAATTCTACAGTGCCTTGAAAAAATATTCATGCCCCTTGAACTTTTCCACATTTTTTCACTTTTACACACAAACTTAAATCTACTTTATTGGGATTTTATGTGATAGACCAAAACAAAGTAATAAGTATGTATGAAGTAAAAAGAAAATTATACACTGTTTTGAAAATTTTTAATAAATAAAAATCTGAAAAGTGTGGTATGCATTTGTATTCAGCCCTGTGTACTCTGATACCACAAAATAAAATCCATTGTGTCCAATTGCCTTCCAAAGTCACGTAATTAGGAAATAGAGTCCACCTGTGTGTTATTTATTCTCAGTATAACTACAGCTGTTCTGTGAAGGTTTGTAAGTGAACATTAGCGATCAAACAACATCATCAAAAACAAGGAACACACCAGACAGATCAGGGATAAAATTGTAGAGAAGTGTAAAGCAGGTTAGGTTAAGAAAAAATAGCCCAAGCTCTGAATATGTCATAGAGCACTGTTCAATCCATTATCCAAAAATTGAAGGAGTATGGCACAACTGCAAACCTACCAAGACATGGCCATCCATTTAAACTGACAATTCAGGCAAGGAGAGCACTAAATAGTGAAGCAGCCAAGAGGATTACAGTCACTCTGAAGGAGCTGCAGAGATCCACAGTTCAGGTGGCAGAATCTGTCCACAGGACAACTATTAGTTACTTACTCCACAAATCTGGCCTTTATGAAAAAGTGGCAAAAAGAAAGCCATTTTTGAAAGCAAGCCTTAATAAGTCCTGTTTGTAGTTTGCCACAAGCCATGTAGGAAAGATCGCAAACATGTGGAAGAAGGTCCTCTGGTCAGATGAGACCTACGTTGAACTTTTTGGAGTAAATGCAAAACACTATGTGTGGCGGAAAACTAACACTGCACATCACACTAACCATACTATCCCAACCAGGAAAAATTGTAGTGGCAGCATCATGCTGTGGGGATGCTTTTCTTCAGTGACTTGAAAATCACCGTTATGGGTTGGTTTTAGAGATGAGCGAATATGCTCGTCCAAGCTTGATACTCGTTGGAGCATTAGGCTATTCATATATGCTCGCTACTCGGACGAGCATATTGCGATCCTCGAGGAAATGGCATCTTCCTCTTCCTGCATGTTAGGCGCCTTTTCTCAGCCAATCAACATGCAGGAGAGTCTTTGGTACCTCTTAGCATCATGTGGGGCCCCTACAAGTCGATGGCAGGGATTGGCTGGCCAGATCAGATGACCTGGGAATATAAGAATCTGGTCCCGCGCTGCTAGCGTCAGACGCCGCCTGCATGAGATTAGGGATAGAGCTGCTGTCTGTCAGGGAGAGTGTTAGGGCCTGAATTTAGATGATGGTTAGGCATGAATCATGCTCAAAGAACCCAACAGCCCTTCTAAGGGCTACAAGCACCTTTTTTTTTTTTTTTTGGTCTCCTCCTGGCTGCTGGCTGGGACTTGTAGTGCAGCTACCGCCATCTTGGCTGCACACTGTGCACAGCGACTGGTGGCAGAAGGGACAGCACGTGATCCACACAGACCCAAAAGAAAATGCCCAAATTCCTCTCAGTACTCATTTTTGCTGCTGCTGGTGCTGCTGCTGTACCTTGGCTTGCTGGGATCTGTAGTGCAGTCTAGGGAATACGTTTTTTCTATCATTTCTATATACTACAGTCCAGTGAACAATTATGTAGTGTACTGTACAGTAGCGTCAGTCTAGGGAATACAATTTTTCTCTCAGTTATATATACTACAGTCCAGTGAACAATTATTTAGTGTGCTGTACAGCAGTGTCAGTCTAGGGAATACGTTTTTTCTATCATTTCTATACACTACAGTCCAGTGAACAATTATGTAGTGTACTGTACAGTAGCGTCAGTCTAGGGAATACATTTTTTCTCTCAGTTATGTATACTACAGTGCAGTGAACAATTATTTAGTGTGCTGTACAGTAGCGTCAGTCTAGAGAATCCGTTTTTTCTCTCAGTTATGTATACTACAGTGCAGTGAACAATTATGTAGTGTGCTGTACAGTAGCGTCAGTCTATAAAATACGTATTTTCTCTCAGATATATGTACTACAGTCCAGTGAAAAATAGAGTGGTTTACGGTACAATAGCCGCCATTTAAAGACTACGTTTTTTCTCAGTTATATGTACTACAGTCCAGTGAAAAATGTAGTGGTTTGCGGTAAAATAGCCATTTAAAGACTACGTTTTTTTCTCATTTATATATACTACAGTCCAGTGAAAAATTCTGTAGTGTGCTGTACAGCAGCGTCAGTCTATAAAATACGTATTTTCTCAGTTATATGTACTACAGTCCATTGAAAAATGTAGTGGTTTGCGGTAACATAGCCGCCATTTTAAGATTACGTTTTTTTCTCTCAGTTATATATATACTACAGTCCAGTGAAAAATGGAGTGGTTTGCGTTAAATTAGCCGCAGTCTAAAAATTCCTTTTTTTCTCTCAGTTATATACAGTGCCTACAAGTAGTATTCAACCCCCTGCAGATTTAGCTGGTTTGATAAGATGCAAATAAGTTAGAGCCTTCAAACTTCAAACAAGAGCAGGATTTATTAACAGATGCATAAATCTTACAAACCAAAAAGTTATGTTGCTCAGTTAAATTTTAATAAATTTTAAACATAAAAGTGTGGGTCAATTATTATTCAACCCCTAGGTTTAATATTTTGTGGAATAACCCTTGTTTGCAATTACAGCTGATCAGGCCGGCACAGGTCTCTGGAGTTATCTTGGCCCACTCCTCCATGCAGATATTCTCCAAGTTATCTAGGTTCTTTGGGTGTCTCATGTGGACTTTAATCTTGAGCTCCTTCCACAAGTTTTCAATTGGGTTAAGGTCAGGAGACTGACTAGGCCACTCCAACACCTTGAACATCTTGAACCAGGCCTTGGTTTTCTTGGCTGTGTGCTTTGGGTCGTTGTCTTGTTGGAAGATGAAATGACGACCCATCTTAAGATCCTTGATGGAGGAGCGGAGGTTCTTGGCCAAAATCTCCAGGTAGGCCATGCTATCCATCTTCCCATGGATGCGGACCAGAAGGTCAGGCCCCTTGGCTGAGAAGCAGCCCCACAGCATGATGCTGCCACCACCATGCTTGACTGTAGGGATGGTATTCTTGGGGTCGTATGCAGTGCCATCCAGTCGCCAAACGTCACGTGTGTGGTTGGCACCAAAGATCTCGATCTTGGTCTCATCAGACCAGAGAACCTTGAACCAGTCTGTCTCAGAGTCCTCCAAGTGATCATGAGCAAACTGTAAACGAGCCTTGACATGACGCTTTGAAAGTAAAGGTACCTTATGGGCTCGTCTGGAACGGAGACCATTGCGGTGGAGTACGTTACTTATGGTATTGACTGAAACCAATGTCCCCACTGCCATGAGATCTTCCCGGAGCTCCTTCCTTGTTGTCCTTGGGTTAGCCTTGACTCTTCGGACAAGCCTGGCCTCGTCACGGGAGGAAACTTTCAAAGGCTGTCCAGGCCGTGGAAGGCTAACAGTAGTTCCATAAGCCTTCCACTTCCGGATGATGCTCCCAACAGTGGAGACAGGTAGACCCAACTCCTTGGAAAGGGTTTTGTACCCCTTGCCAGCCTTGTGACCCTCCACGATCTTGTCTCTGATGGCCTTGGAATGCTCCTTTGTCTTTCCCATGTTGACCATGTATGAGTGCTGTTCACAAGTTTGGGGAGGGTCTTAAATAGTCAGAAAAGGCTGGAAAAACAGATAATTAATCCAAACATGTGAAGCTCATTGTTCTTTGTGCCTGAACTACTTCTTAATACTTTAGGGGAACCAAACAGAATTCTGGTGGTTTGAGGGGTTGAATAATAATTGACCCACACTTTTATGTTTAAAATTTATTAAAATTTAACTGAGCAACATAACTTTTTGGTTTGTAAGATTTATGCATCTGTTAATAAATCCTGCTCTTGTTTGAAGTTTGAAGGCTCTAACTTATTTGCATCTTATCAAACCAGCTAAATCTGCAGGGGGTTGAATACTACTTGTAGGCACTGTATACTAAAGTGCAGTGAACAATTCTGTCATGTGTGGTATAGTAGCCGCACTCTAGTCTTGACACCAACAAGTGACCAAGTTAGTTGAGGTAGCAGGTGAAGCACATAAAATTTTACACTGATACAGCATGGCGGTGAACCCAGAGTGACCAAGTTACACTCAGGTAGCAGGTGAAGCACATCAAATTTTACACTGATACAGTATGGGGTGAACCCAGAGTGACCAAGTTACACTCAGGTAGCAGGTGAAGCACATCAAATTTTACACTGACAAAGCATGGCGGTGAACCCATAGTGACCAAGTTACACTCAGGTAGCAGGTGAAGCACATAACATTTTACACTGACACAGCATGGCGGTGAACCCAGAGTGACCAAGTTACACTCAGGTAGCAGGTGAAGCACATAACATTTTACACTGATACAGCATGGTGGTGAACCCAGAGTGACCAAGTTACACTCAGGTAGCAGGTGAAGCACATAAAATTTTACACTGATACAGCATGGCGGTAAACCCAGAGTGACCAAGTTACACTCAGGTAGCAGGTGAAGCACATAAAATTTTACACTGAAACAGCATGGCGGTGATACCACCAATGCCTTGGTCAGACTGAGATTGCAGTCAAATGGCTGTAGGTGAGCCTCCCAAAAATTTGTTTTGGAGTGTCTGAAGTTGACTCTCCTAAAAAATAGTTTTGGAGTGTCTGTAGTTGACCCGCCTGTAAAATTGTTTTGGAGTGTCTGTAGTTGACCCTCCTGTAAAATTGTTTTTGAGTGTCTGTAGTTGACGCTCCTAAAAATTTATTGGAGAGAGGGCCTGTAGGTGGCCCTCCATAAACATTGTTTGTAAAGAGCGCCAGTTGGCCCTCAGAAACATTGCCTGTTGGCTCAGCATTTGTGTGCGAAGAGGAGGAGGAGAGGATACATAAAGAATCTTCATGTTGAGCTGCTTTCCGGTGGAGATTTGCATTCCGGTGAAATCCAGGCTTTATTCATTTCAATAATCGTCAGCCTGTCAGCGATGTCAGTTGACAGGCGTGTATGCTTATCAGTGATGATGCCACCAGCTGCACTAAAGACCCGCTCTGACAACACCCTAGCGGCAGGGCAGGCCAGCACCTCCAAGGCATACAGTACCAGTTCGGGCAAAGTGTCCAGCTTTGCAACCCAGTAGTTGTATGGAGCAGAGTGATCACGCAGGACGTTGGTATGGTCAGCTAGGTACTCCCTCACCATCTTTCTGAATAGCTCCCCCCTACTGGGGGACGGATGACATAGTCTTGCTGGGATGCCATAAAACTGGCAAAGGCCTTGGAGAGTGTTCCCCTGCCAGTGCTTGACAAGCTGCCTGCTCCCCTCCTCTCCCCCGCTAGTTGGCCCACAGAACTACGTCCTCTGCCGCTAGCGGTGTCAGATGGGAAGGATAGTTTCAGCTTGTGCACCAGGGACTGTTGATGTTGATTCACTCTCATACTCCTTTCCTCTACAGGAATGAGAGTGGAAAAGTTCTGCTTGTACCTGGGGTCCAGGAGGGTGAACACCCAGTAATCGGTGTTGTCAAAAATGCTTCTAACGCGAGGGCCATGGGAAAGGCAGCCTAACATGAAGTCAGCCATGTGCGCAAGAGTCCCAACACATAAGAATTCCCTTTCCTCAATAGGCTGACTCTCCATTTCCTCCTCCTCCAACTCCTCCTCTTCATCCCATACATGCTCAACAGATGAGAAGGAATGATCATAGGTACCCTCTTCAGTCTCGCCAACAGTCTCCTTCTCTTCCTCCTCTTCCTCCTCATCCTCCTCCTCCTCCTCCAATACGCGCTGAGAAACAGACCTGAGGGTGCTCTGGCTATCAAGCAACGTATCTTCTTCCCCCATCTCCTGTGACAAGCGCAAAGCCTCTGACTTCATGCTGAGCAGTGAGTTTTTCAGCAGACAAAGCAGCAGGATGGTGACGCTGATAATGGCGGCATCGCCGCTGACCATCTGTGTTGACTCCTCAAAGTTGCTTAACACCTGACAGATATCAGACATCCACGTCCACTTCTCATTGTAGACTTGAAGAAGCTGACTAACCTGACTACCAGTTCTCGTGGAAGTTGTCATCTGGCAGTCTACAATCGCTCTGCGCTGATTTAAACCCTGGCTAACATGTGTAATGTGGAATTCCATCACGTGGGTGCGTCGCACAACAGTCGGTGAGCAGTCAGTTGTATGCGCCGTTGCACTGCCCTGAGAGTGCCAGCATCTGTGGTTGACTTGCGGAAATGCGCACAGATGCGTCGCACCTTGGTGAGCAAATCAGACAAATTGGGGTAGGTCTTGAGGAACCGCTGAATCACAAGATTGAAACCTGGGCCAGGCAGGTTTTATATGCAGTGTTTATATGGGTTGTTGTTACTTTGGGAAATAGTATTGGTGTATAATGGCACATGTGTGAGCCTGCCAGGTTACGCCCGTTGTCACACACAACCATGCCTGGTTTGAGTTTCAGCGGCACCAGCCAAAGATCGGTCTGCGCCATGATGCCCTGTAACAGCTCTTGGGCGGTGTGCCTCTTGTCACCTAAGCTCAGCAGTTTCAGCACCACCTGTTGGCGCTTACCCACAGCAGTGCTGCTGCGCCTAGAGCTACCGACTGAAGGCGCCATGCTCACAGATTGTATTTGAGAGTAGGAGGAAGAGGAGGTGTTGGAGGAAGAGGCATAATAAGTCTGAGAAACCGTGACCGAGGTAGGCCCCGCAATCCTCGGTGTGGGCAGCACATGAGCGGCCCCAGGGTCAGACTCGGTCCCAGCCTCCACCAAGTTAACCCAATGTGCCGTCAGGGAGATATAGTGTCCCTGCCCGCCAGCACTTGTCCACGTGTCCGTGGTTAGGTGGACCTTCTCAGTAACCACGTTGGTCGGGGCACGGATGATGTTCTCTGACACGTGCTGGTGTAGGGCTGGGACGGCACATCGGGAAAAATTGTGGCGGCTGGGGACCAAGTACCGAGGGCAGCCTCTCCTCGTACGTGCCTGCGTATTACGTAATCGCTTAGACAATAGTACGCTGAGATTCGTAAGCTATTTGTACACTCATGCGTACGTCTTCTAAGAAGTTGCGTACATTTTGTAAATGAACATTCGTTATTGGTGAGCGAATGTTCGCTAATAGCACATAATAACGTATATTTTGTACGCAAATACAACGAATCTATTCGTCGAATATACGAATTTTAGGAAAAGTTCGGCGAATGTTCGGCGAATAATTTTTTGAATGATTCGCTCATCTCTACCGCACACCACACAATTTTTCACTGCACTGTAGGATATATGAATGAAAGAAAAAATGTATATTTTGTAGACTCCAGCTAGTGTGCAGCACACGACAGAATTTTGCACTGCACTGTAGGATATATGAATGAGAGAAAAAAATTATATTTTCTAGACTCCGGCTAGTGTGTAGCACATGACAGAATTTTGCACTGCACTGTATAATATATAACTGAGAGAAAAAAACGTATATATTCTAGACTCCGGCTAGTGTAACGCACACCACACAATT
Organism: Rhinella marina; assembly: GCA_900303285.1. NCBI lineage: Eukaryota > Metazoa > Chordata > Amphibia > Anura > Bufonidae > Rhinella > Rhinella marina. Next base: position 34,073 of record ONZH01010546.1, on the reverse strand, counting down.
TTTCACCGGACTGTAGTATATATAAAAGTGATAGTAAAAAACATTTTTTCTAGACTGCGGCTACTGTACCGCACACCACAGAATTGTTCACTGAACTGTAGTCACCGCCATGCTGTGTCAGGCTAAATTTTTTGGGGGTTCAGCTGCTATGTTAGTCTAACCAAGCCACTCTGGGGTTCACCGCCAAGCTGTAAACTGCAATCTTAGTCTTAACAAGTCATCCTGGGGTTCACCCCCATGCTGTAAACTGCAATCTCAGTGTGCGTGTTTGCCCGTCTGGGATGGGGAGAGCTGGGTACTGTGCTGGGAGAACTTTGTGTACACTGTGACTACTGGGTGGGTGCGGAGAGGGAGACGCTTATGCCTGCGTCGTGGGACGGGGGATAGGACAGCAGTGCCAGCATGAACAGTGGTGTCACCCACAGGCGGTGATGGACCTTCGTTGCACCTAGTTGGGTGCTTTACTAACATGTGATGGGCATGTGCCTTGCCCATCTTGGTCTGGGTCAGCACAATTGTCTTGAGGGTCACCACCAGGCTGTTGCCCAGAATTTGGCGTAATGGTATGATTAGGCAGCTTCAGAGGCATCCATGCATGATGCCCCTGCTGTTTCCTGTCCATTTCCGTGGTGTTTCCATCATTTTCTGAGGTTTTCACGCAACCTTCCCTGTGCAGAGTTTTGGTCCCCTGCAAAAAATGCTCGAGTCTCCCATTGACTTCAATGGGGTTCGTTATTCGAAACGAGCACCCGAGCATCCGGAAAAATTCAACTCGAATAACGAGCACCCGAGCATTTTAGTGCTCGCTCATCTCTAGTTGGTTTACATCAGCGTTTGAGTTTTTCCGTTATAACATGGTTATAACGAAAAATAACGGAATCCATAAGACGGAAGTCAAAACGGAAGCCTTTAGAAAAAGCCTTTAGATTGTAATTGCATCTGTAATTGCAGTGAAGGGTGGTCCTGCAAAGTATTGACTCAGGGGGGCTGAATACAAATGCACAACACACTTTCCAGATTTTCATTTTTATCATTTTCTTTTCACTTTTCACATACTTGGTACTTTGTGTTGGTCACATAAAATCCCAATAAAATACATTTGTTTGTAGGGGTAATGTGAAAAAGTATTGAGCGAGTCGAAGCATGCGAACTGGAATTTGGTCAGAAGTTTAGGAAAAATTTGATTTACCACAAAGTCGAATTTCCTTGCGCTTCATGGTAACTAGTTTTTTTTTTTTTTTTCTAAAATGTCAGTTGCATGTGTTTCAATGTGAAAATAAGAAGCCCCGGGGCACAAGATCACCCATAATGCTGGGCATCCAACAAATCCACAGATAGCTATCACCTGTGATGTCACAGCCCTATAAAAGCCTCATCCAGCGTGGCTCTCTGTCATTGTCTTGTGAGCCGACCATAGTAAGAGAAGTGGCAAACGCTTATGCACTAGGGACAGTGTTGCAGAAAACTATTTAACAAAGAATATTGGATCGGGAGAGTGCAGAGATGCAGGAAGATTAAAGGGGAAGTTTTTGAGAATGCAGGGAGAGAATAAGATTATAGCAGGGACACTGCATGTTGAGTGTAGTCGTTGCATGCATCTTTTTCAACTGCTGCCACATTCATAGTTAATCTATTTTATATATAGACTTACTCTTCCTCCGTATTAAAGAGTGGTCTAATCACCGCGTGCATCTTGTTCAACTGCTGCAGCATTCATAGTTAATCTGTTATTTTATATGATGTAGCTGATCATACAGGGCGGAAGCAATGGGATGTCTGCAGTCAAACACGGGAGGGGTACACCGTCTGCTACTCAGAAGACTACCTATGGGTTCATAAAAGTAGCGGTAGGCAGGCATCACACAGTGGTGGAGAGAGAATGGCATACTCACATTTTCCCATAGTGTGGGAATTTTTCACCAAGTAACTGGGTGATGTTAGCGTGGCCGTATGTAGAATGTGTTGGCAGAAGGTGAAGCATAGGCAGGGCAGCCCTGCGTCAATACATGGAGCATCACCATAAGCTTGCGTGGGAAAACCATGCCACTCATTTTGCATCCTAATGCATCAACCGCTGCATCTCCCACCAGACCACACCCCCTCCTCATCAGGGCTTGTCAGGGCTCGACAATGCCAGAAGAAGGAAGCTGTTGTTCCTTCCTATCAACTTCAATGTCATCTACTGCTCCTGATGCTCCTCTTCCTCCTACTCCAATTAATCAGAAATTAATCACCAAGGTGATTGCAAAAAGACAACTCATCCAATGATGCAGAAGCTGAACGTGCATCTGGCCAAGTTGCTTGTACTACAGTCCCTCCTTTTCCATGTACTGTAGTTGACTCACATTTCCTAGAACTTATGGTTTGTGCACACCCAAGGTGGAGAGTTCCAAGCCGACATTACTTTTCCAAAAAAGCTGTACCAGCCCTGCACACGTACATTGAGCAGAAGTTGGACCAGGTTTTCCAGACACTGGTGCCTGATGCAACAGACTATATCATTCTGCCACTAATGATCATACTGTAGTCTGCTGCCACATGGGATTATTCTACGAAATGGGCCGTTACTTCTGGCCATGTGCTGCTACAACCATTCGGATGCTGCCTCCAGCCTCGCCTGCTGCCTCCACTGCCATTCCCTACAATAGGCCTTCTTGGCCTACTGATATGTGCATGTAAATTTTTTAAAAGGATAGCATACCACTGGTATGCTTTTGTTGGGTTCCTCTACTACTGTGATCTGCCACCATCTTGTGCTGTATGTCTCTGCTGCTGCCACCCCTCCCCACTGTGTCATCGGGCGACTATTAGCACTGTCATTGCTGCTACTCCCCCTCCCTACTATGCCATGGAGCCACTATTGTCCCTGTTACTGCCATTGCTGTTGTACCCCATCCCCAATCTGTTATGGGGCCACTACTGTCCATGGTTGTCCATGTTGACATCACCTTTTATTTTTCCATTTTTCTTATCCATCAGAAGAACAAGAAAAAAAGGATCCTGTATTTTGAGCATCCGTAAGGACTCTTTCACACAGGCAAGGTACAGTATATAATGACGTTTTTATTTTTTTTAATTATTGTTTTTTCATAAAAAAGAGATACAGTAAAATATTAGAGACTTCACATCTGATTATAGAAGTGAATATTACAAAGATCATCCACGTCCCGAAATTACATCATCATTTGCAAACGTTTGTGTAAGCTTCCCAATAGAATATGAGGACTTTAAATACTGTTATATTCATATTTTAAAGAAACAAGAAAAAAGAAATTGTTTAATTGTTTAAACAAAGAAGATTATTTTTATTAAATTTTTTCTGCCAGAAAGTGATTAGATTTGTTTAAACATGGCAATAAGGCTACATTCACACAACAGTGAACCATTCAAAACCATTGCAGTCTATGGGGCTGCGCTCCATCTGAAGGACCTGCACTCAAGCATGATGATATTTTATTTTCTAAAAAACAAACATTAAAGCTGAGAACCACTAAAGGGGACATTGTGGGCCACTACGGGGGACATTATGGCCCACTATTGTTGAAATTTTTACCCCTAGGGGACACTATGGGGAGCATTATTGCATTATTACTGCTGGGGCCATTATGGAGGACATTATTACTGCTGAGGGCCACTATGGGGGACATTATTACTTTGCTGGGGCCTTTGCTAAGTCAAGGAAAGACATGTTCAGTTTTTGTCAGATGCATGTCACATGATACCTTGAGAGTCTGGCTATTTTAGGAGACTCCAGAAGCTGCAATGGCTGGAAGATCAATGGAACAACTCTACTTTTCAAAGTCATCAAAAAGGTAGAAATATAGCAACTCATACATTCACTTCAGCTCATTATAGCACACTAGAGAGAGGGGTATACAGTAAGTAGTTCAGATGAAAGTTTTTTTTTTTCTCATGTAATATCCTTTTTTCTTAATAGGAGACTCTTATGTAATAAATTATAAATGTCATTAAAAAAGCACTTTTGCAAAAAAAAATAAAAAATGTGGATTTACAGGCCATTTACAGCTATTTACTTAACTTGTGTCCCACTGTGGAATTTAACAACACTTGTTTGGTCAATTGTATAATGCTTTGGAATACTCAATATACCAAACAATTACTGCCTGTGAGTTAAAAAAAACAATCAACTAATCTAATAAGCATGAGCATATCCCTCTGCCTAACCACTTAGATGCCATGGCCACTATTAAATGGTTGGGATCAGATTTATCTCCAATCAAGGCCAATTGCAGATGTCTGCTGTATATTACCATTTTGAAGATGCTGTGGATGGCACGGTCACTGCTCCTCTGGCTGTTCCATCTACTTGACATAGATGTACACATTTCACATTGGTTAGAATGCATCATAATATGGATATTCAGTCATATCAATTTGTATGAAAAAGTTAAAATGAAAATAATGTCCTTATAGGGAATCAGTATATAGTTGGCACTCACTTACACCTACAATACTGGGTTATAATCGATATATGACATTAAGCTGCATTTAGATGCACCAGTAATTGTTCAGATTATTGGGAACGACCGTTCCTGTGAACAATCATTCCCCATCATCTAGTACCACCATCTGGCCACCGATGCCACGATGAACGAGCGAAATGCTCGTTCATCAGGCGATCCTATCACTCATGCAGGCATCACCGATCATGGCTTCTGAGCAGCAGATTGTGTCAGACCCCCACAATCAGATATTGATGACCTATCCTGAGGATAGACCAAAAATATTCAACTCCTGGAAAATCTATTTAATTAATTTAACAAGATGAAGAAGAAAATTTTTAGTTGAGAAATGCTACAAATTTGCTTTACAAGTTAAAAGGTTTTACTTCTTAAAAGTTCATATTAATACAGTTATGTGTGCTAGTCAACATGCGCAAAGTTAAACTTGCTGTGATAACCAAGTTCTTCCTTTGGCATTGTTTCCACATTGGATGGTGAGATCGCTGCCTACACCCTTGACAACTTGGGTCAATATAAATTTTTGTGACAAATTTAAAACTGTTTGGAGGTGCACACACAGCCCACTTACTAAGTGTGTCTGGTGCAATTACATGTATCGTATTTAACACCTATCTTTTTTAAGGTGTATCAGTATACACAGTTTTTTTTCTGGTTTTGGATACTCTCTAATTATGGTTTCATTATTTATTACATACTGTATTTTTTATATTTGCAGTCAAAAGTCCAATGTGAGAAGTGCTGATCAGCCACTAGAGATGAGCGAATCTATTTGCCGCTTCGTAGATTCGTTACGAAATCTCCTTTTTTCCTACTCCGAAGCGAATCCGGATTTATTCAGATTCACTTCAGATTATTCATAAATGTTCTTAAAATTTTGAACGCTAATGTTACTTACGCTACGTACGCATTCTTCTTGCCCCCCCCCCCCCGGCCCCCCGAAGTGAGAAAATGACGATACACCCCCTCAAGAGTGGGAAAGTGAAGATACGCCACCCTCAGAAGCATGAAAAACCAGCCCAGCCCACCTGGAACTGTCTATTTGACTGTATAGGGAGTGAAGACTCCGCCGTCATTACTCCACCCTCCTCTCCAGTTCAAGCCATGCAAATTAAAGTCAGCAGCAGCCAGGGAGGCTGACGGTTCTTCCTTGGGTGCAGCCTTGCCTGAACCGCTGCAGCCAGAAGTCCTTACCCCTGCTGTCCCGGCAGGAGTATCCAGAAAAATGAGGGCGCAAGTGGCTGCAGCACTCACCAGTGTGACCACCACCCGGTCAAGTCCAAATTCTGGCAGAAGAGGGCAGTGGAGCTCAACCATCCTCATCTGAGGAACCATTCTACTGGCTGTCAGTCTGGTTGATTTAAAGGACACCTCTGGACCTATGGGAGCCACAACATGGACTGCACCTGACGGGTGAGAGCTAGTTGGCACTTTTTTATAGTTTATCTAGTTTGTATTGCCCCCTGTTTGACTCTCACCCAGATGGACATGGCTTGTCAGGACTCCCCCCCCCCCCATTCTGCAGAAAATTTCCAGTTGCGCCTAAGCGTGCCTATTTTCCTTTTTCCCCACTTTTCAGGTTATTTGGGAGCCCCCTTTGCAAAAAGGGTTCTCTACTTGCTGCTATATTATATTATCCATGTGGATTAGACGTTACCTGTTTGGATTGCAAAATTACCTCACGTGGATTACAATTGAATTTTGGACTATGTGTTCCAGTGTTTTATGCCAAGCAGCCATGAGGAGAGACTCAAACGTTTATCTGAGCCTTTTATGCTTGCAAATGTGAAATTGATTGCACTAAAATGTTTGCATAATTATGTTTTTACAGTATTTTAGCAATAATGTTTTTTCAGGTTCAGCAATGTTCAAGCACTTTAGCCCATTGTGTGTATTCTTTTTCAGGTACTGCAATGTGTCCTATTATGCACTTATTGTATTGTGTTTTTAGTAAATAATGTACTTTGCTGGATAGCTAGTACTTTTCTACCTCATATGGACTGCCTCTGCTGAGGAATGTACGCCGCTCCCTAGCCTCGTGTGTGCTTATGACGCAGTCGCGAGTCAATAGTACGCTAAGGATTTGTACACAATGTGTAGGCTAATGCTTACGCATTCAGTTCAGTAGCGTACTTTTAACAACACTTAGACTGTAGGTTCGTAATTTGTGCAGGAATGTTCGCAAAACAACGATTATTTTTAACACAAATTCGACCGAATTAATTCGTATTAAGAACGAATGTTGTCATAAATTCGTTGATTATTTGCAGAAGCGAATTTTTGATGATTCGCTCTTCTCTACCAGCGACACTACTGGGATGGCATATGGGAGGTATGGTGCACTAATTGAGTCACTATCCCTGGTCTGATTGCTGGTCTGACAGAGAATGTTAAGTGAGACCCTTTGCCAGTGCTGAAAGTTTAGAAAGGAACTAAAAAACTGTAACTTATACACATAGAGTGACTTTAAATAATTATAACCGAAAAAAACTATAAAAAATAACTTAGAAAGAGAATAATATATATTGCTACAATGTAATAATATTAATTTTAAAGAAGAACTCCCGTAAAATCTTTTATTCTCTGACCTGTTAGAACGGTGCATGATATAATCTGTAGGGATTGTCATTTTCTTATCAGTGACTGTTTCTGTGAGTAAAAACCTCTCTTCTTATTGTAGCTGGGTCATGTGACCAACTCCCTGACCTCCAACTGACCCAGGACAGAAAGCCAGTAACTGCTCTATTCATTCCTATGGGAGCCACACTTTCAGTCTCATAGGAATACATAGAGAATTAGACTTCCTGTCCACACATAAGTCTATGTGTGAGTTGGTGGGTCTAATTGCTGGTCACATGACACAGATAAGAAGCTTAAGGATGATAGAAGTCAAAAATTCAGACACTCATAAGAAAATGACATTCACTACAGATTATATCATGTACATTTCTAGCAGGACATGGAATAAAATTTTTGTCGGGAGTTCTTCTTTAAATATGTGTTAAAACAATTTGATGGAATTCTCCCTTTAAAGACGGCAAAATAAATCTGAACATGTGGCTGTATAAAATGCACTTTATTCTATTGAATTGAATGAATTGATCTTGATTATGAGCCTTTGTGTTTGCTTTTACAATGCTTCATTTACTTTTTTTCCCTCAATTATTCCTTGGCTCTCATATTCTTCTACATTATTGATACATCTTGGAAGCATCTGTGTTATAGATCCAAGCACCTGGCACTTTTTACTCCACAATAATTCTGTGTGGCTCATCTTGCCCTTCTTCATGTCATTACTAGCTCATATATTTGTTGCACACATCTCTAATATATTGTCAGCTAAAACAAGCTGGTTCTCCTTTTCCATCTTTTCACTAAGATTATTCTTGCTTTGTCATCACTGTTTTTCATTTACGCATTGCTCTTCACAGAGAGATGACTATAATAATGCTAAGCATACCATTGTTGACAAGTTCCCACTTTGATATGAAGTTTATGAAGTATGAGGAATATGGTCTGTGATACAATATGCTCATTAAACACGGGGTAAACATAATAATATGACTCCGATAGACACATAACCACAGCTGAATACCACATTTTAGGCTGATAGAAAAAGAAAATGCCAATAGTAATCCTGACATATAAATTACAGAGAACAGACTACACACATACAGTATATATAGCACATTATTAATTTTTTTGTAACACTTTGTTATCATCATACTGTTGTCCTTCATAAGTATGTTTCCAGCATATATTTACTTAGTTGTATGCAATGCCTATGGAATACTTTCTTGTGTTGTCCTACTCAGGGGTGGAACTACTGCTGTAGCAGCCCTAGCGGCAGGGGGCCTGGGTAGACTTTTATTCTGTTTACATGCACACATGAGGACGTTCTGTGAGGCTGTTCCTCTGCCCTGGAGTTTCTCTCATGCTCTGCACAAGTCCAGCATCCTTTTCCTTTAAGGCAGTGTGGGTGTAACCTCCTGAGTTCAGCAATGGGTTTCTAGGTTCAGTGAGTCAGTCCACTCACTGCTACCAGACTTAATTACAGGACTGGATAACCATTGGACCCACAGGAGCTTCAGCTTCAGGCACCAGAAGGTCCCAGTAATTTAATTGTAAAAGTGGGGTAAAAATATTATAGCAGAAGAGGCAAAAAGAGTGGCAGACAGCTACTCTGCTATATGGATGACCTGATTTGCTGTTTAAGGGCTCATGCATATGAATGTGTGTATTTTGTGGTCCACAAAACACGGAACAGCCGGCCCCTAATAGAACAGGCCTATCCTTGTCCGTGAGGAAATGTTCTATTGGTCTGCCAAAACAACGGAATGGACACAGAAAGAAAATACGTTAGTGTGCGTGACCTCTAAGGGGCTGTTCAACCCCTTACATGGCACAGGCAATGGTGGCCACTGCATATATTGTAAGTGGTTACAGAAGGAGCAGGCTCCCTCTGTCTCCCATCGGTACCTCACAAATGAGATTGTGTTCCAATGCCAGTACAGGCAGGCTGGGACCTAGTGTAGGCCTAAAGCAGTCTGTGCCAGAGAGGTCAATATCAGTATAGCAGTGACATTAAAATGCATTGCACTATAGGAATAGTGCAATGTATTTTAGAAGCAATAAAAAAAATGCCTGTTATAGTGGGACTATTAAATGGTTAAGTAAAGTTTAAAAAAAAAAAAATATTAAATAAAAAAAATTCCAATAAGAAAAGTTTTTACCACTGCCACAGTTACTTTATTGGATCACTAAATATGTGATTTTGAATGCAGTTTAACCATAAAAATAGAACTTTGAAGTACAAGTGCCCTCTGGGTGGTCTTTCATGTTGATGTCCCCTCTGGTTTCTGCATTGAGTTACTCCACAACCCCTTCCTCCTCTGAGTGATGGCTATAGCAGTCTTCTGGTTGGACGCTACAGCTATCACTCAGAGTACAAGGGAGCAATTCACTACAAAGAGCAGAGGGCACTTCAGCATGAGTGACCACCTAGAGAGCACTTGTGGAGGATGAGCATGTGGCTTATTAAAGGAAGTATAGGCAACACCCCCAGATATAATTGAACGGCATTGCCCATTGCTTATAGAGTGCAACCAGCAGTTTTATGGGTTGAAAACTGCTGACAGGTTCCCTTTAATTATGAAATGTGTGGCAGCTTATTTACACTGTGATGGTGCTTCCAGGAAATTGTACAGAGGGTGGGATTTTAACCTATGAGAAAAAATACAATACATATAGTAAAGATAATAAACATGGAACAGTCTACTGAAATTAAGAATGGCATGCACATATGCAACTACAAATGAAAGTTACAATTATCTAACCTAATCTCATAAAGATATAGGGGGAATTTAGCATTCGGTTTTACGACTTTTTAAATGTTATTGCATATTTTTAGTTGCAACTGCTATTCATTCTCCAAAAAAGCGGTCATAGTGAAGGCTGGGTGTAGGCGATGCTATCTGTCCTGACACATTCATCAGTATTTACACCAGAGACTGGCATAAATAATAACTGAAATGTACAGTAGATCCGAGTTACAGCACAGACTGCCGGAGGAGGCCTTTTTGCTATGCAGGTCTTGATAGATCGGGGCCATAGTGTTGTTTGAGGTTTTACATCCACCCTCTCCAAAGAAATGTAAAGTCCTATAAAAGTCACCAAAACAAATTGGGCTTTATTTTTGAGCAAACATTTAATAAAGGAATATCAAACATATGACCTATTAGGTGAGATAATGGGTACAAAATGCAAAGATATATGTTGAATGTCATGTTAGTCCAAGGAAACAGTCAAATAGGAGTGCTGATGAAAAGTATATTTTTTTTTTTTTTCAGGTTGCATGCATGACTGTCTGAAAAGAAGAAGGTGCACTGTAAAGAGAATATAAAAAGAGGTTGAAGGTCCAGAGAAGACTAAAGGATAATCGTATTGGAGTTCCATCAGTTCCAACTAGAAGGCATCCAGTTGCTGAGCAAGCATGTTTCTTGGCATACACAAGTAATATATGGAGCAGGGAGCTTAGGAGATGACAAGCCAAACCTTCTGCATGCTGCCTGGACTTCCACTAGTAATGACCCCTATAGTGCCCCTAGTAGAATGCTCCCCAAGTGGCCAAGAAAAGAAGAAAAATAGCTCCCCTGCCCTGCCACCATATTCAACTATATCTCCATCCTGAGGACAGCAATGCAATCAAATTCAGGAGAGCATGTGTGGGCGCTGGCCAGGTACATAAGTGCCTGATGTTCTCAGCGTTATTTACCACTAAGAATCATTATGTACCCAACCAGCAGCAGTAAGAATGGTTTGGGCATCCCCTGGGCATCAACCCACCAGGAAATGGCCAGACTGCCCTGCCTACTGATCAAGTATTTTTTTATTACCAGTCTACTCTTTAAGGCAACAAGTTATAGTTATTTTTTATTTTTAAAAACTCATGGGAAATATTTTTCAACGTACGTTTCCTCTAGGAATATCTAAAAATAAGGGAAAGCTGAGTTGGTGGTTAAATCAGGACAATGAAGCTAACTTTACGTCAATAAATTAAAAAAGAAATCACACGTGTGTGATAAAATAAGAACAATGAATTTAACAATATTAAGTGTAAATTATGATTTTATAAACAGTGAAGAAAATGTTCTTGTAAAATAGATGTTCATAGGCACCAAGAGACAAGGGACCCGTTATTGTTTCATTGTGACTTTCTGCCAATGTTTGGAAAAATGTGCCGTCCATATGAAAACTTATAACAAGCTGGAATGTTGGGAAAACCAATAAAGCTTTCATGGTTTTCACTGTAATGAATGTACAGTAGTTTGGTGCTTAGCCTGTTTTTCATGACATGGTGAAGTGAATCATAAAAAATGGAACCCTGAAACTTCTGCAATTTTTAACAATCTCCCTGGGAAAATTTACACTGCAATAAATTGTAATTAACCCACCTTCAAATTGTTTTAATGGCTGTTTTGCCCATTACAATCGAGTATAACAATTCCTGTTTAGTATATGCTGTCAGAAAATTAAGGTTTGTAACAAGATGTGAGGCATGTAAAGCCATTCTAACTCAGGGAATATGCCAGTAATGTACTGACTTAGCACTGCACTTAGGCTTATAGTTGTTTAGGTACAAAAATGTTAGTATCTCTGTATACTGTATATATATATATATATATATATATATATATATATATATAGATATATATGTTACAATGGATTAGAAATAGAAAACACTGACTTGGAGGAGGCATTTTACTAAATATGTCCCACTTCTAAAAGTCTATTTAGTGGCAAATGTTTTACAGAAATCTGAAAATCAGTACCATATATGTCAATAGTGTTATTTTTGCAATATGCACATGGATTCATCCATCATGTGAAAGTCTAAAATGTTTCTATGCCAAATTTTCTACGTGTGAATGTGCCCTTGTGAAGTCTCATTGGCTTGGTGAAAAAATGGTGACATATGTGGGGTGCCTTTCACCCTTCAGGTTACCTATAGGTGTGAAAATAAACTGTATAAAGTATAAACAGCCTGGGAGTTCAATGTTGGTGGCCTATCCTCAGGATAGGTTATTAATATTTCATCACTCCCAGCATCCCCTGCCAATCAACCATTTAAAGGGGCTGTAGCCTATTCCTCAGCCTGTTACATCACATCCATCAGTCACATGAACTTTCTCCTTAATGGGATTGAACACTCAAACACTACATCCCCTTCAAACAGATGATCATGGGGATGCTGGGAGTCAAGGTGAATGCTGGGAGTCAGACACCTTCAATTGCTTTTGAATGGCTTTTGCTTTTGCTTCAATATATCTGATATAGGTGACTTGTCCTACAGGTCATCAACTTTTAGTTCCTGGAACATCTAGTTAAAGATGTGTACACTTTTGAAATAATTTTTCCACCAAATACTGTCAAAATAATGTAATAATATTAAGAGCAAAAAGTTTATTTGTTATATTATGTTTTACCTATACAGCTCCTATGTAAAACTATGTGCCACCATGGTTACAGACTATAAAAAAAATTTGTGTTTATGTTAGATGTTTTTGTCTATTTCTGCAGCATTCGGTGAGTGCAGTAACTGCCCGTTTTTCATATACTGGTGCATCTGATTATCAGAGCTTTTGATAGTACAGTGGTCCCTCAAATTACAATATTAATTGGTTCCAGGATGACCATTGTGAGTTGAAACTATTATAACTTGAGTCCATGGCTCCATGGTATACTAGTGATAAGTTCCAAAGACCCAGCTATCACTAGTTAAGACTTAAGAAACATAAGCAGATAACTAGAACAGATAAAGCAAGACCTTATACGTATATAACAGTCAGTTATAAATCCTGGAAGCTGTAAACCACTTTCTATGATGAGGACAGGACCTTCTTCAGGATCCTGTATAGGACTCAGTGTAACAAAAAAAATAAAATAGAGCCACCGTCACCTGATATCCAAAGGAGCTGCTCATCCTGACACAGACAAAGGGCAGTACAGGAGATGTAGTACCCTACTGTACTGTAAAAAGGAGCTACTAGACACCAGTATATGCTTGTTACCACAGAAATAGCCATGTTTGTTTGGATTTTAATCTGATGCATTGTATATTGAGACTAGTTTCAACATACAATGACCCAGGAAAAATCATTATAAGTTGGAAATATTGTATCCTGAGGCCATTCTATCTTGAGGGATCACTGTGTCAGGCAAATCTGGGAAGATGCCTGGCCCTACTGGGGTTAGGAGACTTAGCAATCTAGATAAGCATAGGTCTAATACTTATGAAGCTGAATGTGGCATTGACAGGAGGTGCATTTTGACCACATACAATTGAAGCGGCCCTGAGAATGAGTCTACAGTACCCTGTGGAGTACATTTTGGAATACGTTTGTGGGATCCTTACAGCAGCATTTTATATGTTGTTAACTAAGTTTTTTTTCTGTCAATTTCATACAAATCCAGCAAAAATATAATTGTGGCATGCTCAATCGGACAATCTCCCTCTATGCTTATAAAGGGAGAATATTTTGGTAAGGACTAGAGAAATGAGCCAATCAATTCTAAATGAATACAATTTGTCTTCAAGTTCCCAAAATTTGGATATGAGCCCAATCTGAATCTATTACAATTTGATTTAAAATTTAAACAGTTATATAAAAGGGCATTACTTAACAAAGAAAATCCCTTCCCATTTCATGCTGTCAGAAATGGAACCACATGGAAGAGAAATGTCATAACACCTGAGAACTGCAACCATCTCGCCGAGACGTCCAGGCCGTCAGAAGTTGACACTTTAACATGAGTGTCTTCTGATGAGAAGGGTTGAAGAAAAACGACCGAGCAAGGTCCTTGTAGTTAGCTAAAGAAATAGAAAACCAAACTGGGGAGAGTGTTACACTGCACAGGAATGGGTTGCATGGGTGTTATCCACGAAGGAAGCCTCGCCTAAAACTCATGCACAGAAATGTCCACCTACAATTTCCCAGGGCCCATGCTGAAAAAGATTAAGACTTCTGGAACTCTATATTATGGAGTGATGAGACCAAGTTAAATGTTTTTGCAACTGATTGCTTCAAAACTGTATGATGTGGCAAAAGTGAGGAGTACAAGGAAAATGCATAGTGCCTACAGTGAAACATGGTGATGGCAGTGTCCTTATGTGGGGCTGCATGAGTGTTGCTGCTGTCTGGAAGCTGCATTTCATTTATGGTATCATGATTTCACAGATGTACTGCTCTATATTGAAAAAGAAGATGCTACCATCACTCCATGCCCTTGTTTCTTATGCTTTTTCCCAACATGACAATGATTCATAATACACAACTGTTGTACTTCTGAAGAAGAACAAGTTAAAGTGATTCAGTGGCCAGTATGTCTCCTGATCTGAACTCAATCAAACACATATGAGGAATTCTGAAGTGACAAATTGAGCATCACCCTGCATCCAGCATCCAGGCTCTAAAAGAGTTTGTTCTTAAACAATGGGAAAAAATAGATGTTACCATATATTGCCAACTTGTTCATTCCATGGACTGTGCTGTCCTTAAAAATCATGGAGGTCATACAAAGTACTAGATGTGGTAGTTTTTCATGTGAGGTGTATATCATTTTGCATCAAGTAATTTGAGTAAAATGGAAGATTTCGAATCAAAATTATATTATTAACCTTACTTTTATGTTATGGGTTAAACAAACGTTCTATGAAACTCATTCTTGTCAAAATTTAGGAAAGTGTTCCTGTATTAATTGAGATATTGATTAAAACCTTACTTTTCAAAGGGGGTGTCCTCATTTCTGTTGATCACTGTGTGCTGTAAGGGATCATATCCTCTCAGGGGGTCGACATCACACAATATCTTTACAACACGGGGATTTTCAGGTCCATTGGCACCAGCACACCAAAACAAATCATAAAAACAACACCTGCCCGGCTGGGCTCTGACTAAAAATAGTTCAGCTAACTCACCTAAATACATACGCTGTTCACACACAGCTTTTAAGTGCGGCTTCCTCAGCCGTTCAGTCCAGCAGCCTCCTGGCTATGACTCCAACCGCACCTTTGGGGAGAGATGGTCCATTAGTCCTCCCGACTATGACCGTGTGACCCTCTTCTCCTAGGGTCACTAGGCCCCCCTCAAACTTTAAGGCTACACAGAGCCTTGTGGCCCCTCAGCCCTCCTGGCTGAGACCACACACACACAGAGCCTCTGCAGGCTCTAACCTCTCAGGCCTCCTCAACCTTTCTCCTCTCTCAGGCTTCCTCAGCCTTGTGGTTCCCCCCAGCCCTGCTAGCTGGGACCACACGGGCCCTCTCCAGGTCTGTTCCCTGGGGCCCTCTCTCTCCAGACTGACACTGAGGGCTGGTTTATCACACCAGTAATTACACCCAGGTGACCTCACCTGTGGTGGAATAGAGATGTGGACTGGAATATCCACCCCCTCCAGACCTCTATGAAGCGTGAGGCCTGTCACTGCCTCACAGTGCATATATATATTTTCTCTCTTTATTCAATCCTATCTGTTTTATGTTACCATTTATACTACAATAAAGCCACTTTAGTACAATATTCCTGCAGTTGATAATTGGCAAAGAACTTATCAGGGACCAAGGGACACATCTGGTACTACTTAACACTAACATAAATAATACTACTAATTGCTGAGCCATCTTTACTGTTTTTTTTTTCTTACTAAAACCTAAAGTTAACATAGTTTTATTTTTGTGGCTGCAGGCTTGTCGCCATTTAAAACACAATCATGGACTTTATATAAAAAAGTTTAAAGCATCTACTATTATGATTATATTTTACCTATGTGATAATGGAGATATAGATACATGGATGTTATTAAACATTTCAATCAAAGCGACCCACCAGTCAGCAGAGCAACAATTCTATGTAAGTCAGTCTGTACCTGCTATTTATTTTCCTCAGATCTTGCTCCTAGATCTTTTTTAGTTCAGCTTCATAAGAGCAGAAGTGTCATCTATGCTTACAGTTTATGTATAGTGCCTACGAGGAGCCTGAGGTAGTCTGAGACACACCCCCTGTCTCACCATCTGAACAAATGATGAACTAGCGGTTTGTCTGGGGCTTTATAAATAAATAAAACCCTACTCCTTCCCTATTGAAGGGGATTATTTATGTTATTTTTTCACTTTCAAGACCTTGGAATTTTCAGTTTTTGTGTTTTAGTTTTTTACTCCCTGCATTCCCAGAGCCATAACTTTTTTATTTTTCCATCCACAAAGCCATATGAGGGCTTGTTTTTTGCAGTACAGTGTGCACTTTTGCAATTTCTAATGGCAACATTTAATATTGCATGCAATGTAGTGGGAAGCTGGAAAAAATTCTAAATGGGGTGTAATTTCCCCATAGTTTTATGGATTTTGTTGACATTGAAACAGACATTGAAACAAATGTTGCCACTTAATTTTTTTCAAAATTTTCATCATTTCATTTTTTTACTCCGTCCTGCCACATAAAGCTGTTAATCCCATTTACATTACTGTATTGTGATATGGGCATGACTTTTTTTTTGTAGGATCTCTAATACTTTATAGTGCACCGCGCTGCTTGATATGTTCATCTCTCATATAGGGATTGGTTGGGCTAAATAGAGGTTGTACGACCAGTTACTTTGAAAAATAGGCTACTTTCACACCAGCGTTTTTTGCTGGATCCGTCATGGATCAGTAAAAATGCTTCCATCATAATAATACAACCGCCTGCATCCATTCTGAATGGATCTGGTTGTATCATCTCTAAAAAAGCCATGACAGATTCATCTCTAAAACCATTGTAAGTCAAAGGGTGACAGATCCGTTTTCTTTTGTGTCAGAGAAAACGGATCCGTCCCCATTGACTTACATTGTGTGTCAGGATGGATCCGCCTTGCTCTGCACCATATCGCAGACAGAAAAATGTTACTCACAACAGCATGAGAATGAGATAAATGCTGGACAACTGCTTGGCTAGCTAGACATAGTCATATGTACAGGCAAATGCCTTTTTAAATGCCCTCTTTAAAGTACACAGCTTCACTTCTCATTAGAGATGAGCGAATCTATTCGCCGCTTCGTAGAGTCGTATCGAAACTTGGAAATTTTCCGTTGCGAAGCGAACCCGAATTTTTTGAGATTCACTCCGTTAGATTTGAAAATGTTTGTAAAGCTTTCTAAGCATTCGCTACGTACTCGTACACTTAATTGAACGCCAATGCAACGTATAAGTTACTTTATACGCTTATGCGTACGAATTCAGTTAATTAGCGAACTTTTACAGTTCGTTATTCGTGCGGCAAAAAGCCCGGGATGAAAGTGATCATTTGACTGGCAAGTGCTTGCTCTGATTGGCTTACAGGCTCGGTAAGCCGGGACTCCAGGGAGCTTACCATTGAAAGTATAGAGAGTGAAGACTCCTTCCTTGTAGCTCCGCCTCCATCTACAGTTTGAGACCCAGAGCAAGAGCGCTGTGCAAGATGGCAAAGCAGCTGGGCAGAAATGAATTGGGGTAGCGATATCCCAGACCCAGAGGTTAAAGAGGAGCCAAAAGAGACTTGGATTCCTAAGCCAAGACCGAAGAAGACACCTGCGGCTGTGGTGTTCGCCGAACCGGCTGGTGCACCGGAGGCGCCCGGGGCTCCCGCTTCGCCCCCCAATAAGAAGGATTACTCCTTGAGGCAAAACAATATTGTCCCAGCATTGGTGACTGCAAATGCCCTGACATTATGGGATTACAAAAAGGCTGTCGAGGAGTGGGTAATACAAGTTCTGGATCCTCCTAGGCTGGGGGATCCTAAATTAGAAAGGAGAAAAGGCACCGTCCTCTGGTTCTCCGTAGAACGGGGAAGTGGGTTCCTCGCTGATGATGAGACCGCAGAGGAGTACTTTGTGGGCCGGCGCTCATTGAAACGCCCACATTTGCCACAACCCCGCCATAGCCTGTATGCTGGGGACCAAGTGGAGTATAACCCTATGAAGTCCTTGAAGGGGCCCTTTGCCACTAGAGTAACGCTATTAGCCAGGTCTCTGGTACCGTGTCACCCCCTGAAGTGTGGCCAGAAGATACGGCAGCCATAGGCCGCATACACCGATACTCTCACCCAGATGGACATAGCTATCAGGACTACCCCCCCATTCTGCAGAAAATTCTCAGTTGTGCCTAAGCGCGCCTAATTCCCCCCCCCCTTCTCAGGTTATTTGGGAGCCCCCTTTCCAAAAAGGGTTATCTATTTGCTGGTATTCTCTATTATCCATGTGGATTACACATTACCTGTTTGGATTACAATATTACCTTACGTGGATTACAATTGAATTTTGGACATGTTCCAGACAGACAGTGTTTTATCATTCCAAGGAGCCACGAGGAGAGACTCAAACGTATATCTGAGCCTTTTATGCTTGCAAATGTGAAATTGATTGCACTAAAATGTTTGCATACTTATATCTTTGCTATATTTTAGCTACACTGTTTTTAATGGTTCAGCACTTTTGCCCATTGTGTGTATTCTTTTTCTGGTACTGCAATGTGTCCTATTATGCACTTATTGTACGGCGTTTTTAGTACATTATTCACTTATTGATAGCTAGCAGCGAGCACCTTATTTTTCTAGCTCATATGGACTGCCTCTAAAGACTGTACGCCGTGGCCTGGCCTCGTGCGTATGATGCATTCGTGCGTCAATAGTACGCTAAGGATTTGTATGCACTTTTGTATGCTAATGCTTACGTATTGCGTACTTTTAACAACGCTGACTGTACATTCGTAATTTGGGCAGAAATGTTCGCAAAACAACAATTGTTTTTTTAACGTAGATTCAACTGAATAAATTTGTTTTAGTACGAAACTTGACAGAAATTCGGCGAAGTGAATTTTGGATGATTTGCTCATCTCTACTTCTCATCTTTATGGACCACAAAGACAAGAATGCGGCATATTTCTAAGACAGTTACCCATTTAAAAATATTTTTTCTCACATTTTAAGTAAAAATATATTAAAAAATTTGAAGACAACCATATATACCCATAATTTTGCCCTATAATAATAATTTTGCACTTTGCATGCACAATACACCACTAGATGCATGCTTAACCCTTTCAGTCCCGGAGGTTTTTTCGGCTTTGCGTTTTCGTTTTGCGCTCCCTGCCTTCTTCTTTTTTTTCACATAGCTGTATGAGGGCTTGTTTTTTGTGGGACAAGTTGTACTTTCCAACGCCACCATTTAATATTGCATATGGTGTAGTGGGAAGCGGGAAAAAAAATTCCAAATTGATGCAAAAAAAAAACGCTATTCTGCTACAGTTCTACGTGTTTCTTATTTACAGCGTTCGATGTTCATTAAAACTGACCAGTTACTTTCATTCTACTGGTCAGTACGAATCCGGAGATACCTAATATGTATAGTTTTTCCTGCGTTTTGATACTGATAAAATAATTATAAAGTTGGCTTTTTTTGTCATATCTTGACCCCTATAACTTTTTGGTATTTATGTGTACGGAGCTGTATGGGGGCTCATTTTTTGCAGGGTGATCTGAAGTTTTTATTGATACCATTCTGGGGTGTGTAAGACTTTTTAATCACTTTTTATTTAATTTTTTTTAGAAAAAAAAGCGACAAAAAACAGCGAATTGCCAGTTGGACGCTTTTTTTCGCCACACAATTCGCCGTATTGGAATTTTTTTTTATATTTTAAAAGTACGGGCGTTTTCAGTCACGGTGATACCCATGATGTCTATATTTATTGTTATTTAGGTATTTATTTTTTAATTATACGGAAAGGAGGGTGATTTAAACTTTTTTTTTTATATATATATATTTTTTAACATTTGTTTTTTTAATTTTTTTGTGATTATTTTAAAGCTCAAATATGAGCAAATAGATTGTGTTTTTTATTTTTTCTTTATGAGCAATGAGGGTTTTTTAATTTTGAATTAATGACCGAATTTGCTCATTTCTTATCCTGGCCTGCCATCTAGTGGCCAGAATAAGAATTGCACTTTGAAAGCTGTAAATCTCATCAGCGAGGCTTACAGCTTTCAGATTGTGTACAGACACCCTGATTGGCCACACCGGGTGTCTGTATGGCGTATGCTTCCGGGTTTAGACACAACTAGATGCCGTGATCACGTGTGATCACGGCATCTAAAGGCCTATGAAGACGCCGCCGATGGCGGTAAGTACCCGCAAGTCTCTGCTGTTAGAAACAGCAGAGACTTGCCGGCCATGACGCCCGCCGCACGTGAGAGCGGTCGCCATGTGTCCGCATCGCCCCAGCGCCGTACATGTACGGTGCTGGGGCTGTAAGGGTTAAAAGGGATCTTTCACCAGTTTTTTGCAGTGCTCACTTTTAAATAATAACCTCTCCAAAATATGCCAAACGAGCCCCCAAATTCATGAACTCACGGCTCTCCCCGCCTACCTGCCTCTGATTAACAGTTTTTTTTTCCTTATTAATCACAAGCAGGTGGGCGGGGAAAGTAAGGAGCTCATGAATATGGGCATGTGCTCAAGCTGGTTAATATGTGATTATGGCAAAACAGCTGGGGCAATAAAAGAAAGTCACCAAGCATTTTGTTAAGGGGATCTGTCACTAATTTATGTTTCCCTTAGTTAAAACTGGTGACAAATTCCCTAGTTTTTTCTGGGGGTGTTCTATCATTTAGGCAGCCCAATGCCATTATGTGTGCAATGGGTCCTGAAATATTTTCAGTTTGTGTTCTGGAAGCCAAGGGCTGCTCCTTTACAGTGGAGCCCTGCTGTGTTTCAAGAAATAAGATTAGGGACACAATGGGGATATTTTGAAGACAGAAGAAATCGGGTGATACATTTTATGATACAAACTGTGGGAGATTTATCTCGTATGGGCAACTAAGCCAGTTTTCCTTTACACCAGTTTTAATAAATCAACCGCACTGTCTTTAAAATGACACTTTTGTGTAAAAAAAAAAATTGATTTTTTTCCCCCTGCTTAGCATTAATTTCTTCAAAAATGTCATAATTTTTGGGGGTTTTCTATTACTTTGGCAGCTCAGTGCCTTTATTTGTGTGCAATGGGACAGGAAACATTTTCAAGCAAGATTAATACATAATGGCAACAATGAATAAGAAAATTCAATAATTAATATTAAAATTAAATCCCTTATAAATCTCCTTAAGTGCTCGTGCACACAACTGTGTTTTTTGTCTGCATCAGCTGCTCTATACTAAGGAAATCCTGAAACACAACCGCTTGGTGGGCCCTGAGGACTGGAGTTGAGGAACACTGCTATAAAGGGTAGGATGTTCTGTTGTGCAAAATGCAGAACACACACAGTCGATATCTGTTCTTTGAGGATCTGCAATTTGCAGAATGGAAAAACCACAGCAGACATGTGCATGAGCTCTGCAGTATGTTGGATTGTGTGTTGCTTTCATTGTATTTCATCACTTCAGTGTTTTTGTGAGATGACTGGTAGGTTGTCACTTTAAACTGGTTTACCAAATCAATTCAGGCCCGATATCAGGCTGCAACTCATCATCTAGCAAGACTTGTCACTGGTCATCTTTTAGCTACTTTAGGGCCCAGGAAATTCAAGTCAATGGGGTTGTCCAACAACAGTTTTTAAAATTCTCATAAAGCAAAAATCTTAATTCACTTGCTAAAGGTCCGAATCCCAGGGCTGATCACATTTTTACCAGTGGGGACCAGAAGCCCTGGGGACTGGACCTGCAGTGCTGGAATGGAGGGACCTTTAGCACGTGAGCTAAAGGGGTTTTGTCACAAACATAATGTACACTTTTCAAACCAGCTCCTGGATCTGAATACTATTTTAATTGCATGTAATTTAAAGTTTAGGAGTTATACAATAAAATGTATCTGTATGGCGCCACCTGATGTTTTTTCTTTCCCTTAATTTCTTATCCTTCTGACTGAGCTGGTCGAACTTGCTCAGTTGAAATCTTCAACTGCCACCATCCATATGTATTGTTACAAGCTATGGCAGTTACAGGGCGAGAGCTGCCGGAGAATGGACATTCCCACTGAGAAAAGACACACCCCTGAGCTTTCAGACTGAAGATAACATAGCAGAGCAAGAGCTGAGGAAGCCGGAGTGTCCGGCAATACGCGTGGGGGGGGGGGGTCTTATCTTTGCTGGCATGCCTCACTGCTCCAGGTTTCCTTTACCATTGTGCTCATGGGATTAGGTAGTATTTATTATTTATGATGCTGCATTATTGTCTATTTATTTCTTTCATGTTTTTCACATTCCCATGAATTATATTGTATTACCCTGGAGTTTATTTTTCTGGGTCTGAATTTGTGACCATGTTGGCTCCTGTATAGTGACTGGTGATATTATACCAGTTCAATGATCATTGTATACAATTTTTAAACTTTGTGCGTTTTATCTGTCCAATAAATATATCTTGATGCATTTTATATTGGATGTGCATTTTATGCTGGTTCACTTTTGGACCTTTGGTCCTTGTTTCACGAAATTCAGAAAGAAGTCCACTTTGGATACTTTGATTCGCTCAATGCTAGACCTTAAAACTTCTGCAAATGCATATGCACCATCATGATATCTCAAGATGATAATTTCTGCATTCAAACTGATAAATGCTGATTCAGACCCTGTTCAAACACCTCCATAGTTAGTACTAAACATCATCAAGTCGAATGAATGGAATTTTACTCCAATCTATGTGTTATTTATATTGTGCATTGAATGGGGAAATTCAAAACCAAAGATGATTTGAAGACAATATTTTCTTTTCCTAGAGGTACACACATGTAGAGTGCTATGGAGGCTGTGACCGCACCATATATCAATTACCAATACTGAGAGGCGCTGTCTGGACAACTATTTCACTCAGCAGCAGTAACATGGCTTCACGTTATCCTGCTTCCCAATGGAGCATAGCAATACCTCACATAGCTACGTTTCAGCAAAATCCTTAATTCCTAGCAAAGAAGTGAAAGCATGTGGTTACACCCAGAATCCAAAGAGACCCTGTGGGGATTTATATAACTATGAAAGGAAAGATCAAACATAATCCAGAGAATTCCAGTGATGATACCAGCCTGTGTGCAGAGAGTAAGGAAGACCGTGAGGAGCACAGAAAAAATGCAAATGCTTTTAACCTTTATACCACACAACAGCACCCAGGATCAAAGTAAATCATTACATGACTGAAGTTAAACAATCTGTGCATTATGTGGTGAGGATAAACTGTACAGACTACTTACTGTATTTACCACAAGTTGCTATATTCTTACGTTTGTGACCTACTGTACAACTAGGTGGATTTAGATTGCATTTGCAAAAACCTAGTTATATTAGCACTGCAAGAGCTAAAACTTTCCCATTTATATTGTTTTAATTTGTTGGCTAAAATTTTACATTATATTAAAGGGGTTATCCCATGACTAATGTAAAAAATGAAAATCAGATATCATATAGTACATGACAATCTCCTTCTAACAAAGCTAGAACCAGCCCTGTACCTCACATGGACCCAGAGATCTCCACATTCATTGCTCTGCTAGATTTATATCAAGCTGACAGCTCAAGGGGAGAGTCTTTTCTGCTGCAGCTAAGGGGGCGTGTCCATGCTTTCCCTATCACAGCTCAGGAGGCAGTTAAAGAAGGAAAGTGAGCATGTGTGTCCTTCTCAGTGAGCAGGACAGAGAAACAAACAGCAGGTGGCACTATACAGATTCATTTTATTGAATAACTCTGGGTGTATGATAAATTTTTAATTACATGCAAATACAAAAGTATTCAGATCCAGGTACTGGTTTGAAAACTGTAGAATATTTTTAGTGGGACAACCTCTTTAAAATATTTGCATGTAGCATAGACGGTTCTGTACACTTGGCCTCATACCCATGACCATGCCATGTAGGAGGTTGTATGACAGCACACAGAGTGTTGAACTTTAGAGCCAAATTTTATCTCTTTAATCTTTATTATAAATGTCTTAATGTTTTGTATCTACTGTACATATATAAGTATATTCAAAATGATAGCCCACAGCACTCCCTTAATATGATGCAAAATTTCACCTTGGTCTGTCAGATCTTCCTCAGCGAATTCCAGTATGGCCCATGATTTTGATTGTGAGCCCCATTGGGGACATCTTGATCCTAATGTTTGTAAAGTTCTGAAGAATATGGCAACGCTATATAAGTGCGAAAAATAAATAAAATAAAACATGGCATCATGGGAGTAGGACATAAGTAGGAGACATAAGTAGGAGACATGAATAAATGTCTCTCCATGGTTACACACTACAGATAGAGTGTACAGTCTACAATCATGGTATCTTTATTCTGTCCCCTACTTTATACCATTCAATACATTACCAAGAAGTAGAAAACAGATGAAAGGTAGTATGATTGAAGGATCAGATTACTCAGTGTTTGTAGTCAGTCACCATGGAAATACATAGATCTGCATGGGAACAGAAAAGACAAAATAGAAGGATATATTTAATCAATACTATTTACAAAATTCTTTCATTTTTTTAATAAAGCAATACGAATGGGCTACATAGCCTTTAAGAAAGAAAAGAAAAGAAAATCATGTGCTAATTTTTGTAAACATTAAATGCTGGTATTACAATGTCATTTGTTTTTCCATAGATTTATATCATATATTTCTATAACCATCTCCTGGAACAGTATTTTTTTCTTTTTGTAGCTATGAATCTGCTGTGATCCTTTCTCTGATTATTCTTTTTTTTTCTTTCTGTACAGTTACATTACCCCAAATGATAGTACAGAAGTTCAGTTACCCTATAGAAATGAAGAGTGGCATGCATTAAGGACTATATGGGCATTGTGGTCTAGGATTGCTGCATGTCCTATGTAGCATGCTATATATTACAGGAGTTTGTAGTGTTTTAGGTGACTCATTATTGTTAAAAATATGTGTCTCCGTGGAAACAGGTTGTTCTCATATATAACCGAGACACACCTTTTGGCACGCAAGTACATGTGCTTAATAGGGTCATAAACAGCATTTAAATGCTCATTAAATTACCTCTTGATCTTGTTAAGCCTAATATGTATGTGCATTTATATACAGTATATATACACAGTATATCACAAAAGTGAGTACACCCCTCACATTTTTGTAAATATTGTATTATATCTTTTCTTGGGACAAACTGAAGATATGATACTCTGATACAATGTAAAGTAGTCAGTGTACAGCTTGTATAACAGTGTAAATTTGGAGTGCCCTAAAAACAACTCAATACACAGCCATTAATGTATAAATCGTTGGCAACAAAAGTGAGTACTCCCCTAAGTGAAAATGGCCAAATTGTGCTCAATAAGCCATTTTCCCATCTCGGCGTCATGTGACTCATAAGTGTTACAAGTTCTCAGGTGTGAATGGAGAGCAGGTGTGTTAAATTTGGTGTTATCGCTCTCACGCTCTCATACTGGTCACTGGAAGTTCAACATGGCACCTCACTGCAAAGAACTCTCTGAGGATTTGCAAAAAAGAATTGTTGTTCTAAATATTGCAGAATTGTTGTTCTCAAGAATTGTTGTTCTCAAATAGCACTTACACAGCCTGGAGGTGTGTTTGGGGATATTTTCCTGTTGATAAATAAATGATGGTCCAACTAAACGCAAGCTGGATGGAATAGCATGCCGCTGCAAGATGCAACAGTGTCACCAGCAAAGCACCCCCACACCATCACACCTCCTCCTCCATGCTTCACGGTGGGAACCAGGCATGTAGAGTCCATCAGTTCACCTTTTCTGCGTCGCACAAAGACACGGTGGTTGGAACCAAAGATATCAAATTTGGACTCATCAGACCAAAGCACAGATTTCCACTGGTCTAATGTTCATTCCTTGTGTTATTTAACCCAAACAAGTCTCTTCTGCTTGTTGCCTGTCCTTAGCAGTGGTTTCCTAGCAGCTATTTTACCATGAAGGCCTGCTGCACACAGTCTCCTCTTAACAGTTGTTGTAGAGATGTGTCTGCTGCTAGAACTCTGTGTAGCATTGACCTGGTCTCTAATCTGAGCTGCTGTTAACCTGCCATTTCTGAGGCTGGTGACTTGGCTGAACTTGTCCTCCGCAGCAGAGGTGACTCGTGGTCTTCCTTTCCTGGTGCGGTCCTCATGTCAGCCAGTTTCTTTGTAGCGCTTGATGGTTTTTGTGACTGCACTTGGGGACACTTTCAATGTTTTCTCAATTTTTAGGACTGACTGACCTTCATTTCTTAAAGTAATTATGGCCACTCGTTCTTCTTTACTTAGCTGCTTTTTTCTTGCCATAATACAAATTCTAACAGTCTATTCAGTAGGACTATCAGCTGTGTATCCACCTGACTTCTGCCCAACACAACTCATGGTCCCAACTCTATTTATAAGGCAAGAAATCCCACTTATTAAACCTGACAGGGCACACCTGTGAAGTGAAAACCATTTCAAGTGACTACCTCTTGAAGCTCATCAAGAGAATGCCAAGAGTGTGCAAAGCAGTAATCAAAGCAAAAGGTGGCTACTTTGAAGAACCTAGAATATAAGACATATTTTCAGTTGTTTCACACTTTTTTTTGTTAAGTATATAATTCCACATGTGTTAATTCATAGTTTTGATGCCTTCAGTGTGAATCTACAATTTTCATAGTCATGAAAATACAGAAAACTCTTTGAATGAGAAGGTGTGTCCAAACTTTTGGTCTGTACTGTATATTCCTGGAGTGTTCCTGTAATTAAGCTCTTCATGTTGTAGCCACACATTTGTGGCTACTCACAGTAACAGTGCATGCGCAAGATTGTCATGGCTTCACGAGATGTGCGGCCATGTCAATCTGCAGCCAGGATAGGGAATTGTCAGTAGAGGGATAGCCCCTCACAGATGGAGAATTTGTTAATATGAACAAATCGATGCATACGAATCAATTCACTATATGGACAAAAGTATTGGGACACCTAAATATTAGACATCCATAGGCTTTAATATGGAGATGGTCTTCCCTTTTACAAATAAAACAGCTTCCACTTTTCTGGCAAAAGTTTTTGTAATGTGTCTGTGGGAATTTTTGCCCATTCATCAGGAACATCATTTGTGAGGTCCAACACTGACGTTGGATGAGATGGACTAGCTTGCAATCTCCATTCTAGTTCATTCCAAAGGTATTTGATGGGATTAAAGTTAGGGCTATATGCCTCTCAGTCACGTTCTTCCACACCAATCTCATCCAACCAAGCCTTTATGGACCTTGCATTTGCATTGGAGCACAGTCATGCTGGAACAAAAAAAATATTTCTCCAAAGTGTTGCCACAAAGTTAGAAGCATACAATTGTTCAAAATGTCTTGGTATGCAAAAACATTAAGATTTCTCATGGCTGGAAATAAGTGACCAAGGCAACCCTTGAAAAACAACCTCATACCCTGTTTCTCCAAAATAAAACCTACCCCGAAAATAAGCCCTAGCTTGATTTTTCAATGTTTTTGGAGTAGGCTTGAAATATAGGCCCTACTTTAAAAATGAGCCCTAGTTACAAAAACAGTGTTCAAGCAGCTATACATGTAAAAAATAGGACAGAAGGACAGAAGACCCTTAAAAAGAAAGAAGACCCTCAAAAAGAATTGTACCCCACAACGATAAGGGTTAGCTAAAGCCCGGTACCGATTGTCACACTCGCATCACTCCACACCCAAGCCCGCTAATGCTGTCACACACAGAATGGGTAGCGCTAGTCCCACTGACATCACTCCACTCCTGAGTCTGAGTATTGGGGCTGCTTCCGGTCACCAGGGGGAGCTGATGCAGTGGAATGCAGCTGGAACAGGACATGATGTGACAGTGATCTGTCTGAAACTTTGACGTGAGTGAGGTGTTTGAGGAGGTCTGGTGAGTGAGTGTTCATGAATTCCAGTTAATGTTGACTGTTGTACAGTACATGGAAATAGGATCTCAAGAAATTCATGATAGAATTCAGGGTTTGGAGAGTTATACTGATGTTTGAAAACATAATGACATGATTTTATTTCAATAATATGTTGATTTTTTCTTCAAGAATAAATGTGTAATTGTTCATGGAAAACAATAAGACATCCCTCGAAAATAAGCCCTAGCCCTTTTTCCGGAGCAAAAAATAATATAAGACTCTGTCTTATTTTTGGAGAAACATGGTAGCATTATCCCTCCTCCATCAAACTTTACCATAGGCACAATGCAGTCCAGCAGGAAACATTCTCCTGGCATTCACCAAACCTAGACTCACCCATCAGACTGCCAGATAGAGAAGCACAAATTATCAATCCACAGAATACATTTCCACTGCTCCAAAGTCCAGTGGTGACGTTGCTTTACATGCAAAAAGTGGTACCTCTTAGGGGAGAACCTTAATTGGCTACTGGCATTATATAACATGGAGATTGTTTTTTCAGGGCAAGCTCCATTTTTTCGTCTTCCAATTTTAGGCAAATTACAACATGAAGAAACTAATTACAGGAACACTGCAGGAAAAACTGGTCTTGTGCCTACTGTATAGTTTGATGGTGAAACTGATGTACCGCCCCTACTTGGTGCAACGCAGTGCCTCTGTTTTTCCTGGAAGGTCCCACCTACATTCTAATATTTCTTTAGAGAAACTTGTTTCTAATTAAGCCACATGGATACAGTCAATCTTCAAGTTACATGCAAAGAAACTAAATAAATTGTGACTAGATAATTTATAGAAGAAAGTCTGAGGAACATCTCAACTAGGGTCAGAAAATCAAATATCTAGTCCGACCTTTCATAAAGAGCAAGCTGGTGTAAACTAGTAAAATCTCTTTTTATTAAACATCTTTAAGTGATCACCACCACAGATGAGAGCTGCAACATCTACTTTTCCTGTGTATTACAGCTCACCATCTGTAGCCATGATTTTTTAAAGATGTTTCCACTGATTACAAGTACATTCACATTTGGGTGTTTGAGAACATTCTACCCCCAGTGCATTTACATGTGTTCACCACAGGGTGAACACATATTTCATAGATCAGAAATACACCCTGTGGTCAATGCTTGCAAATGAACTACATAAATAAGCCCTGTTTTCTTAGTCCTTTTTTCATCTGTGTTAATTTGGAATACGTTATCAAATAAGGCCAAAAGAAGATAAAATGAAATAATAATCGCAACACTTTCTATTGGTAAGCATTTTATTTCAGAGGTTGCTTTACCGTTGATCATTATATAATTCTTTTATATATATTGTTTTTATTTATAAACTACAATCTACTGATTAAAACTTCAATGGAATGACTCTTGCCCCCTGCTGGGGAATAACATGGAAACAATATAGGCTGGAAAGTCTATATATCACAAGGTAAACGCTTCCTGTACTTGAAGTAACTCACTCATAAAACATCTTTCATTGTTTTGTTATATATTTGAGTTAGATTCTGGCTACTGTTATTTATGCATGTCAGTATATTCGGTTCTCTCCATTTCTAGCTTCTTGCACAGTTTATTGAATTGAACCCAATGTAATTAAAGTGAGAGTGTGTATCTTAAAAGGGTTGTTTTGTGCAACAACTGGATCTGAAAATTTAGTAAATTGTAATTGCATGTAATTAAACATTTATTCAATAAAATGTATCTGTATAGTGTTGATTTTTGTTTGTTATTTTTTCTTATTTGTTTGTCCTGCTTACTTAGATGGTCACACATGCTCAGTTTCATCCTTCAGCTGCCTCCTGAGCTGTGATAGGGAGAGCTGAGACACGCCCCCTGAGCTGCAGCAGAAAAGACACTGCCCTTGAGCTGCCAGCTGGATATAAATCTAGAAGAGCAATGAATGGGGAGATCTCTGGATCCATGTGAGGTACAGGGCTGGTTCTATCTTTGTTAGACAGAGATTGTCAGGTGCTATATGATGTCTTATTTTAATTTTTTATATTAGTCATGGGATGACCCCTTTAGGTAGATACCTTCAATTTCAATCTTCCTCAAAGAGAGGAGAGAAGAACAGACACTCTCGCAGTGGAGAACCTGGCATATCCATACCTCAAATGGACTACAAGTGATCTGGGGGAGTTACAACAAGAGCACAACTTGTCCTCTGCTAACTGTCAGGAGACCCTTTTAATAAAATGGGATTGCCAAATATTACAAAAAAATATATAGCAGCATAAATAAGTGACATACATGTGCTCCCTGTGCTTACAGTATTGGTGATGCCAACACAAAAAAAAGCTCCAGAGAGTCCCTGGATTGGTCTGATTGAGTAACTGTCATTTCATTTTTTTTTGCAAATGAATAGCACAAACGATTATAGCAAACTTTGTAACATTTCTCATCAGAAAAAGATGCTTCTTTCTCCTCCTATCAGGTTATTCTCTTCCTTTTCGCTAACTTCCATTTCACTGCTCATATCCATCTTTGATTAAGGATCAGATTACGTAGAAGTCTATGTAGAGGGGAGCTGGAGGAGGCTGCTACAGACAGGCAGAGGCAGAAAGACTGACATAGAGACTGCAGCGTGTTTTCAAATTATGTCATCAATAGCTATTCTGGTGCTCAGGTGCAGATGCAACTTTTTCCAGTTGTATGGTGAAAATATTTAGTTTTAATACAACATAGAAAAATACAATATCTAAATAAAATAAGGTAAAATACACTTGATATGCTAAAATATTTTGCTGATGGGCCCTAGTTCTGATAGTGCCCTATTTTGCCACTGTACCATGCACACTGAGGCCAGTTCTTAATGGAGATTGGAATTAGGTATTGGTAGAAAAGCATTCAGACTGTTCCATTCATTTTATGTCTCAACCATCACAATATCAGAAAATTCCATGGTCTTACCGATCAGAGGGCATATGAATGGGGACGGTGTACGGCCGATTCTGCAAAATGAGTGTTCACCAGATGTTTGTTCATCTGCTGTTCAACCATCAACTAACTTCTATCAAATGTGTGCCCTGCGTCCATGGACTGAAAAGCCCTTTTACATATATCAGACAGCTAATTAACGGGGCGAATCACGAATCCCATTAAAGTCTATGGGAGACCCGAATATTTTTGCAGGGGCCAAAGGTTCTGCACAGTCAAGTTTGCCCCAACATGTGAAAACCTCAGAAAATGATGGAAACACCTTGGAAATGCATAGGAAACACCAGGGGCAGCATGTAGGGATGCCTCTGAGGCTCCCTAAGGGCTCATTCAGACGTCCGTTTGGTGTTGTCCGTGTTTTGCGGATCCGCAATTTGCGGATCCGCAAAACACGGACAGCGGCCCATGTGCAGTCCGCAATTTGCGGAACGCACATGATAGAAATGCCTTTTCCTGTCCGTGGATCCGGACAAGAATAGGACTAGGGATGAGCGAACTTTTGAAAAGTTCGTTCGCTTCGCTTCGGCGAACTTTCGTGAAGTTCGGATTCGTACGAACCGAAACTAAAACGAACCTTGCTATAACGGCTGAATAATTGCTGCTACAATAATGGGAGTCTAATAGGATATAGTTTCGTTTACTTGCAGTTGCTATTACATTGAAAAAAGTGGAAAAAATCCAAGTGACTTCAACAACGGCGAAGCAAAATATACGCATATTTGAGAATTTACACTAATGCGTACGCTAATGCGAACATTCCCGCACAAATAACGAACATACAGTCTAGCGTTGTCAAAGGTACGCTACTTAACTGAATGAATATGTACGCATTAGCGTACTCATACACTGCGTCTGCGAACATTCCTACTCAAGTAACGAACATACAGTCTAGTGTTGTCAAAGGTACGCCACTTAACTGAATGAATATGTACGCATTAGCGTACTCATACACTGCGTCTGTGAACATTCCTACTCAAGTAACGAACATACAGTCTAGCGTTGTCAAAGGTACGCTACTTAACTGAATATGTACGCATTAGCGTACTCATACACTGCGTCTGTGAACATTACTACTCAAGTAACGAACATACAGTCTAGTGTTGTCAAAGGTACGCCACTTAACTGAATATGTACGCATTAGCGTACTCATACACTGCGTCTGTGAACATTCCTACTCAATTAACAAACATACAGTGTAGCGTTGTCAAAGGTACGCTACTTAATAATGTACACTAATGCGTACGCTAATGCGTATGAATTCATAAAATGCGTGTACACATTAGTGAACATTCTCAAATATGCGTATATTTAGGGTATGGCATATGGCATATTCCATACCCTAAATATACGCATATTTGAGAATGTTCGCTAATGTGTACGCATTTTATGAATTCACACGCATTAGCGTACGCATTAGCGTACATTCTCAAATATGCGTATATTTTGAGTCGCCGTTATTTTAACCAGATTCGTTACGAACTTTCTCAAAATTCGGTTCGGTGACGAACAGAACTTTTGGGAAAGTTCGTAACGAATCTGGTTCGTTACGGTTCGGTTCGTTCATCCCTAAATAGGACATGTTCTATTTTTTTCCGGACGCACAGAACGGAAGTGCGGATGCGGACGGCACACAGTGTGCCGTCCGCATCTTTTGCGGCCCCATTGACTGTGAATGGGTCCGCATCTGGTCCGCACCCGGTCCGCAAATTGCAGATCGGATGCGGACGATTTTTGCGGACGCGTGAATGAGGCCTGAGGCTGATGCTGCAGGTCCCTACCTTATGTAAATTTAGGTCACATGTCACTGCCAGCCAATCACTGCTGGGGAGGTATAGGGGCTGTTACATAACAGCAGGCGTTCCCACAGACTTCCCTTTGATGCAGATTGGCTGAAAAAACCGGGCATTTCAAATTGGCAGTGACTCACGAATCTTCACGAATCCGCGCTGCCTCGGGATGCCGAGCCGAGCCGAAGCGGTCAAGATTCGTGCGAATCCCAAATCTTGCAGCTCCAGCTCGCTCATCACTATTGATGACCTATCCTCAGGACACCCGGCACCCCCGCCGATCAGCTGTTTGAATAGGAGGCGCGTGCCGTGCCAGTGCTGCCTCCGCTTAATTGTTTACCTGCTCACCGTAACATACGTAGCGGTATAGGAGCGATCCATACGATTTAAATGAATGGGGCGGCTTGGGTATAATTACACCTGCTCACCGCTACTGATATTACAGCGAGCAGGTAAACAATGAAGAGGTGGCAGCGCTGGCACGGCGCGCGCCTCCTATTCAAACAGCTTTAAGTTATGCCTCTACCACCAACGTTTCTGTCAGAAAGAATGAGTGGAATGCTAATGTTAATGATTACACTCTAGTATCATTATCATTTATTTTTATTAAAGGGGTTGGTCACCTCCGTTGGGCCTTTTGAGCAGACCCCCATCATGGTCAGACCTGCAGAGAGAATAATACTTACCTGATAATTGCTGCTAGATTCCTGTACCTTTGTTCCCCCGCATCATCTGGTTTGCCATGGGTTAAGGGACTGCTGCAGTCAATGACTGGCTGCATTGGTGATGCTTCCCTTATGTGTCAGATGATTCAGTGACATAACACATAGGGGACAAATCACTGCTACAGCCAGTTATAGACTACAGTGGCCTGCATCAAACTGGATATTAATGTGGGGACAGGTGAGAATGGTGGTGGTGGGGGAGCGAAGGAGCCACAACTTAGCGGCTGGTATCAGGTAAGTATGATCCCACCTGCAGGACCAGCTCTGCATGGAGGTCTGTTTGAAAGGCCACTGGGTGTGAACAAGCCCTTTAAAGGGGTTGTCTCATTTCAGACAATGAGGTTATCTCATTAGGATATGCGCAGCCACCCACCATTCATTTTTTATGGGGCGACCGAAAATAGCAGAGCTTTAGCTCAGCTATATCCTTTGGCCCCATAGAAGTGAATAGGAGCAGTGGGCCGTCATACGCGGTGCACCTCCATTCACTTCTATGGGGAGTGCGCTTGGTGGTAACCAGACAAGAGTCCTCCAGCCACCACCTTGCGGGGCTCCGTTTCCAATATAGGTGCAGGTCCCAGCACCTATAAAACAATGGGGGCATATCCTAGCAATATGCCCCCATTGTCTGAGATCTGATAACCCCTTTAAGTCTTTTCATATGGGAGGCACAAAAGAGTGTAGCAGATTGTTAATCAGATGCATTTTAGCTTCTGCATAAAAA
>ONZH01010545.1:0-221639 GCA_900303285.1 Rhinella marina | reverse complement strand
TTTAGCTGAGGTGCCATCTTGGCTCCTTCTTCCTCTCTGATACAGTTCCCCTGATGTATATTGCATTTCGCCCCTGGCTGTTCAGAGACAGGGGTCTGAGTATCTCCACAGTTGCTCCGCTTCAAGTCCTTTCTTACGGTCCATTTCGCACGTCCGTTGTTCTGTGTCCGCATCCGTTCCACAATTTTGCGGACCCATTCATTACAATGATAGAGCATGTCCATTTCTTGACCGCAATCGCGGACAAGAATAGGCATTTCTATCATAGGGCCAGCCATGTGTGGTCCACAACATGCGGAACTCACATGGCCGGTATCCGCATTTTGCAGATCGCAAAAACACTTACGGACATGTGAATATGGATCCTAAGGACGGCAAGTGAGAGACCGTTTACTCCCGTCCCTTATGACCAGTTTCACACATGCGTGTTCGGCTCAGGAAACACACTCCGTGTGATGACTGCATTACCCGAACTCACAGCATCATAAGTCATTATGATGCTGCAAGTTCAGGTCAGAGGACCACTGTTTGGTCCGGGAAATGCTGCCATTACACGGAACGTGTTTACTAAACCAAACCCACTCGTGTGAAACTGACCTAACTGACTGTGCAGAGTCTCATAGTAGCCTCTGTGATACATCTTCACCCTGTCTGCCCTACGTCCTGCTTGTGAGAGGAGAGCAGTGTGAAGCCACAGCTCCTAGAATACAGTGAGGATACTGTAGACAGGCAGTGTGGTCAGGAGAGTTTTAAAACACTGCAGCCAGTCTTTGTATGGACTCTCCTACCATATCGCTGCCCTCCTGGTCCCTTAGATAAGACGGAGATAAGTGGGACGGAGCTTGGGGGATTCGATAGATGCTGATGCATTCCTGTAATTCACAGGAAGTCAGCCGCACAGGAGGGCATGCTACGGATATCATGTTACCCACATGCCCATAATGAAAGGGTTCAGGGTATGTTCACACGGCTAAAATCCACTGTGCAAAAAAAAAAACGGTGTTAGATCAGTAGGGCAGCGAATTTCTGGTGGTGGAAACCAGAAAAACGGTAGCTACCTTTAAAGGGGTTTTCCGGGATTTAACTACTGGTGATCTATCCTCAGGAAAGGTCATCAGTATCCGATCGGTGGGGGTCCGATACCCGGGACCACCGCCGATCATCTGTTTGAGAAGGCACCGGCGCTCCCGTGAGCACCCTTCTCTCAGCTTTTCCTAGGCCAGTGACATCACGTTCATCGGTCATGTGGCCTAGGAGCAGCTCAGCCCCATTCACTAGAAGCGCAATACCAAGCACAGCCACTATACGGCGCTGTGCTTGGTGAACTGAGAGAAGGTAGCGGCCCTCACAGGAGCGCCAGTACCTTCTCAAACAGCTGATCGGCAGGGGTCCTGGGTGTCGGACCCCCCCCCCCACCAATCAGATACTGTGAATGTATCCCTCAAATTGTATGGGTGCAAAAGTTGATAAACTTTAAAAAACTTTTAAAAAGTAAAAAAAAAAAAACAACTTTTTGCATTTCGAGATCCTTTGGCAAAGTATGCATTCTAAATGATTATAATCAGGGTAGAGCGAAATAATAATAATAATTCTTTATTTTATGGTACCGCTATAGTTCTGACCCCCACCCCCAAAAAAATAGCTGTTTTTGGGTTTTCTCCTTTTTTTTTTCTTTTTGCACTTTAAAGGTTTTGTGAAGTTACTTTTCTGTGACACCTTAGAGCTCCTACAGCTGATGCTTTGCATATGCAAGTAGTGATGTCCTTAATTCTCTTACGAAATAAATTTTAATGTACAGAACGTTCGCAAAAACACAAAAAAAAAAATACCTGTGTAATTCTTGACTTGGTCATTTTCTATTAGTGTTTTACACCTGTATAAATGTAACCATATAGATATTATACCTATAGATGCTAATAATGAAATCATTATTACACTTATTAACTGCAATGATGTGCAATGGGCGACTAATATTAGCTGTGAAATCGGGTATGTACGGAAAAAAAAAAAACATGAACTTTTCAGAGAAATACAGAGAATATGTCTTTTACACGACATCGTTATTGTTTTTATATTTGTACAGTTGGTTATTAAAAGGACACTAAACCTTCCGTCCGTTCCATTCACTGTGCGGTTGAGTGTTATCTATTGCCTTTTTACATGGGCCGGGGATCAGGCCAATTATCCCGGATGAGTGTTTGTACAAGCGCCTGTTCCCTTTAATTGGCCAGTGTAAATGTGCCACCAGTTACCTGGCAAATGTTCATGATCAGATGGGTCATGTGGCACCAAAACTCCTCATTTGTCGGCAGCACGTTGTCCTGTGCAAGGGCGGAATGGGAATGTAACCCTGGAAAAAAACTTAAGTGGTCCCATGTTGTAGTCCATATTGACAGAAGAGGGGGCACCACAAGAAGACAGCGGCAAGTAGGTGGGGCCTGCAATACTGTAGTACAGAACAAAGTACCACCCCAGCAGGAAAAAATACCACAGTGCAGCACCATATACTGCCCCAGCAGGAAAAAATACCACAGTGCAGCACAATATACTGCCCCAGCAGGAAAAAATACCACAGTGCAGCACAATATACTGCCCCAGCAGGAAAAAATACCACAGTGCAGTACACTATACCGCCCCAGCAGGAAAAAATACCACAGTGCAGCACAATATACTGCCCAGCAGGAAAAAATACCACAGTGCAGCACAATATACTGCTCCAGCAGGAAAAATACCACAGTGCAGTACAATATATACTGCCCAGCAGGAAAAAATACCACAGTGCAGCACAATATATACTGCCCCAGCAGGAAAAAATACCCACAGTGCAGTACACAATATACTGCCCCAGCAGGAAAAAATACCACAGTGCAGCACAATATACTGCTCCAGCAGAACCCACATACCACAGTGCAGCACAATATACTGCCCCAGCAGAACCAAATACCACACAAATACAGCACAATATACTGCTCCCAGCAGAACCAAATACCACAGTGCACAGTGCAGCACAATATACTGCTCCAGCAGCATACAGCACAAATACCCCGCAGTACAGCAGCCAATATACTGCCCCAGCAGAACCAAATACCACAGTGCAGCACAATATACTGCCCCAATATAGTCCCAGCCAGAACCAAATACCACCAGTGCAGCCACCAATAATACTGCCCCAGCAGAACCAAATACCACAGTGCAGCACAATATACTGCCCAGCAGAGCTAAATACCACCAGTGGCAGCACAATTACCCGCCCCAGCAGAACCAAATACCACAGAGCAGCATAAATACGTACTGTATTACTATCCTGAGGACCGGTGATACAGTCGGAGTTTGGGAGGGGCAACTGCAGCCGTGGCCGTTGAGAGCATCACATCCTTATGCAAACTGGCTTCGTGCAGCCCCGACCCCTAACCCCTTTTTCCCCCTGGGCATCGGACCCACCAGGAAATTCCCCTGTAGGGTCTATTAGCCAGTCCACCCCTGGCCCTGTGTGAACAATGAACCATGTGTGGATGAATGATAATAGTAACGATCATTCATCCCCATATAGCAGCGATTATTGCTGTATGTAAATCATGTAAATGCACTGCTGATCAGGGATGATCCTCATTCCCGATCACTGTCTGCTCTAGTGGCCCCTGTAAAACTACCCTAAGAACAGCTGGTGCCTCTACATATATGCCATTAAAGGGGTTGCACAGCCAATAATATCGATGACCTCTCCTCAGGATAGGTCATAAATATCTGATCGGTGGGGGGGGGGGGGGGGGGGTCTGACTCCTGACACCCCCATGATCAGCTGTTTGAAGAAGAGGCATCTCTCATGCTACTTCCTCTTCAAGATTACAACTGCGCGCTGTCTCGGTGGCGCTCTGTAATCACAAGTACTTGTTATATTCTCTTCAATGGGACGAGCACTTCTAATTACACTGTGCCACCGCTGCAAGTGAGACCACACGCAGTGTAATCTTGAAGAGAAAGCAGTGCTCGTGCAAGCGCCACCTCCTCTTCAAACTGTTGATTGGCATGGGTGCTGGGAGTTGGGCCCCCTCACAGATCATATATTCATGACCTATCCTCATCCATTGTTGACACCTGTCAATTAAACAGGATATCAGTGGTCGAAAAGGTGGGACTACAGCACCTGGGAGGTATACCAGTCTCCATGTCCGTAACTACCATTGATGTTCTGGCAAAAATATTCAGTTCATGAACACGATCCAGCCCTTAGTTAAAGTGAACAAGTGACAGTTTCCGGGATTTAACTACTGATGACCTATTCTCAGGATAGATCATCAGGATCTGATTGGTGGGGTTCGACACCCGGGACCCCCATCGATCAGCTGTTTGAGAAGGCACAGGAGCTGCCGGGAGCGTCACGGCCTTCTCTTAGCTTTTCCTAGGCCAGTGACGTTACGTTCATCGGTCATGTGGCCTAGGAGCGGCTCAGCCCCATTCAAGTGAATGGGGCTGAGCACGATACCAAGCACAGCCGCTGTACAAAGTACTGCGCTGTGCTTTGTAAGCTGCGAGAAGGTAGCGGCCTTCACAGGAGTGCCCGTACCTTCTCAAACAGGGTGTCGGACCCCCACCGATCAGATACTGTGAATATATCCCTTAAATTG
Source organism: Rhinella marina (assembly GCA_900303285.1). NCBI lineage: Eukaryota > Metazoa > Chordata > Amphibia > Anura > Bufonidae > Rhinella > Rhinella marina. Next base: position 217,014 of record ONZH01010545.1, on the reverse strand, counting down.
TATGGGTCATTAGTAGTTAAATACTAGAAAACCCCTTTAAAATCCACAGTCGACACTGCAGCCCACTAGCAGCCTAGTATGACTAAGAACGTGTCTTTGAAACGCGTAAGCAGTACTCTCCAGGACTGCTGGTGGGTTGTGCTATTGACTGTGGATTTAATCAAGAAAATAAAGTTGTGATTTCATTTTGATTTAATTTCTCTTTTACCAAGTGCTGATCCGTACATGGAAAAGGCGCAGAGTCACGTGAGTATCGGTGAGCTGGTATTTCTTGCTTTATCTGTTGTTCTGAAAAACACTTTGAATGAAAGCTAAAACTCAGAACCACTCTTTATCCAGGAAGAGATATTCATGACTTCTCCTCAAAACAGGCCATCAGCATCAGATCTGCGGCGGTGCGACACCCAGGACCCCCGCCGATCAGCTGTTAGAAGAGGCCTTGAGTGCAGCTGCCTCTTCCTAGGTTAGTGACATCACTGTACATCGGTCACATGCCCTAGTTGCAGCTCAGCTCTATTCAAGTCAATGGGACTGAGCTGCAATACCAAGCACTGCCACTATATGATGTATGGCGCTGTGCTTGGTGAACTGCTGGGAGCCTGCATTGCTCACCATAGGGTTGGTGAGCTCAGCTGCTCCCTGAAACAGCTGATCGGTTGGGATGCCAGGATGTGGACCCCCGCTTATGAAACGATAACCTATCCTGAGGATAAGTTATAATTATGCCCTTTAAAGTAGCTGTCTCATCTTGCAGTTTCCACAGTAAGATGGAACTAAGTAACCAACTACAGATTCAGCCAGGCAGGCCGGCGCTCCGCTGTGTACATAATTTCCATTGTAGTAAATAGGAGCTACGCTGCTTCAGTAACTCCTGGAAATGGCTAGATTGGACAACCCCTTTAAACCCCTGCAAAACTTGACTCCTGAATTAAATGTATGCAATTCAAAGTAAAAGTCTTCAATATATCATAATTGTTTTCAGCAGTTTCCCCCATAATCATTCACTGGCCCAACAGGTGGGGTTTATAGCTCACTGTAGAGGGTTACAACCTATAGCTCAGCTTGCTGGTTCGAGCATGCTCAGTTCCAGCACTTGGAGTAATAGGAAGCTGTAACTGGTAACTAATGTGAGACGCAACTCCTAAAAAAACTGGAGGAGATACCACCATAAAATGTACATGTGACAAGACAAGAATCAGTTACCCATGCTGTGTCTCCTCCAGGCTGGCGCCAGCACAGGCACAGCATGGGTAACTGATTCTTGCCTTGTCAGATGTACATTTTATGTACTTGGTATAATGAATAGTTCCTGCTGTGGTATCTCCTCCAGTGGATGTCCCCTTTCTCCTGCAGTTTTTTCCTGTTTTTAATCATGTGATTGGAAAACTAATAAAATATTGTGTTTATTATAAGCGGTCTGGCAGTTTTTTAGGTGTTAGTTTTAAGTTATGTGCCATAGGCTTTCTTTATATGGTCCTTTGTATTAGTGGGCAGTCTCACTTTGATACAATATTCATGGTGGGGTTGGTCTTTTTAGGTTTTTTTTTTTTTTTTAATGTGAGATGTTCAGCAGTGAAGAAGGGTAATAGGAGATTCACAGGAGAAGGGAGACTTGCTGTTCAGCAACCGGGAAGAGGACAGCCTGGAATAGATGTCAGTAATACGTGATGGGAACTGTAGTCCGCTACCCATGTGGGCTGCTACTGAAGCTCAAATTACTCTTCCTGCACCAAGCAGCACATATGGCGCAACCATGTGACAAAAAAAAATGGTGATTATTAGGGATGAGCGAATCGACTTCGGATGCTTCATCTAAAGGCGATTCGCATAATACTTCGTTAGAATACTGTACAGAGTGAGCTCTCCGTACACTATTAGAATGTATTGGCTCCGATGAGCCGAAATTATTACTTCGAGATGTCTTGCGAGACTTTGGGTAATAACTTCAGAAATTAATTTCTACTGTAAAAAAAACTTTTATTACTTCGTGTAATAACTTCTACATTTCTACAGTAAAAAACCTTTTTACCGAACTTGGGTTCGTTTCCAAGGTACCATCTGGAACTGAATCCGAGTTCAGTACAAAGGTTTTTTTTACAGTAGAAATTAATTTCTGAAGTTATTACCCAAAGTCTCGCAAGACATCTCGAAGTAATAACTTCGGCTCATCAGAGCCAATACATTCTAATACTGTACGGAGAGCTCGCTCTGTACAGTATTCTAACAATTTTTATGCTAATGGACTTTAAATGAATCATCCAAAAGTCGATTCGCTCATCCCTAGTAATTATATATGTTTAGGATGTAGTATTAGTGCTGTTCTGTGTGTAATGACCCTGAGGCCTTTCCAAAAAAGGCTGGAATAGCCCTTTAAAGGTGTTTTCAGGTTTGTATCAACACCCTTTAAGGTAAGGATATATGAAAGTATCTGTAATGTTGTAATGTATTACATTTACCGTTATTGCTCCTATGTCCCGTTCTGGGCTGTGGTCACATGACCATGTCACTCTCTTATTTCCTGTGATGTTATGTCCATTGGCGGGGCAGTGATAACGTCACAGGAAGTAGCTGGGTGGGAGGGACTATAAACTAGCTGGTCATTGATAGGTGTGGGGGTGGAGCTGTGGCAGAGTAAAGAAGTGCATCATGGGTTTGGTTGGACACAGGAACAGGAAGTGCTACCTATAGGATGGATAGGTTTACATAGTGAAAACGGGTCAGGAGAGTCTAAACCGATTTAAAAAACATTTTTTTAAAAGGCATGAAGAAGCTTATCATAGCACTGTAATCATGGAAAACGCCTTTAAGATTCAAAACGTTTGGTCAAATATAAAAATGAACTTTATTTAAAAGTGACAAATTCAAATCATACTGTTTAACATTTACGTATTTACAAAATTGACAGTTCATGTCATCATCAGATGAATTCTTCCAGTCACACAGAAAATCACTAATGTATAGATCAGACATTTCACTGAAGTCAGAGTTTTCTTTTTCCAGCATTATGGTATCTTCAATTGTTCAACTAAACGGGATAGAAGACAATTTCCAATTATATATTTATGCTCAATAGTCACTGCCTCTGTACAATATTTTAGGTTGAAAAAAATAAGCCTCAAACTTTGGTGGGTGTTTTAAAAGGGTTTTTTTGGTGGGAGAAAAGTTGCTTCAAAAAGGGCCAGAATGGGTTTAAATAAAAAAAAATTTCACCTCACTGATCCCTGCTGCTGCTCCAATCTCTGCTGCTCTACACTTCCTGGTTCAGGCTCAACACACAGGAAATGGCTGGAAATGCCTACTCAGCCAATCACTGACTGCAGTGAAGACCCGCCTCACTGAGTATGGACAAGGAAGTGTAGAGCAGCAGGGACTTGAGCAGCATCAGATGTCTATCCTGGGACAACAAAGCTAAATTATAGCATTATATTAATTTATCGCCTTTATAATACCAATAAAGTGTCTCTAGGTATACAGCATTTGCATTTTCGACCAAGGACCGACCTATGGTGGGCCTTTATTCATTGTGGCATTTCAAGAGCTAACGTGTGTGTGTGTGTGTGTGTGTGTGTGTATATATATAATATTTTTTCACTCTAAGCCATTGGAGGTACATATGCTGTAATTTGACAAGTCCCATATTGTTTTTTTAGGATTTATTTTTGTCAAATTTTAACTTCTAAAGATATACTGTCACATTGAAGTTTCAATCCAATCTGCAGGCAGCGTGAATGGACAGATTAATACATTGTTTTGTAATACATTGATTTAGTAAAACTTATTCATCTAAATCTCAGCTCATTCTTGGTTTAGGAGTCCAGTGGGCGGTCCGATCACTGATTGACAGCCTTTCATGTACGAGCATGCATACAGAGATAGCTGTCAATCACTGAACTGGTAGGGCCGCCCACAGGTGACAGGTTCCCTTTAACGTAATTTGTTTTCTTGTCCCCTTACATAATGTCTCACATAATACATAGTATTCCACAGCATTACAGTCTGTCAGTGTAAACCACACCGGCAAACTATTAGACCAGGCCTCTGGTATGGCCTGATAGGCAGTTGCCCATGGCCGACCTCTGGGCCATAGACCCCGGCTGCCATAGTTAAGTATCAGCTCGCCATGATTATGTCATGGGGCACTGATTGGTGACAGAGGTAGCCCCCCTCCCTCATGACAAACTCCCTGGATGCCACAGTCCCTACTGACCACAGCATCTAAGGAGTTAACTGAACCACCTGAGTACACCAACCCTGCCCATTCCCCATAGCTGTGCCTGTACTTGCAGTGGGTAGTGAGCAGAGTGAGAGAGGGGGAGCTACGGCACCGCCTTACTTGGGGGGATTCAGGGGATGCCTTTTGTTGTCCTAACGGAGTGTGGCACATCCATTAAATCGTGAAAAGGCAGTGGAGCGGCCCTTCTTCATCACAGCATTTTAACCAGAGCATTGCCAAAGACTGTAGCTAAATGGTAGAATTCAGTAGAATAAATAATAAAAAAAAAAATCAAAAGAACCAGACGTCAACGTGATCCACTGTTACATAATTGTACTCCACTTTCTTCATGGCCGGGGGAAGACATATTAGTACTCTCTCACCTAGGATGAACCTTGAGAAGTGTTGGTGAGTAAGGGCTGTATGCTTCCATCTTCATACAGATCATTTGCTGAGGAGATAAGACAAACATGAAGTGAGATTATTAGATGTGACTATGGATTACTGACCTGTACACACACAGGAAATCAAAACCATACATCCACTTATACATTCAAATGTGAAAAAAAGCAAAATATATCCTTTTCTCAGCTGCCCAAGTGCCGGCAATAAATATATGATCATTGATCGGGTGATTGGATCTTTTATGCCGTATTAAAAAAAATAATAATAAAAATCCCCTTTTGTCAGCAGCACATCATCCGGTGTACACAGGGGATGTGCTGCCAACAGATGAAACAATTGTATAAATGGTCGTTCCCCCAAACATCATGTAAGGCTACTTTCACACTAGTGTTTACAAATTCCGGTATTGAGTTCCGTCATAGGGGCTCAATACCGGAATAAAACGCTTCAGTTTTGTCCCCATTCATTGTCAATGGGGATAAAACTGAACTGAAAACAACGGAATGCTCCTGAAAGCATTCTGTTCAGTTCTCGTCAGTATACAGACCGGAGAGCAAACCGCAACATGCTGCGGTTTGCTCTCCGGTCTGGGCATGCGCACCAAGACGGATTCGGAATGACCCCCAATGCAAGTCAATGGGGACGGATACGTTTGGTGTGACACAATGGTAAAAGGATCCGTCCTCCATTGACTTTCAATAAAGTTCATGACGGATCCGTCACCTGGACTTTTCCCCACAGCTCCCTCCTCCCTCCAGCAGAGGGCGCTGTGGGGAATGTGGGGATGTGGTGGCACATAGTGTGCGGGAAGCTCCAGTTGGTGGAAAACACTGCTTGGCTGTACTTGGCTGAAAGGAGCGCCCATAAGAGTCTGGAGTGGGATGAATGTGTCTCAAGCTGCTCCTCTGTTGCCGAGTACAAGACGGCGAAGAGCAAGGTGCTGACAGTATGTGTGACAGTATGACTGTGTCTGACAAGTGTGGGGCCGGAGCACAGTTCCGGCCCCACACATGCACCTGCGGCAGCACGGATCCGCCGGGAACCTTCACCCGCCGGATCTGTGGTGCCGCTAGTGTGAAAGTGGCCTAAACGTCACTTAAAGAGGAGCTCTCCCCTCTGCTGACATGGCTCTACTTACTACTTGCTTCCCCATGTAATAACAATTCTGGAGCATCCATTCTTCTGACTCTATGATGTAGCATCCCTTTATTATTCCTGCTAGAATTTTACAAATAAATTGCCAGCAGTCTGCAGTAAAGGTACTGCTGGGTGTTACCAGTAGCGGGGACACCCCCCAACTGGTAACACCAGGGGTGGATTGGAAACCTAAAGTGGTCCCCGTGTTGTAGGAGGGTCAAAATCGACAAGGGGCAACAAAAGTAAGGGGGGTCAGCAATACCATAGCGCAAAATATCATATACCACAGTGCAGCACAATATATTACCCCAAAAGCTGTCCCTCTGTGTTGGCCATGAATAGCTGCATTTTCTGTCCTCCTCCAATTGTCTAAGATATGGAGCAGGGGGATTGGAGGTGAGAAGTGGGACATAGTTAAATTCAGGAGAGCAGGTCGCTGTCCGGGTACATGAGTACTTGATTCTCACAGCGTTAGTTACCACTAAGAGCTTATTATGTACAGCGGCAGAGATGGGGGCTTAGGTGCCCCCCTGGGCATCAGCGCTGTTAGGTCTATGGCCAATCCGCTCCTGAGTTACACCCATCTGTACCTTTACTGCAAGCTGCACTTCTAGCAGGAATAATAAAAGAATGGTACAACATACCATTCTTCTTTCTTATAGATAGATAGATAGATAGATAGATCTGAAATGTCGCTGTCAGGGTGAATAAAGGACACATTTTGCACCGATTGGATGTGCTGCGGTTTGTTATTATCAGATAGATAGACTAGAGCAAAGTGATTCTTTTTACATAATAGATTTGATAGATTAATAGATAGAATAGATAGATAAAATACATAGAATAGATAGACAGACTTTTCTCAAGCAGTGAGTCCCAGTAAGAGGGCTGAAACGTCACTTTGGTGATTAAAGAACACTACTTTTGAATCACATCTGGGAATTGTTTTATTCTTATTGGGTGTTGGATCGCGTCCGCAGCCGCTGGAACACCAACTTAATTATTTTTGGACCGCTGTGCCGCTTCCATTATTATTTAGATACATAGACAGATAGATGATAGACAGATAGATAGATAGATAGATAGATAGATAGATGGATAGATGATCTGGTGAGAGATTTTCTTTCTAGCTGTAAACATTACCTTGCGTCATGCTCTGAGGATACTGGAGGTCTTTCATATTCGCTGCCAGCAGGATCTGAAAAATGTCAGGCTGCAAGATACAAAAATCTGTATAGTAAAGGGTATATCAGACGGGCAGAATTTTTGCCCAATAATCACTTAAGAGCGCGAGTGTGCGTAGTAACACTCATTAGCGATCATCTGGCAGGCTAATACTGTCTCAGATTGCCCGATGAACGAGCAATTCATGCTGAAAGATCTGGATTTGCCGGCGGCACATCGCGGTGTGTAATCACGATCCATCGCCGGCACACCGTTATCCTGCGTGGGGACGAGCGATAACATAGTGATCGTTCCGTCCCATGCTGCAGAGGACATCGTTGCTAGCTACGTAACGCTTCCCTCCCAACAAATCGCTTGCAGCATCGAGGTGTCTATTACAACCTGTATAGATTTTAAGGATGTAATAGGCAAAAATGATGAACCATTCCAATGCACTACAAATACCTGCAATCCTGACAACAGCAGAGATCTCCCTTGAGACTGGAACTCAAGTTGTAATTCCTGAAGACCCAGCACAACGGTATAATCCAGGACGTTGACATGAGTGAAATCCAGGACTACCGTCTGTGGCAAAGAATCTGTGCACAAAGCAAAAAGACATCACTGAGGTGCCTGTGGCCGTATATATGTGTCAGGCTCTGTTCACACTTGCATCACGACAGCTATGACAGATCTTGTTGGACTATGTTGCCCATAGCAACCAATCAAATGCCACCTTTCATTTTTCAGTGCTCTGTTTGAAAATGAAAGGTGGAATCTGATTGGTTGCTAGGGGCAGCTAAGCCCGTTTTCCTTTACACCAGTCTTGATAAATCCTTCCCAGTGTGTCTATAGTACGTGGACTCTGATGTATGCATTCACATTTAATATTACATTAGGGGCTGTCCCTATTCTTCATAGACAATAAGGCTGTCCCGGGCCGAAAATCAGCAGGGCCCCCAGCAAGTGCAGTGTACCCTTCATTGTTTACCAGGGACAGTGCCGTAAATCTTGTAGAGGCCACGTCTGGTACAGGTACAGCCGCTACAACATTTATAGCACAGTGCCTGCCAAACAATGAAGGAAATGTATTGCACAACCACTTTATTAATTTCTATGGGAATTCCAGAGATAGCCGAGTACAGTGCTCCACTCCGTAAATCCCATAGAAATGAATGGAGCAGCTACACGCATGCCCAACCGGCCGCTACGCTCATTTCCGGGGGGCTGGAGGGGGTACAGGGCCCCTGTTCTCGTGATCGGTGGGGGACTTCTACCGATCAAATAGTTATCCCTTATCCTATGGATAACGTAATGTAACCAGAATATCCCTTTAAACATACGGAAAATACAATAAGACCACACTCCTGACTGTTTCCCGTAGAAAGCTATTGAAATAATGGAAGCACAATGTAAACTATGTCTAAAGAAAGGATTTAAAGGGGTTCTCTGTGTTTTTATAACAGGTCATGACTATCTGGTCGGCAGGTAGCTCCTTCGGCAGAACTTTACCGCTCCTTCCATTGTGTAGTGCAGATGTCAGCAACCTTTGGCACTTCAGCTGTTGTGAAACTACAACTCCCAGCATGCTCCATTCATTTCTATGAGAGTTCTGAAGAGAGCATAGGAGGTGTGCATGTTGGGAGTTGTAGTTTCACAACAGCTGGAGTCCTGGAGGTTTCCTACCCCTGACATGGTGGTTACTGCAGCCCTGCTCCCATTGAAGTCAATGATGTAGTAACTGGATCCATGCACTGGACAATGGATGGAGATGTGTGGTTCCTGTACCAGAGCGAGATCAGATCAGATAGTGACGGCCTAACCTGAGCATTGTAGGAACCTGGAGGACTGAAGGTAAATCAAGAAAAATCTTAAAAAAAAACACAGAACAAAAAAAAAAAAAAAAAAAAAAAAAAAAAAAAGGGGTGGGGCGGGAATCATAAGACTTAAAAATAGAGATATAAAATCAGCTGAGGACCTGAATAAAATCATTCAATCATTGCGCTCAGCCACGAGTTCTTCCCTTTGTATAATTACTGCACATCTACTTCTCCGCCCCGTTCTGTACCAGACAGGAAGGCGGTGGTATTAGCTACTGATGATGAGGAGTAACCGTCCACACCGCCACTAGAAGATAATGAAGGACAGAGAACCATGGCCAACCGCATGAATCGGCGATGTGGCAGAATGGTTCTTCAAAGCTGACTGAGATCACCACCAGACATGTAGGGTGCCCACGTCCTCAAGTGTCTGGTAGTGAGGGATGAAAGCTTGGACCATGGAAGGGCAGAGATACCTCCAGCAGAGAGCATTCCTGAGCTCTACACATGACGGAGAGGGAATGATCCCACACAGAACCTTATCCTCATATTCCTGGTGAGCTCAGCTGCCCTTTTATCCACCCCGCAGAAAACTGGAATTGACGACCTGAAGGTAGAGACTATAAATCAGGGATGGCCAACCTGTGGCTCTCCAGCTGTTGCAAAACTACAACTCCCACCATGCCCTGCTGTAGCCTGATAACAGTAGGTAGTCTGGGCATGCTGGGTGTTGTAGTTTTGCAACAGCTGGAGAGCCACAGGTTGGCCATCCCTGCTATAAATTGTCGAAAGTGGGCAGCGTAGATTACTGGAGAAAAAGGGTTTCACTGACTATGAGGTGTGGAGTAGAAGTTGAATGATAAATTGTTTGACATCGGCATGTCTTTGGATCTACCCAGAGAAATGTTTGGGGAGCGTGTTGGCTGGAGGACCCCGAGTTTCCCAGGGTCTGGCCACCGCTAAGCGCTCCCATACAAGTGAATGGGAGTGCACTGAGCTTGCGCGGCCACTGCTACCATTCATTTCTATGGGGCCGACGGAAATAGCTGAGCCAGCGCTTGGCTAATCTCAGCGGCCCCATAGGAATGAATGAAGGGCGGCTGCGCATTCACGGTACGCCCTCCATCACCTTTCCCTGCTTCGTTCTTGGTGTAGAACCTATCAGACAATGGGGGCATATACTAGCCATATGCCCCCATTGTCTATGATGGGAAAACCCCTTTAAATAATATAAATTAATCATACTAGGCCTGGTGCTATGCTGGAGGGTGCCCTGCATGGTAGCTTTACTTGGATCCCCCGCGGATGGTGAACAATATTACAGTGCTTAAAGGGGTTGTCCGGTTTTCCCATATTGATAACCTATCCTCAGGTGTGCAGGTAAACAGTGAAGAGAACGCAGGACTCACAAGACTGCCACGGTCTCTACAAACAAGTCATCTGCGGTGGTGAAGGGAGTCTGGCCCCCGCTTACCTGATATTGATGACCTATCCTACGGCTAGTTTATCAATCCCTTTAATTCGAAGTATAGGTGCCCAAATAACAGTGCCATGGAGTTTCCTCAATAACAAGGAGATAGGAAATAACTTATTTACCTGTAAATGCTTTTTCATGAACAGCATCCCTCAGATACTCCACAGCTGGGAAACTGAGGCCACTCATGATCATCAACGTTAAGCCATTTGGATCGACCACCTGGGAAAGAGATTCCTATTGAATGACTGCAAGCAGAGATCTTGACCTAGTTCAAGTGTCCCTAGTTCAATACGTCATAGTGACATATCAAAGGTTTTGACTGGTGGGGCTCTCACACAGAGAAGTGCCTCTCCTCACTGCTGGAGACGGGTTCACTTGAAAGTCTATAGACTTACCTTCAGCAGTGTGGAGAGAGAGTCCTCTGTGTGAGCACTCATTTTAGTGGTCTTTGGGGGAGGTTCACAGTATTCGGGCCTCCACCGATCAAAACCTTTGATACACCACATGGCATACAGAGATACATGAACTACAGAAATGTACTCACATGACTATTCATTAAAAGGGCCTACCTTTATCTTGGGTCTTGCAATTGAAAAGCAGAGGATGATGAGCGAAACAAGGATCCCAATGAGGATCCCGTACTGGATTTCCCAGAATGAAAGAAGGAAGGTGACCAGGAAAGGTAACAGGTCTATTTCTGAAAGGAGAGTAAATTGGCATGGTAAAATCTAGCAATGGTCCACCATGATGTTTAAGATCTGTAGGCCTCATGCACATGGCCAACCTCTGAGTAGTGCAGGGCAATCAAAGACCTCTTAAAGGGTCCCCAATTTCATCCAACAGAAAAATATAGTGCCGCGCTATGCTGCCCTAGAATATTTTGCCATGCGGTGCACCATAGGTGGGGCTCATAGGAACCCTCTACCGTAGGTCCTCAAAACGTAGTCGAGAAGATCAAACAGCGTCCAAGCTCCTGAAGAAGGGTGGCAATCCAACCCAAATGCTGCTCTTCTACAAGTTTCCCTGCAGCATCCCTATCTGCAGTAAAGGCCCCTCGAGTGCGGTCTCTACTTGTTGACCATGCAAGGATGGTCTACAGATTTTTGGATCAGGACTCCGTGTGCTGCTCTACAGCCTCCTGTATACCATTAAAGGGGTTTTCTAATATTTGGGGGGGACTTAGAAAACCTCTTTACAATGAAAAATATCAGGAAAAAACTACAGGTTTGAATAATACTTTTTCTAGTGGCATGGCCGGCTGCTCTATCCCATCACTGCTACTGAGGTCACATGACCAAACTAGCCAATGGTGGCGTGACCCCATGATGCCACATTGCGCCCTACCTAGAGGGCAGGAAAAAAAATGAAAGGGCCATAAATTATGAAACATGCCAAATTTTGTAAATGAAAGGCACGTAAATGATGAAAATTCAGGCTTGGATTCTGGGAGTCATTTACTCATCTGAAATACTCCTAAATTAGGCATATTTCAGGCGCAGATAGCAGCGCAACGGTTAGTTGCGTCGCTATCTGTGACTTCACTTGCTCGCGCCAGGTCTAAAATGGTGGCCGCGGCATGGGTGAGGAAAGGGACGGGCTGGCAGTCCAAATGAATAACAATGGGGTTATCCTCGTGTGGATCTGCGAATTATCAATGGCACAACCACGGCAGAAATCAGTGTATTCTGTGGATCCTGAACATGGCCTTAGTTTTAAAGGGGCTGTCCAACTTTTTAACTGATGACCATTCCTCTGCATAGGTCATCAGTATCTGATCGGTGGGGAGTCTGACACCTTGGACCCCGCCGATCAGCTGTTTCAAACGGTACTGGCGTTTCTGTGAGCTCCACGGCCTTACCATAGCTCACCCTAAGCCAGTGACGTCACTTTCATTGGACCGGGGCGGAGCTGAGATACTAAATACAGCCACTATACAGTGTACGACACTGTACTTGGTAAGCCGTGAGGAGGCTGCAGCCATCACTGGAAAGGCGCGTTCTTCTCAAACAGCTGATCGGTGGGGGTCCCAGGTGTTGGACAGATACAAATGGCCTATCCAAAGGACAGGTCATAAGTTAGAAAGAGTCGGAAAACCCCTTTAAAGAAGAACTCCCGCAAAAATTGTTATTCTCTGACCTGTTAGAAAGATGCATGATATAATCTGTAGTGATTGTCATTCTCTTATCAGTGACTGTTTCTGTGAGTAAAAACCTCTCTTCTTATTGTAGCTGGGTCATGTGACCAACTCCCTGACTTCCAACTGACCCAGGACAGAAAGCCAGTAACTGCTCTATTCATTCCTATGGGAGCCTCACTTTCAGTCTCATAGGAATACATAGAGAATTAGACTTCCTGTCCACACATAAGTCTGTGTGTGAGTTGTTGGGTCTAATTGCTGGTTACATGACACAGATAAGAAACTTCAGTATGATATAAAAATTCAGACACTGGTAAGAAAATGACATTCACTACAGATTACATCATGTACATTTCTAGCAGGACATGGAATAAAATTTTTGTCGGGAGTTCTTCTTTAAGTGATGACTTCTCCTCAGGATTGACCATTAGCTGATGGGTTGTGGTCCTACATCCCGGATCCCTCTGTCACTGGGACTACACAGCACCGTAAACTGCGTAGATGGACAGAAGTTGTCACTGCAACGCTGCTCCTATTGACTTCTGAGGCGGCAGTACTTTGGTAATGAGCTCCATTCACCATCCACAGTGCTGGTAATGGAGGTATACAGGTGATCAGCGGGGATGCTGGATTTTGGACAACCACCAAACAGGTAATGATCACTTAATAATGTCCAGCTAGGACATCCCCTATAAGTAAGTGTCCTGATTAAGGTGACCCATATAGCTGTATTTCCTGCACACAGTAACACATTATAGGTGTATAATTCACATGCCCCGTTATCCACAGCGAAGTCAGATGTCAGCTGCAACAAATCCGTTCAGAACGCTCTATTTAATCCAGTAATCAGCCGTGTCCTGGGACATCATCAATCTTATTTTTCTCCCTTATGTATGTTCACTTTTCTTTCGTCAGTGTGCCATAGACGTTAAAGGGGTTTTCCAGTTATACGTGAATACAACTTATTTGCTGTATACATGAAAAGCTATACAAGTTTGTAATGTTATTTGGGTTTCAATTCCTCACCATTTTTCAGATACGTGTTTGCTGTCAGTGAATGAGACCACATTAACCAACTAACTGTTCTGCCCGAGTCCAGCTCGGACAGTGTGAAAAGTAGCTAACTGGAGGGGGAGGGCTGCTTTAGATGGCGATATCTCCTCAATGGTAGCAGCTGGAAACATACAACTGGTCTTGTATGAAAGCTGACAGTCCATGCCTTCATACAAATGACAGCTAAAGTCCAAGCAACAGAGGAGAAATCACTGTTAGAAATCTAGTCGGGAATAATCGTGAGTGAAACCTGTTTTTACTTTCATTTTCAGCTGCATTCACAGCTTCCCGATTTCTATCAGTGATATCTTTCTCTGTCCTGAACATATTGCTGTCATTTTGGTATTGTCTGAAAGCCAGAAATGTCTGCTTTCAAACATGATCAGTTGCATGTTTCTAGCTGCTACCATTCAGGAGGTAGCAGCATTTAAATCATCCCTCCTTTCTCCAGTTAGCTACTTTTCCCACTGCTGGTGCTCCACTCTGGCAAAACAGAGGGTTAAAGGGGTTTTCTGAGTCTATCCTCTGGAGTGGGGGTTCGACACCCGGGACCCACGCCGATGTGACATCCCATTCAACGATCACATGACCTAGGCGCAGCTCAGCTCCACTGAAGTGAATGAAGCTGAGCTTCGATGTTTAATATTAATCAATATCTGTTCAGTAGGGTTCTGAGCGACTCCAGGCATCCCCAAAAATCAGCTGTTTGAAGAAACCGCAGTACTTTCCGTGAGTGCCACAGCCTCTTCTTCAGCCAGTGACATCACATTCATTGGTCACATGGCCTAGGCACAGCTTAATCCAATTCAAGTGAATGGGGCTGAGCTGCTACACCAAGCACAGCCAATTGATGGTGCAGTGCTTAATAAGCCAATTCAAACAGGTGATCAGCAGGAGTCCCGGGAGTCAGACCCCCACCGATCAGGTACAGATGACCTATACTGATGATAGGTCATCAATATCAAACACCCCAAAAACCCTTTTCAACCTTCCCTGGGGGGCAGCCATAATCGAGACACAGCCTTTCTTCCTGTATCCCTGCCTGAGCGCAGTTTACAAATTGACTGCTATTGGCCGCATGCAGTTCTACTCACAAAACCAGCAATTTTGCAGCCATCAATCAATTTGAAAATTACACCAATCTGCTGTAAAGCTGCAGTTCTGCATGGTTTTCGGGAAGAGATGGAATACAACCCCATCCCCCAAAAATAGCGCTTTGCCAATACCATGCGCCTGACATTAAATCCCTCCAGCCTCTGTTGACTCTGTCCCTGTCTACACAGCAAAGCTGACCAGTGAGCTGCTGAAAAGCGGTCAGCTTATTGTATGTGCTCCAATGTCTTGTGTGAAAAACATGAATATTTCAAATGTTTTTACATGGATAGTCAAAATAAACAAATAACTAACTAACTAACTAAATAAATAAATAAAATATTGAGGGGGATTTTTCAACCCCAAATCCGCCTATATTAGGAGTATTTCAGGCACAGATTGTTGCAACTTTTCCCCACCCATGTCATGCCCACTTTTTTAGACCTGGCATGCGAGGAGAAAAGTCGCAGCCAACTTCTATATTTAGATGCGCCAAAGTTATGGAGAGGCCGGCGCCTCTTCATAACTTCGGACGATCCACCGCCAGTGCAGGGGCTTTATTAAGGACCAGCGTCTAAAACGCAGATCTTAATAAATGACCCCCTATGTTTCTAATAACATACAATATTATCTTCTGGTAATCCACTCCCTTTAAGGTGCTTACGGTCTATGACTACTTGGTTGCAGCAATCTACCTGGTAGGAAGTCTTCAGGACAATCCACCCAGGGAAAACATTGATGCAATATAGCCTCTTCACCAATAGGAAGAAGCCTGCCTTTCTCTAGCGCCACCTATGGGTGACTACCTTGTAAGTCAATATCTGACCATTTTTCCTTTTAGTACTTACTTTTAACTTTCCACAAAGTTTTGCAGATTCCCAAGTCAAACATAGGAGCCACAGCGCAGATGATGACCGCAGCAAGAGCAGCTTTGGGAATGTAGAAAAATAGAGGAGTGAGGTATCCGAGTGAAAAGATCACTAGCAGCCCTGTGAAGACATGGAAAATGGGATTACATATCACTATGGGTTTAACGGTTTACTTGTCTTTTTTTGTTTCCGGACAGCTTGTATACTCTTTTATTTTTTAAATTATTCTAATAGTGTCCCTGTATTTTTTTTCCAAATTCAACTTTGCATCCCTTTCAAGGGGTTCTCCAGGCTTTCTTGAAGCGGAGTGCTGCCGTGTAGATGAAGAATAGTCCTCTTAACCCAGGACTGAAGGTGGGCTCCTCCTTGCAGGTCCAGATCTGATCTGTGTTCTTGAGTCTTCCTGCATTATGTAAATGCAGCTGAACAGGAAGGATCAGGAACACACCCAAGCTAGGACCCGAGTGGAGGAGCCCATATTCAGTCCCAGCAGTCACGTGAGCACAGAGGAAATGAAGGGGTGAGTACTGTGCAGACTATCTTCTCTCCAGCCAGATTTTCAAGAAAGCCCAGTGAATCCCTTTAAAGGGTTATTTCCATCTCAGACAATGGGGGCAAATCGCTAGGATATGCCCCCATTGTCTGAAAGGTGCGGGTCCCACCTCTGGGACCCGTACCTATGTCGAGAACGGAGTGGGGAAATGAACGGAGGGCACAATGCGCATGCGCAGCCACCCTCCATTCATTTCTATGGGGCCAATGAAAATAGCCGAGCACTGGCTTGGCTATTTCCGTCAGCTCCATAGAAATGAATGGGAGCGGTAGCCGCGCATGCGCGGTGTGCTTCTATTCATTTCTATGGGAGCAGCGAAGAGCTGCGCCTGGTGGTGGCCGGACCCCGGGATACCGAGGGTCCTCCAGGCACAGTGCTCCCCGCTCTGTTCTCGATACAGGTGCGGAACCCGCACCTATCAGACAATTGAGGCATATCCTAGTGATATGACCCCATTGTTTATGATGGGAATACCCCTTTAAGCCAAGTTTTTTGGGGAAAACAAGCAGTAGGTTATAGGAACTCCCCCCGCCCCCATGAGAGGGCATCAAGTCTGTTATGTTATAACCTTCCTCCCATGGTCTTATGGTATTCATCAGACCAGACGCCTTCTTCCAGTGCTGATGATCAAGTGTCCATTGCTGGCACTTTCAGAGGTGGACAGGGCTCAGCGTGGGCACTTCCACCAGTGTGCGGCTACACAGCCCCATATGCAGCAAGCTCAGGGTGTGCCCGGAGAGGAGAAAAGGTGTGCCCTCCTATCACTGCCCTGGACCTAGGGAACATTAGTGTGAAGATTGCCACTGTGATTGACTGCTACAGCCAGAGCCACTACCACTCCCATCCTCTGCTCCACCGTGGCTTGCGGCACATCAATCAGTCTTGGGTGCCTATGACCCTGCTGCCACTTCACCGGTTGTCCTTTCTTGACCACTTTTGGTGGTGCTAATGTGTTGCTCAGATCCTTACACTTGCCCATTTTTCCTGCTTCTAACTTCAAGACCTGATCACCATGTGAACTAGCCCTTACGTCTGTAGCTAGAAGATACGGTTCATGGGAAATGGGTTCTTGTTTTTTTTCGGCCTTGCTGAGTCTCACCTGTGAGGATGCCACCGGCCGGGGTACACACGCCCGTCTGAGAATTAAGCGCTGTTCTAAATACAAGCAGAAAATCAGAAAGAGGAATATCCATTTTGGGTGACTTTACATGCATTTCTGACTTTCTCACCTCCCGAAGCTTCCTGTTACAGGATATGCGGAGAGGAAGGAACCCAAAAAATTAGTGAGTCCTATAGAAAAGAAACAAAAAAAAGAAATCAGTCCGATTTACTGCCATTAACCTATGGATCCTTAGAAAAATGCATGACAGAGAAGGAAACGCTGTCTTCCAGGTGCAGACGGTAACTACAAGCTACTAGCAGCCCTTCTTCAGGTCCGAAGGGGAGACAGGGATTGACCGAGTGCTTATGAACCTTCATTGCAGCAACTGGTAGGGGTCTCTGCAAATGTGCAGGTAATCTTTAACCCCTACTTGCTTAAATTGAATGTGTCACCAGAAAAAAAGAATCTTGGCGTTTTCGCACTGGCCATTAGGCCTATCAATAAGCACCACTTCTTGGTCTGTACAGATAACTTTGTAGTTATCTGCTTATCATTACTGTCAAGATTAGAATGACAGATATCACCTCTGTGTGTAGATAACACAAGATCCACAATTCACAATAGGTGATATCACAACTTATCCTACTCCCTCCTGACCTCTGCACAGGTCGCACAGCATGCCTAAAAATTCTTTCCTACAAGTCAATGAGGTCCTCTCCTGTCCATTGTGTCCCATGGTGGCTGCTGGAAAGTATCTCTCTAAATGCTGTTAAAGAGGACCTTTCACCGCTCCTGACATGTCTGTTTTAATAGCCTCATGCATTCCCCATGTATAACAAATCTGGAGCATCTATTCTTATGTCTCTATGTTGTGTCATTCCTTTATTATTTCTACTAGAAGTTATGAATGAATTGCTAGCAGTCTGCAGTAAGGGTACAGAGGGGAGGTAACCAGTTGGGGTGTGTACCTGCACAGACTCACTCTATCCAATCAGTGCTGCCATTTTCAGACTGTGCAGGTATACACCCCCAGATGGTTACCACTCCTCTGTACCCTTACTGCAGACTGCTAGCAATTCATTCATAACTTGTAGTAGAAATAATAAAGGAATGGTACAACATAGAGACATAAGAATAGATGTTCCAAAATTGTTATTACATGGGGAATGCATGAAGCTATTAAAACAGGCATGTCAGGAGTGGTGAAAGGTCCTCTTTAAGAACAGCTCAGGCAAGATGGCCCCTCATAATCATAAGAACTTAAAATAACAGGTTAGAAAAAAAGAAAAAAGTATTGCTATCTGGTTTTAACTGGCAGGAAAAAAAAAGTTGGTGGCACATTCCCTTTAAAGTAGTCTCAAAGGAATGGAGCAGCAGCACACACGCTCCACTGCCGCTCTATTCAAACAGGGGACACAGGACCCATGTAAATGGTAGGGGTCCCACCAATCTACAGTTGTCACCTATCCAGGGAGAATGCCCCTTTAAAGCCACCAACCTTCATAGCTCATGACTGAACCATGTAAACAGTAAAAGCAGAAAGAGGTTTAGTACAGTTCACACCATGCGCACGTGGCACAGAGACTCTGGGAGGTTACCTATCGCGAGCAGCTCCTGGTTGGTGTTGATTCTGTAGTTATTCTGAGAAGCTGCAAAAACAGAAAAGAAAACCTTCAAAAATGGGCACAGGAAAAAAAAAATACTAAAATGAACATACTGGGGGTCATTTGCTAAGACCAGCTTTTCACTCCGGTCTTAAATCCCCACCTACGTTGCCATTAGATTCGGCAAATATTGTCACATGAACGGTCAAAAAACAGAGTTGATAAATGTCCCCCATTTACTGCAAAAACTGGACTCCACCCAAAACCAGAAAGTAGTCCGAGGGCTTCTTCACACTGGCTTATTTTCTGACATTTATAAATACATTATTAAAATGCAGGAAAAAATGTATGTGACATCACAGAATGTGCAGTTTTTGTGTTTGTTTGTTTTTTAATTAGTGAAATTTTCTATGTGTTTTATTTCCTGGCAGTTTTTACTTCTATAGAAAAACATAATGCCTTTAGAAAAAAAATATATCACTTCATAGTATCAGAGAAAAAACTGAGGTTTTACACAGTTGGGGTAATTTATCCAAACTGCCGTTCTTAATGTCAGTCTTGATCTACTTATCGGTGGCGTAAGATGTGGCAAGTGCGTCTTAAAGGGGTTTTCTGAGAGTAGAATATTGATGATCTATCCTATAGGTCATCAATATCTGATTGGTGGGGGTCCGACTCCCTCCCCGATCAGCTGTTTGAAGAGGCTGCGGCACACCAAGCACAGCGCCATTCATTGTATAGTGGCTGTGCTTGGTATTGCAGCCCAGGCCCATTCATTTGAAAGGGGCTGAGCTGCACAGAGGCCGTGTGTACTGATGAACATGATGTCACTGGCCAAGGAAGAGGCTGCAGAGCTCACCAGAGCGCGGCAGCCCCTTCTAACAGCTGATCGGCAGGGGGTGCCAGGAGTCTGACCGCACACGCACATACACTCTGAACACAGGTCACCTACATCAAAATCCTGGAAACTCATCTCTGAGGGTGACACACCAAAATTTAAAAAGTCTACGTCAGCTAGGAGCTACCTGACCTAATCTTAAAGGGGTTGGCCCATCATAGACAATTGGGGCATACCGCTAGGATATGCCCCCATTGTCTGATAGTGGCGGGTCCCACCACTGAGACCAGCACCTACACCGAGCACGGTGCCCTGAAAGTGGTGGAGCAGCACTGCGCATGTGCAGGTCGCCTTCCATTCATTTCTATGGGGCCACTGAAAATTGCCGAGTGTTGGCTCGGCTATTTCCGTCGGCCCCATAGAGATTAATGGGAGCGGTGGCCGCATAAGCGCAGTGCACTCCCATTCACTTCTATGGGGAGAGCGCTTCGCTTGGTGGTGGCCGCACCCCGGGGAAACTGGGGTCCTCCAGCCACCGCTATCCCTGCTCCGTTCTCAGCGTAGGTGCGGGTATTCTAGCGATATGCCCCCATTGTGTATGATGGGCCAACCCCTTTAAATGTGACGGGCCATGCAGGACTCGCCTCCTCATTACTACTTTTTACTGTCGTGCTTTTGCGTGGACACCCAAAAACAATGGTGACAGAAAAAAAAAAAGTAGCATATCTAAGAAGGAGGCAGACATGGAACACTAACCCATGTTTTAGCAACAGCTTCTTCCAAGGGTTAATGTAACTGGATCAAACCAGGTATTTGAGGTCAAGATAAAATAGACTTTGCCATGATGGATTTCAACATGCCTGATCCTTTGTCCTCAAGGAAGATAAGCCATCGCAAGGGGAGTCTGGCAACATCTTATTCCCTTCCCCCTATTGAGTATACAAGCAAGCTCGGCCAAGTGTGCATGTGTACGGGGGCGTTGTGACAAATAGCTGTCATTCCCTCTAACCTGTATGGTTGCCGTTATGTAATTTTTGCTAAATGTTAGTCATCGAAATCCAATATGATTTTTGGAATAACTTCCTTCTGACAGAAATCACTTACCGAAAGCTCGTGCAATGGCTACACTCTCCAGTAATCCCATCAGTGGAATGATGAAGAGTCCGGCTCCAATATCCTGTTAGAGGAATTAGATACACAGTATAATATCACTAATAATTAAAGTGTCCCTCTGGGGATATGAACAAACATCTGCCGATTCCTGAGCTGAACCTCCGTCATCCAAGATGGTGGAACAGTGTCTCAGACTACCTGATGCACACTCTTCCGTAGCAGTCTAAGACACTTCCTGCTTGTTCAGCCCTGCCCTTGGATTGGCCAGCACTGATCACGTGAGCAGGGCTGACCAATCCAAGAGCAGCATGTAGCTGCCCAAAGGCACAGTATGCACCAGGTCTGAGAACAGGTGGATCTGCAGCTGAAAAGATGAAAAGAAGGAGGTCACCAGGTAAATGTTCTGTTTGTTCATCAGCTAATGAGACTTTTTTTCTTGAAGCAAAGTTTTAAAGGCCATGTACACCAATATTTTCAATTGGTCTTTATTAAAAATATTCAGCAGCTTTGTCGTAAAGGGTTACCTTCTGCCTAGCGGTGAGAATCGTACTTTCACTTTTACATGGTGCTGGTCATTTAATAAGCCATATCTATAAATTACTTCTAGTTCAAAAACACTTACCACATTTTTCGCTTTATAAGATGCACTTTTCCCCCCCAAAAGTGGGGGGGGAAATAGCTGTGCGTCTTATAAAGTGAATACTAGTACGTATTAGGTGCTGGGAGCGGGGAAACATACTCACCCTCCTGCGCTGAAGCTCCACTCCGGGTCCAGCGCTCCCCTGTCTTCTCCAGCTAGCACTGCACTGTCCTGACCCCGTACAGCGTCAGAACATAGTGCACGCACTCTGACCTGACGCTGCACGCAGTTAGGTGACAGTGCAGCACTGGCAGGAGAAGACAGAGGAGTGCGACTTGCAGGAGCCGCGGCGCAGGAGAGGTATGCAGAGTTTGTTGTTTTGGGTTGATCTCAGGTCTGATGGGGGTCTGAAAGGGCTGATGGAGTCTAAAAAGGGCTGATCTGAGGTCTGATTGGGGTCTGAAATGGCTTATGGGGTCTAAAAAGGGCTGGTCTGAGGTCTGATGGGGGTCTCAAAGGGCTGAACTGAAGTCTGATGAGGTCTGACATGGAGTGATGATATTGGGGTGTGGTGTGATGTGATGTCCTGATATTTATGGGGGGGTCTGATATGAGGATCTGATGAAAAATATTTTCTTCTTATTTTCCTACTCTAAAATCTGGGGTGTGTCTTATCAACGGGGACGTCTTATAAAGCAAAAAATACGGTATATAAGCCATATTCTTATCAGTAAGATAAGAACTGAGCTATAATGAGCATTTATAAAGGTCAGAGATCAGGAGCCGTCAGCTGATCTGCCTGATGGGGCACACACAGAGTATGCTACTACAGAATCTAAAGGCTGTACAGAGAAAGAGGCTCAACATTTTTAATAAAAACCAAGTAAAAAAAAAGATTTTGCAACAAAATGAGAATAATGCAATAATAACAAAAAAACTGCCCCCCAAAGGTGTCCATAGCCTTTAAGGATTAACCATTGGGAGCAACCAATGTACCCGTATATGTTACCACTACTGTATGTAGAAAAATGAAGAAACATTACTACACATAGACATGTCAGATTACACATGAAAAACAAAGGGCATTTAAAATATACAAATCAGAGGGATCTGCCATAGCCTTTAATAACTACAAAAGGGTTAATAAAGATTGTAAAAGGACTATGAAAGCAGCAAAAGTTCAAAATGAAAGGCTGGTGGCCAGGGATAGCAAAACCAATCCCAAAAAATTCTTCAAATATAGAAATGCAAAAAAACCTAGGTCAGAGCATGTAGGACCCCTGAATAATAGTGATGGGGAATTGATTACTGGGGATCAGGAAAAGGCGGAGCTACTGAATGAGTTCTTTAGTTCTGTATATACACATGAAGAGGTGGGAGCTGCTGCCGGTAGAGTAAGTGCTGGTGATACTTCATATAATATACTCAACTGGTTCAATATAGATATGGTCAAAGCTAAGTTAAACAAAGTAAAGGTGAATAAGGCTCCAGGACCGGATGGGTTACACCCAAGAGTTCTTAAGGAACTTAGTTCAGTAATTTCTTTCCCCTTGTATGTAATATTCAAAGATTCTCTGGTGACTGGCATAGTGCCGAGGGACTGGCGTAAAGCAAATGTGGTGCCCATCTTCAAGAAGGGCTCTAGGTCATCCCCGGGGAATTACAGACCGGTGAGCTTAACGTCCACTGTGGGGAAACTTTTTGCGGGTCTAATAAGGGACTATATACAGGAATATATTTTGGATAATAGTATTATAAGTGATAACCAGCATGTTTTCACTAAGGACAGAAGCTGTCAGACTAACCTGATTGGTTTTTATGAAGAAGTGAGTAGAAGTCTGGACAGAGGGGCGGCTGTGGATATTGTGTATTTGGACTTTGCAAAAGCGTTTGACACGGTCCCTCATAGACGATTAGAAAATCTACTCTGTAACTGGATTGAGAACTGGCTGAAGGAGCGTACTCAGCGAGTGGTGGTGAATGATTCCTACTCTGAATGGTCCCCAGTTATAAGTGGTGTACCCCAAGGTTCAGTGCTGGGTCCACTTTTATTTAATTTATTTATTAATGATATAGAGGGAGGAATTAACAGCACTGTTTCAATTTTTGCAGATGACACTAAGCTTTGTAGTAGAATCCAGTCTATGGAAGATGTGCAGAAGTTACAAGCTGACTTGGACACACTGAGTGTTTTGGCATCCTCTTGGCAGATGAGGTTCAATGTGGATAAATGTAAAGTTATGCATCTGGGTACTAACAACTTGCATGCCTCCTATGTCCTACGGGGAGTAACACTGGGAGAGTCACTTGTAGAGAAGGATCTGGGTGTCCTTGTAGACCATAGACTGCAGAATAGCATGCAATGTCAATCGGCTGCTTCTAAGGCCAGCAGGATATTGTCATGTATTAAAGGAGGCATGGACTCGCGGGACAGGGATGTCATATTACCACTGTATAAAGCATTAGTACGGCCTCATCTGGAATATGCTGTTCAGTTCTGGGCTCCGGTTTATAGGAAGGATGTCCTGGAGCTGGAAAGGGTGCAGAGACGGGCAACTAAACTGATAAGGGGCATAGAGCATCTTAGCTATGAAGAAAGATTGAAGGAGTTAAACTTGTTTAGTCTTGAGAAGAGACGTATAAGGGGGGACATGATCAACCTGTATAAGTATGTAAATGGCCCATACAAAAAATATGGTGAAAAACTGTTCCAGGTAAAATCCCCTCAAAAGACAAGGGGGCACTGCCTCCGCCTGGAGAAGCAAAGGTTCAGACTCCAGGGGCGACAAGCCTTCTTTACTATAAGAACTGTGAATCTGTGGAACAGTCTACCGCAGGAGGTGGTCACAGCAAAGACAGCTGAGGGCTTCAAAACAGGCCGAGATAAATTCTTAGAGAAAAAGAAGGTCACCACATATTAAAAAATGTAGAGTCATGTCTTAAGGTTACCCGCCCCCCTCCCCTTCATCACTCCTACCCCCTCCCTTGGTTGAACTTGATGGACATGTGTCTTTTTTAAACTGTATTAACTATGTAACTATGTAACCTCACCTACCCCGACCATTTCATTGAATGGGACAGTGCGGTTGTCGATCTTCTCGGAGAAAGGAGGTAGCTGAAACTCCGGGAGACCTTCAGCTGTCTTTCCGGTCAGGATGAATGGCTGTAAACCCATAACATGGAAGGAGTAGGCCACCAGACCTGCAGCGATGACCACGATTGCATTCCGAGCTATAACATACAAAGATTTACTAGTGATGGGCGCCCATCAGTCATGTATATCCCCCCTCTTGACACTGAAACAGCTGTAACCTGTCAGGACATGGACTCCACAAGTCCACCACTACCTTTTTAGCAATTTGGACTACAGTAGCTATTCAGTGGGATCAGACCAGGCAGGTTAGGCTTCATTCCCCCCACATATCAATGAGCCTTGGGTGCCCATGAATCTGTTTCTGATTCAGCGGGTGTCCTTCCTTGAACCACTTTTGGCAGGTACTAACCACATGCATACTGGGAACACCCTACAAGACCTTCCATTTTGGAGATGCTCTAATGCAGTCATCTAGCCATCACAGTTTGACCCTTGTCAAAGTTGCTCAGAACCTTAAAGGGGTTGTGCATGAATGGGGCTTTTTTTTTGCAAACCTCCCCCCCACACACACACACATTTGGCCAGACCAGTAAAGGACGGATTACTTACCTGCTTCCTGGTCATGACATAAGGGCAGCTTGTTACCTCCACAGCCAGTGATTGGCTGTGGTGATATTAAACCAGATGTTTTCAGCAAGGGAGCCCAGCAAAGCATCGCAGGCCTGAAGGAGAAAGAGCGGGGAGCCACCACCGGGAAGCAAGTAATCTTCCCTTTACAGTTCTGGCCAAGTAGGGGGTTTTGCTAATCCTTCCCCCAATTGTAGCCCAACCCCTTTAAACGTGTCCATTTTTCCTGCTTCCAACACAACATTTTATCATCTTCAAGATCTGACTGTTTACTTGCTGCTTTATATATTCCCGACCTTAAAAGGTGCCATTGTCATGAAATAATTCACATCATCACTTTAATGTTATTGCTGATAGATATATATAATTTGTGCAGAGGTCTGTTCATCTTCTCCGATGTAGTGTACCTGTGGTAGTTAACCAGACAATGATGTAGCAGAGCTGATGACATCTCGGCATTCCTCTATACGTCCTTGGAAAATGTTCTTTCATGAATTTTAACACCATGAGAAAAGCAATGCAAAGAAACCCAAGAACAGCATCTCCGGGTCTAAAAAAAAGCATAAAACACAGAGAGAGATTTAGGAAACTTGCTAAAAGAAAAACTGCCAATCACAACGCAACTTTCATTTCTAAGGCCCCGTTCATAAAGCATCTTGACTGGTGTTGAGCGAACTTGTGTTTTCAAGGTTCGGGATATCTAAGAATTCTGTTATGGATTCCTCTACCATAAGTTATGGTCCGTGGTAGCAGAATCCATAATAGAATTCTTAGATAACCCGAACCTTGTACGCCGACCTTGAAAACAGAAGTTCGCTCATCCCTAACCTTGACACTGGAATTTTGGCACGGCCATGTCCTTTCTTGGTGGACGTATAAAGCGTATAAAGCATGAACAAGAAAGCATTGGGAAGTGCATTCTGTGTCAAAACCGGTCCTTATAATGGTGTTGAAAGATTAAAACTGTGCTGCCATTGGGTTGCTAGAGGCAAGAAAGACCGTTTTCATTTTAGAGAGTTTTCATAAGTTTGTAGAACGTTATAGAAAAACACATTAACATGGAAACTGTTGGATAAAATGAAGGCGCTAACCTGGTGGACGGAAGCTTGTGGAATGTTTCATAAACTTGTAAGACGAATTGACGAGGAATATCCTTCAAACCTAGAAGATTCTGAAAGAAACAGAAAAAAAAAACCTTTTACCAGTAGGTTTAGATCGACAGATCGGTATCAAGCATAAAGGGTGAAAACAATCCCAGAACGAGGCTACTTTCATGGACTCAAACCAACAAGAAGTTGACAAGAAGACAAGTTCATACTGCCCGTAGTCAGACTGAATAGGTGCCAAAAAGACCACCCAACTCTAATCTTCTACCTCGTAGAGAACCGGCCCCATGGTCCAGACTGTAGCTCCTGCTCTCTGCCTCGATATCTCCATCATTCCTAAAGACTTTATATGAAGCATCAGAGCGCAAGAGCGGCTGCCGCTCCATTTGAGCAGGTGACATAGGACATCAGCTTTCATGATCATCAGGGGTCCCAACAGTGAGACCCCAACCAATCAGACACTTGTCTCCCATCCATTCTGGATGCTTCTGGATTGTCTTCAAACTGCCTGGAGTACTTTAAACGTTGACTCAAGGTGTCCTTATATGGTTCTTCTGTCTTCTCAATGCAGCCAAAGACATCTTTATAGTCCTGCTGTAGGCTGATCAGCGCTTTGAGGTCAAAGAGTCTGGCACCTTCTTACCTGAAGTCAAGGTTGCTGTGCCCAAATCCTGCCCCTTGTTTTTTGGCTGACATTTGCCTGTGCCTGTGATAGGGAACATCAATCATAAGGAAAGGGGCAGGATTGGAGCGCCCCAGCCTTGACTTCAGGCAAGAAGGCGCCAGATTCCTTGACTTCAAAGCGCTGATTAGCCTACATCACGAGTGGAGACGATGATTTCCGCTGCCGTCAGAAGAACCATATAAGAACACTATCCAGAACTGTTGAGGTACTCCACGCGGTTTGGAGGCCGGTATTGTGCTGACAGGTTCCTTTTAATCCTTAGGATACCAGAGGTTTTTTCGTTTTCATTTTTATTCCCTATCTTCCTTGAGGCATAACTTTTTTATATTTCCGTTCAAAAAGCTGAATGAAGGCTTATTTTTTGTAGGACAAGTTGTACTTTCTAATGCCTCCATTTAATATGGCATACAATGCAGTGGGAAGCGGGAAAAAAATCCAAATGGGGTGGAATTGGAAAAAAACACAATTCCTCCAACGTTTTACAGGTTTTGTTCCCACCGCGTTCTATTTGCGGAAAAACTGACCCATGCCGTTCATTCTCTGGATGAGTACGATTACAACAATACCCCATATGTATAGGTTTTTTATGTCTAAATAGTGTAAAAATAAATTTGAACTTTGAGACAAAAAAAATCTTTTTATATCACCATATTCTGACCCCCATAACTTTTTTATAGTTATATCTACTGAGCTGTGGGGGGGGGGGCTCATTTTTTGCGAGACAATCCGTAGTTTATATTGATACCATTTTGGAGTGTGTGTGACTTTTTGATCACATTTTATTACATTTATTTGGGAAAGAGAAGCAATGAAAAAATGGCCATTTTGACCCTTTTTTCCATTACGCCATTCGCCGTATTGGAAAAATATTTTTAAATTTTAATAGTACGGGCTGTTTCATGATGTTTATATTTTTTGCTATTTATGTATTTATTTTTTATTATATGGAAAGAGGGGTGATTAAAACATTTTTTTATATACTGTATTTTTAACCATTTTTTTTACTTGTTATGATTTTGAAGCTCGTATCTGAGCCTACAAAATCCATTTTTTTTTAAATTCTGAACAATCAAAGAATTTTAAAAATTCATTTATTACTCAAAATTGCTCATTTCTTATGCTGGTCTGCCACCTGGTGGCCAAAATAAGAATTGCAACTTTAATATCCTGGGTCTCTTCAGCGAGACTCATTGTATTAAAATCAATTACCGGCATCCCCACTGGCCGCAGAGGATGCCGGTAAGAAGCTCACTTGATCACGACATGTAAAGGCTTTAATTAACACGATCGGCATTATTTCCAGTTGTGGTAATTAGCAGCGGGTCTCTGCTGTTTAAAACAGCGGAGACCCGCCGGCCATGACGCCCGCTGCACGTGCAAGCGGGCGCCATGTTTGCCCATCGCTCCAGCAGTGAATGGGTTAATACTGACATACTCGTAACTCCTATCTTCAATGAGTATGCATGCAAGTTCATTTTTCCCCTTATAAAAAAAAAGGATGAAGAACATAAATATATTCAAAATATCTGACTACACGCGTATAGTAAATGCGGTGGCGCGGAGGTCTCGGCATTCGTCCTTCCAACATACCTTCACTTGGCTAAATCCGATAGTGACGGCTGCAGCTGAAGTAAAGGCTTTGATGACAGGGTACGAAATAAAATCCAAAAGAAAACCTGACGTAAAGCACAAGGTTGTTAGCCATTATGGATGCTCAGGGTATGACACAACAAAAAGTTATAAAAAAGTGAATGGAAAGAGAGTTTACCAAACTTCAACAGTCCCATGGCCAACTGTATGCACCCAGATAGGAAAGCCAGGAGAACGGCCAGGGACACGTCTCCAGATGTGTAGACAGACACGAGGAGTGACATGATGGCGGTGGGGCCTAACGTTACGTCTTTGGACGTCCCAAACAGGCAGTAAATAAAGCCGCCGACGTAGGATGAATACAGTCCATACTGCCAGGAGGAAGAATACACTAGGTTAAATCATCGTCCCCTACAATCTTCCTTATCATCGTCATAATAAGGGGATTCGGACCCCAAAAATAATCATTTTTCAGGGGTTAAAATAAAAAAAAACAAAAAACAACAAAGCAACAACTGATCGGCGGGCGCTTCTGATCACACCGATCTGATATGAATGGCCTAAGGATAGGCCATCAGTACCAAAATCTTGGACAACCCTTTAAAGGAGTATTCCCATCTGAGACAATGGGGGCATATCGCTAGGCTATGCCCCCATTGTCTGATAGGTGCGGGTCCCAGCGGTGGGACACGAGAGTAGAGCAGGGAAGGTGGTGGCCAGAGGACTCTCCGCACTCTCCCCATAGTACTGAATGGGAGCGCACCACGCTTGAGCAGCCCCTGCTCCCATTCGTTTCTATGGGGCTGACGGAAATACCCGAGCCAGCGCTTGGCTATTTTTGGTGGCCCTATAGAAATGAATGGAGGGCGGGTGTAGGTGCGGACCCACACCTATCAGACAATGGGGGCATATCCTAGCGATATGGCCCCATTGTCTTAGATGGGACTACCCCTTTAAGCCAAGGCCAATTCATGACGCACTCCGCATGAACACTTACGGTACCTGTAGATTTCACAGACCAACATATACCCTGATGTCATTAAAGAATTCTTCAGGTACATGTGGATGGGGTTTTTCTAAACCCCATTAACTTGTACCGTGCTGGAAAATAAGACAGATTTGTAATGCTGAGTCTGCAATGCAAATGCGCAATGTGCAGTAAATACGCCTAAGGCCATGTTCACACTGCAGATTTTTTACATCTGCTTTCAATAGGAAATCCAAGCCCTAATTCCTACAGAGCTACAGATTCACTCTTGGGTGTGCGTTCAGTGTGGAAGTTCTCATTGAAATCAATGGGAAGTGAAAAACCACTTCAGAGGAAACCTCTTTGTAAAAAAGTGGAATTTTAAAGCGGATTTTGATGCCGATACAACCCCTAAGGGTAGGTCCACGCAGGTTGGATTTGATGTGGATTATTTCCATATCAAATCATCAGCTTCGAATCCACACCAAATGTAGACGTGCGGCTGTGGTGAGGATTTCCCTGCAGGATGCATGCTTGGTTCAGCCGAGCATGCATGTGTTCTCAATGGGGACAGCCAGGAAAACGGATGCCAGACACCTCTGTCGAAGGCTTATCTGCCACCAGGACAAAGGATCAGGCATGCTGAAATTCAGCATGCCCAATCCTCGCTTTTCCCGATATCAGTAACAGACAAGAACAGGCAGGCTCAGACGGCTCCACACGCAGCTGATTTTTTTGGCGGGACCTACTCCTTCAGAATACAGATCACCTACCTCAACAGGTAGTCCGGCCACCTCCGCGTAGGCGAGCGCCTGCGGTACCACAGTCAGTCCGACAGTAAATCCAGCAATAATGTCCAGCTGCATCCATTGTACAGAATACTGAGGTAACCACGACAAGAATGGGAGTGTCCTCTTTAATGCTCCCCAGGAGCAGCACCTG
Organism: Rhinella marina; assembly: GCA_900303285.1. NCBI lineage: Eukaryota > Metazoa > Chordata > Amphibia > Anura > Bufonidae > Rhinella > Rhinella marina. The sequence goes on along the minus strand of ONZH01010545.1, from coordinate 186,846 downwards.
GCGAATCGTCTAGGACCGACACCCCGGTCATGCCAGTTACCCGGCCACTCCATAGCTGCAGATGCCAGTCACATCATGGACGTGTGCCTAGAGGGAAAAGAAGAGGGAAGAAACGGATAAGATTAGTAAATTGCTGGATTTTGTTGATTATTTGTAACCGATTCATCAAGTTCTTTAACGCAAGAGTATTCGGCCGCTTCTGCTCCGAGGCCATGATGTCGGACTGTACAACTTCCAAGGGCTGCAATTAAACGTAAAGGGGCGTTCCCCATATACCATACCTTGCAATGCCTAATGGGACCCGAGGGGGAGGTGCATGACACAGAGATGTAAAAAGCATCAAAGAAACCACCAGTCATGGTCTGTCCTAGGTGTAACATACCGTATTTTTCGCTTTATAAGACGTACTTTTCCCCCCCCAAAAGTAGGGGGAAAATGGCCATGCATCTTATAAAGCGAATACTAGTGAGCGCTTTCATTATGGAAGCGCTCACTAGTATGTAATAGGTTCCGGGAGTGGGGAAACATACTCACGCTCCTGCGCTGCAGCTCCACTCTGGGTCCGGCGCTCCTCTGTCTTCTCCTCCTGGCGCTGCTCTGTCCTGACCCCATACAGCGTCAGGAAATATTGAGCGTACTCTAACCTGACGCTGTACGCAGTCAGATGACCCGTCAGATGACCCAGAACGGAGCCGCGGCGCAGGAGAGGTAAGAGAGGTTTATTATTTTGGTCTGATGGGGGCACAGTGGGCTGATCTGAGGCCTGATGGGGGCACAGTGGGCTGATCTGAGGCCTGATGGGGGCACAGTGGGCTGATCTGAGGTCTGATGGGGGCACAGTGGGCTGATCTGAGGTCTGATGGGGGCACAGTGGGCTGATCTGAGGCCTGATGGGGGCACAGTGGGCTGATCTGAGGCCTGATGGGGGCACAGTGGGCTGATCTGAGGTCTGATGGGGGCACAGCGGGCTGATCTGAGGCCTGATGGGGGCACAGCGGGCTGATCTGAGGCCTGATGGGGGCACAGCGGGCTGATCTGAGGCCTGATGGGGGCACAGCGGGCTGATCTGAGGCCTGATGGGGGCACAGTGGGCTGATCTGAGGCCTGATGGGGGCACAGCGGGCTGATCTGAGGCCTGATGGGGGCACAGCGGGCTGATCTGAGGCCTGATGGGGGCACAGTGGACTGATCTGAGGCCTGATGGGGCACAGTGGACTGATCTGTGGTCTGATGGGGGCACAGTGGACTGATCTGAGGTCTGATGGGGGCACAGTGGGCTGATCTGAGGTCTGATGGGGGCACAGTGGGCTGATCTGAGGTCTGATGGGGGCACAGTGGGCTGATCTGAGGTCTGATGGGGGCACAGTGGGCTGATCTGAGGTCTGATGGGGGCACAGTGGGCTGATCTGAGGTCTGATGGGGGCACAGTGGGCTGATCTGAGGTCTGATGGGGGCACAGTGGGCTGATCTGAGGTCTGATGTGATGTCCTGAAATTTATGGGGGGTCTGATATGAGGATCTAAATAAAAATATTTTTTTCTTATTTTCCTAATCTAAAATCTGGGGTACGTCTTATAAAGCGAAAAATACAGTAATAATGTTTCTGCCTAGATTGCTCCTTCTACAATATTTAAAGGGGTTATCCCATGATTGAGGTTAAAAAAAAAATGAAAATCAGACATCATATAACACATGGCGATCTCTTTCTAACAAAGCTAGCACCAGCCCTGTACCTCACATGGATCCAGAGATCTCCCTATTCATTGCTCCAATTACTGTGATAAACTTCAATCTGGCAGCTCAGGAGGCGTGTCCTTTCTGCTATCTATCCCCCGTCACAGCTTCTAACAGTTAGATAGGGCTGTTTGCAGTCGAAGGCTGCGACTGAGCACATGCGACCACCTCTACGAGGTGGACAGAGAAAAATGAAAAAGATCAAGCAGCAGGTGGCGCTCTACAGATAGATTTTATTAAATTTTTAATTACATACCATAACAAAAGTATTCGGATCCAGGCACTGGTTTGCAAAATGTAGAATACGGGACAACCCCTTTAACAATCCATGTCCTACTTCTAGGATTAGTCATCAATTTCAGAGTAGCGGGAGTCAGAAACACACAGCTCCATCCAGAGCTACTCAATCACCTGATCAGCAGCGCCAGGGGCGTCAGACCCCCTCTGATCCCATGGTGATCAAAGTTCTGGAGAACCCCTTGGCACCATCCACCACCCCTCTACGGCGCTGGCACCAGAGACTTACGGAGAGGAGCTGGATATGCCCGGCATCAGAGATGGCAGCAGGACTGTCAGCTTTACGACGCGTGTACATAAGGAAGATGATAAGATCTGCGGTTACACTAGTATGAGAGGCAATAGACGCCTGATTGTTCTGCAGACAGGCCGCTCATTGTAGATTGTGCAGCAGACGGCTGATAAGATCTGACCACAGCGACCTCGATGATACCAGCCGGCGGCACTGAAGTCCTCACAATGGCCTGCAAACAGGTTTCCTAACTAAGGCCCCATGCACACCACCGCATCCGTTATAAGGATCCGCAAATCGTAGATCCTGGCTGTGGGCGTGTCGCCATTTTTTTCTTTTTTTTTTTTTACCCCTGTACAAATGTCCTATCCTTGTCTGCAAAACAATAGGACGTGGTCTATCTCTTCTGCGGGCCGGCCAATGGGTGCGCAAAAAAATGTGAATCGGATGCGGACTGAAAATATAAGGCCCCAGTCACTCAACCAGTTTTTTTTTATTTATTTATTTTTTTGCATTTTTTGCGGATTGGATATGGACTCATTTCAATGGGGCCACAAAAAATACGGACATAAAATCACAAGCTTTGCGCATCCGTATGTCCGGGCCGCGGCCCCGCAAAAAAGATAGCATATGTCCTATTCTTGTCCATTTGGCAGACAAGAACAGGCGTTGTTACAATAAATCCGCAAAATTAACGGATGCAACACGGACGTCATCCGTATTTTTTGCTGATCTGCGTTTTGCGGACAAGAATAGACATTGTTACAATGAATCAGAAAAAAAACGGATACAACGCAGTCATCCAGATTTTTTGCTGATCCGCATTTTGCAGACCACAAAATACATCCGGTCAGTCGATCCATATGTCCGGTCCACGGCCCTGCAAATAAGATAGAACATGTCGTATATTTGCCCGTTTTGCGGACAATAATAGACATTGTTACAATGGATCTGCAAAAAGAAAAACGGATGCAACACGGATGTCATCCCTATTTTTTTGCTGATCTGCGATTTGAGGACAAGAATAGACATTGTTACAATGAATCCGTAAAAAAAAAAAACGGATGTAACTCAGACGTCATCCAGATTTTTTGCCGATAAGCTTTTTGCAGACAAGTAGGCATTGTGACACTGAATCCGCAAAAAAAAAAAAAGGATGCAACGCAGTCATCCGTATTTTTTGCTGATCCACGTTTTGCGGACCGCAAAATACATATAGTCGCGAGAATGCACCTGCCTCTGCAGCCTGCATTCCCACTGTGAAGAGCAACGCCATGCATGCCACAACGCTGCGCCGTACAACGCGGGCGCAGGACATGAGACGAGTGATCATCAGAGGTCTCAGCTCCCAACCTACCCTATTTGTACCCCATGCATGGTGGAAAAATACTAAAAAACCAATGCTAGAATCCCTGTTTTTCTAACATCCCATCTCGCCAAAAAAGTTCAAAAATGGTATCTACAGTATAGTACTAATAAAAATTACACCTGTCCTGGTACAGCTCCATCACTGGAAAAAGAAAAAAGTTCAGTTTCTCAGAATTTTGAGACACAAATAATTATGAAAAAAAAAAATTTGTTTGTTTTTTTGCTATGTAAATTTGCTATTGCCTCAATGGTATCAACCCGCAAAACAAACATAACCCAGCATAATATAACAAGGAAAAAAGGCTGAGATGATTCCTGTTCGTTTTTTTCATTTGCACCAAAAATTATCGATAAAATTGTTTCGTAATCATCAACTTAAATATTCCCCAAAATGGTGGGATTAAAAGATAAAAGTAGTTCTATGTCGACAGAAAATTTCTTAAAAAATTGCGGCTCTTGGAAGGCGCTAACACATAAATGAAAAAGAAAATCTTGCAGTCCTTAACGCCAAAATGATCACTAAGGCTGCATTCACACGTCCGTGTGTCCGGTGTCCGTGCTTTGCGGATCCACAAAACACGGACACCGGCCATGTGCGTTCCGCAATTTGCAGACCGCACATAACAGAAATGCCTTTTCTTGTCCGTGTATTCCGACAAGAATAGGACATGTTCTATTTTTTTCGGGAGCCGCGGAACGGAAGTGCGGATGCGGACAGCACACTGCGTGCCGTCCGCATCTTTTGGGGCCCCATTGAAAGTGGATGGGTCCGCACCCATTCCGCAAAATTGCGGAATGGATGCGGACACCATTTGAGGACGTGTGAATGGGGCCTAAAAGGGAGGATTTTCCAGGAGTAAAATATTGATGACCTGTCCTCAGAATAGGTTATCAGTATCTGATAGGTGGGGGTCCAACTCCTGTCAGCCCCGCTGATCAGCTGTTTGAAAAGGCCATGGTGCTCCGGGGAGCTCTGCAGCCTCCTCACAGCGCCGTACATTGTATAGTGGTTGTGCTTGGTATTGCAGCCCAGGCCCATTCACTTGAATAGGACTGAGGAGAAAACAGGTCATGTGACGAACAAGATGTCACTCACCTAGGAAGAGCGTGGTCATGGGGGGTGGCAGGAGTCAGATCTCCACCGATCAGATATTGATGACCTATCCTGAGGGCAGGTCATCAAAATCTTACCCCTTTAAATGGTTAACCCTTACAGTAACATTTTGCACAGAGTATATGGGATTTCTACATGGTATGAGGCGTCTGCTTTACCTTTTTTAAACATAATTAAGATGATTTTGGGGGGAAAAAACACCACAAGGAGGACCTCCAGTGATTGGCAGACTGAAGGAGTCATGGCACCCCACCTGTCCTGTGCTTGGTATTACAGCTCAGTCCCATTCACGCCAATGAAGCTTAGCTGCGATACCGCACACAACCTATGGACAGGTGTGGCGCTCTTTTAGTAAGGAAGCAGCCATTCACATTAGTGGCGCTGTGCTGCAATATCAGACACAACCTGTGGACTGGTGCGGCGCTGTTTCTTGAAGAAAGCAGCCATGTTTTGTTTTTTTCCCCCATCAGCGACACAAAGCTGGAAAAAGAACGAAGGGGACCCTGCACTGCATAGGGCCCCGCTGCCCCTCGTTCTGCTGACCATCGGGGGCCCCTTGCGTCTTACAGACCGTTAATATGTTTTCCCAGCTTTACAAAACTGTCTTAAAAAAAAAACCTGCCTTTGTTGCCCATAGCAACCAATCACAGCTCAGCTTTCAATTTTGAAGAGCAGAATGTGGAATGAAAGCTGTGTTGTGATTGGTTGAGACAGTTTTCCTTCAGACCGATTCATAAATGTCTCGCCTCCTTTAATCATCAAGGATGAAGATGTTAATGGCCTCCATTCATCACCTCGGGCACCCTGACTAACCGGTTTATGATGAAAGTAGAGCGAGGAGACGTCACCCGCCTGTTTACATCCTGCTGGAACTTTACACAGGCTTTAGGAATGGAAGAGCGCCATTTTCTTATATTAAATTATTTTTAAATGGGGGCGTGAAATTTTGTTCCTATACAAACTACTACTGTGGTAGTCATGGCAATGGATGCTGGGTGACTACCAGGGACAAGCGCTGCAGCCAGTGAGACGTAGTCGCGCAGATGTACTACACCGCAATTTATCATCTCACCATAAAAAAAAAAATTCAAAAATGTTTGGTGCCCCCCATTTTTGAATTTTTGTGTGTGTGTGTGTGGGGAGGGGAGTGTAGTGGAAGTGGGTTTTTCTGAGCGTTTGATACTGATGGCCTATCCTGAGGACAGGTCGTCAGTATCTGACTGGTGGGGGTCCGACACTTGAGACCCCCGCCGATCAGCTGTATGGAGAGGCCATGATGAGCCCTGCGGCCTCTTCCTAGGCCAGTAACGTCATGTCCAACAGTCACATGACCTAGGTACAGTCAGCCCCATTCAAGTGAAAGGATGGCGTTGTGAGGCTGTGAGGAGGCCGCGGGCTCTTCAAACAGCCTGATCGGTGGGGGTCCCGGGTGTCAGACCCCCACGATCAGATACTGATAACTTATCCAGAGGACGGGTCATCACTATCAGCTTTAATTAGGTGCAGATTTATCAATTTAGGGGCCGCCCAGGATTGGAAAAAACACCAAAAACAGCACCACCCCTGCCTTCAGGTTGCTTGTAGCCCTGCTGCAAAATCAGGCACAACGGATGGACAGAGCCGCTGCTGTTTTTGGAAGAAAGCAACCGTGTCTTCTTGGACAAAAACAGAAAAAAAAAGTACAATTTTGCTCCAGCAGGGGGCGTCGTAAAGAGGCTGGTGTAACATGTAAAGATGCTCCAAATTTATCAACTAAAGGCCTCATGAAAAAGAACGGATTTTGTTTCCGTGTCCGTTCTGTGTTTTTTTTTTTGTTTGTTTTTTTTTGGCCTGTATGTGGAACCATTCACTTCAAAGAGACGCAAAAAAACCCCCAAAAAACGTGTTCATTCCGTTTCCATATGTCCGCTCCGCAAACAAATAGAACATGTCCTATTATTGTCCCCATTACGGACAAGGATAGGACTGTTTTATTAGGGGCAAGCTGTTCCGTTTGCAAAATACGGAATGCACACAGACGTCATCCGTATTTTTTGCCGTTCCGTGTTTTGCAGATCGCAAAATACATATGATTGTGTGCATTAAAATCGGCACAAAATACAGCAATTACAACAAATTTCCCCTTAAGGCTGGTGGGGACCAATCTAGAGCATGTAACCATGGAAACACATAGGTCTGATTAGGAGCCGTAGACAAAAAACGCACAGTTGCTTCATTTACAGCAGTGATTACATTGGAAATCACGATTTTTGGGCATTTAAAGGGGAAGAAACTGTAAAACTAAGGACGCCCCTTCACTTCCTAACATAAAGACAGGAAACCGTCAGTAAGCGTGCTAAGAAAGTGCATCCATCCTGGTGTAACGCCTGTGCCGCTGCAGTGAGGAAGGGGAGCTGAGTTTGTCACAGTTTTCACTTTTGTGACAGACAAAAGAAGCCAATGACAAAGTCAGCTCTGCTACATATGAACCCTGGACCTGTCAGATGTAAATGCAGCTGCCAGAAATATGGAAAGTCATTTTTACAAGCAGGTAAATAGGAGAGACTGGGGATATAAAAGACATACAGAATAGAATATAATAGATATAGCACAGGCTCACCTACCCGGCACTGAACAGACCCGGCTCCTCTGCGCCCAGAAAGAGGGGGCGTGGCCTAGCCAGAGTCACCTGACTGCCACTTTCTCCTCGTCCCTTCTCAAAGAGGGGCATGTCTCAGCTCCAGTCATATGACTCTGAGAGGGGGCGTGGTCTGGCTCCGGTCATGTGACTACCCTTGTGGAGTGTTTTGTTGAAGGCAGGAAACAATGAAGTGACACGTCCATGGGCTCCCAGGGTGTCCCCGCGTGTGTGTGGCTGCTCTGCGCGTTGCTGGTAGCTGACTGCAAGAACGTGCTGCTGATAATCGGTGAGTGCGGTACCGAGCATGCTGGGAGATGTAGTTTTTGCGGCAGCCGGGTGAATGTGATTTGAGTCAGTTCTTGTTTCGGCCACTAGGTGGCGCTTAAAACGAATCACTAATCTAAAGTCGTGCTGGGTTATGTCACTGTTCAGACCCCACAGTTACAGTTACATTCAGTCTGGATTTTATCCCTCAGGTGCCCAAGAAGTTCCAGACAAAGTGCCCTGCCCCCCTAAATGGTAGCCTAAGGGTCACACCAGAGGCGTAGCTAGAGGTTCAGCACAGGGGGGGGCGAAACATACTTGAGTGGGCCCCCCACTTATTGGCTTCCCAAACGCACGCTTCCAACTTCACAGGCACATACTACTAGTTGTGGTTATAATATTGTATTAGAAAGATGACTATATAAACTGCAAGATCGTCTATGCTGCTAAGTACAGTACAATAGACTTTCTACATACCCTAGTCTAAATACTCTACCACATAATGCAGTAAAATATAGGATTAATAGGAGTAAAAACAAGGGGACTCCTATGTTAAAGGAAACGTGTCCCCAGTTTTTACATCACTCCCCTGCCCCCATCAGACCTCAGATCAGCAGAATGTGCCCCCATCAGACCTCAGATCAGCGTATTGTGCCCCCATCAGTCCTCAGATCAGCGTATTGTGCCCCCATCAGACCTCAGATTAGCATATTGTGCCCCATCAGACCTCAGATCAGCCTACTGTGCCCCTATCAGACCTCAGATTAGCGTATTGTGCCCCATCAGACCTCACATCAGCCTACTGTGCCCCATCAGACCTCAGATTAGCATACTGTGCCCCCATCAGACCTCACATCAGCCTACTGTGTCCCCATCAGACCTCAGATCAGCGTATTGTGCCCCATCAGACCTCACATCAGCCTACTGTGCCCCCATCAGACCTCAGATTAGCGTATTGTGCCCCATCAGACCTCAGATCAGCCTACTGTGCCCCCATCAGACCTCACATCAGCCTACTGTGCCCCCATCAGACCTCAGATCAGCGTATTGTGCCCCCATCAGACCTCAGATCAGCTTACTGTGCCCCCATCAGACCTCAGATCAGCGTACTGTGCCCCCATCAGACCTCAGATCAGCCGTACTGTGCCCCCATCAGACCTCAGATCAGCGTACTGTGCCCCCATCAGACCTCAGATCAGCGTACTGTGCCCCCATCAGACCTCAGATCAGCGTACTGTGCCCCCATCAGACCTCAGATCAGCGTACTGTGCCCCCATCAGACCTCAGATCAGCGTATTGTGCCCCCATCAGTCCTCAGATCAGCATATTGTGCCCCATCAAACCTCAGATCTGCATATTGTGCCCCATCAGACCTCAGATCAGCGTATTGTGCCCCCATCAGACCTCAGATCAGCCTATTGTGCCCCCATCAGTCCTCAGATCAGCATATTGTGCCCCATCAAACTCAGATCTGCATATTGTGCCCCCATCAGACCTCAGATCAGCGTATTGTGCCCCCATCAGACCTCAGATCAGCCTATTGTGCCCCATCAAACCTCAGATCAGCCTATTGTGCCCCCCATCAGACCTCAGATCAGCGTATTGTGCCCCCATCAGACCTCAGATCAGCTTAATGTGCCCCCATCAGACCTCAGATCAGCGTATTGTGCCCCCATCAGACCTCAGATCATGGTATTGTGCCCCCATCAGACCTCAGATCAGCCCACCCAGCCACATAAGATAAAAATAAAAAACCTCTCTTACCTGTTCTGCGCTGCGGCTGCCCTCCGGTCCACGCTCCGCTCTCTTCCCTGGCCCGCGCACACTATGACCTGACGCTGCGTGCAGCGTCAGGTCATAGTGCGCGCCGCCAGGGAAGAGAGCAGAGCGCGGACCGGAGGGCAGCCGCAGCGCAGAACAGGTAAGTAAGATTTTTTTATTTTTATGGGCCCCCTTGAGTCACTGGGCCCGGAGCCGTCGCCCCCCCTGCCCCCCCGGTAGCTACGCCACTGGGTCACACCCGCATTCAGGACTGCCATAATGAATTTCAGGGCCCCATACAGGCAGATTGTGACTATATACTATATAGCAGGGACCAGCAACCTCCGGCACTCCAGCTGTTCAGAAACTACAACTCCCAGAATGCTTCATTCACTTCTGTGGGGAGTTAGAAGAACAGCCATGTATGTTTGCATGCTGGGAGTTGTAGTTTCACCACAGATGGAGTGCGGAAGGTTGCTGACCCCTGCTATATAGTATTGGGTATATATATATGTGTGCAGTTGCTGGAGCTGGGCTCCCCATAGAGAAGGCAGGGATGCTTTCCCTATCTCTGTATACACAGTACTGCTGAACGCGCCCTGTGTATAGGGATCAGCAATGCCGCGTCCTGCTCCGATCCCAGCAGTCATGTGATCACCTGGGGCCAGGAGTCTGTGTGAGCTGTTGGGTCTTAGCAGACCCCGATCAGCTCTACAGAAAGTTTGTACAGCCTCTCAGGGGGCTATGCTCCCCCCTGTAACCGGGGCTAATGGGTAAGCCAAGGCTTCCAGGAGAAATCAGCAATAAATGTAAAAAAAAGTTAAATGTCCCCCAAAGGTCTTGTCTGTAGTGTAAAATAAATAACGATAAGATAAAAAAATAAAATAATGACCGGGTCTTGAACTGGTTACATTTTATTAATTATTCAGTACTTTCTTAATTAATTAATTTAGCTTTTTAAGGGAATGTGTCCCCTCCATTTTCTCTACTAACTAGAGATGAGCGAACGTGCTCGTTACGAGCACTGTATCGCTCGGCTCCCGTGCGAACAAATGCCCGCAGGCATTGCGGATCCGTCCTCAGCTGCATGTAAGTCAATGGGGATGGATTGTTTGGTATGACACTCATACTAAATGGATCCCTTCCCACTTACTTTCACATTGCATTGCGCAGGGGAGCCGAGCGCTACAGTGCTCGTAACGCGCACGTTCGCTCATCTCTACTACTAACACATCTTTTTTTTCTAATCAGTTTTTTTCTGATGATAGATTATTTTGTTCTATTGTCTGTACATGATTATGGATGAGCCCGTCTTGCCTGACCTGCCTAGACTGGAGGGGATTTCTATGGGAGAGTTGTGACCTGTACAAAGGTCATTGTGCAGGGAGGGGGAGGAGGTGAGCTGTCACATCACCTGTCGTGAATGGCGGATCCTGTCTTTGTCTATACAGAGGTGTTATCTTTCATTGTAATCCTGTCTGTGATGATGATGAGGTGACTGCTGAAAAGTGATCTCATCTGGACATGTCAGCCTATTAGGCAGAGTATGAAAACTCCAATTTTTTCAGATTCTTTTATTTTTTAAAGTAGAGGGTGACATGGAAAAATTAAAAAGGTGATCAAAAAATCACATACACTAAAATCATGTCAAAAGCCCTAACAGCTCAGTCAACCAAAATACATAAAAGTTATGGCTGTCAGAAGATGAATACGTTTTGAGATAAAAAAAAAATTAACTTTAGAATCTTTTAATAGTACTAAAACATAACACACTATACAAGTTTGGTATCGCCAGAATCGTAATGACCCATAGAATAAAATTATTATGTCATTTTTACTGTAAGGTGAATGAACTAAGAACAAAAGCCAAAAAAAGCCACAGCTGAATTTTTTTTTTTAAATTTGACCCCACTTTAAATATTTTTAAAAGTTTCTGAATACATTATATGTAAACTGAAATGGTAGCATTACAACGGAGAACTCGTCCCGCAAATAACAAGCCCTCATATGACTATGCTGACAGAATAGGAAAGATCGCTCGGTCCTTAAGGGGTTAACATACCCTAAAACACAGTCGGATACAAATCACTTACTGGATAAATCAGTGGTGTGGCTGCTGCCGCCTCTCCCTCCAGGTCCTGGTCCTGTTCTTCAGCAGTGACCCCCCTCCTCTTCTCTCTGCTCCTGGCTTACAGTTTGAAAATGACGGGCGTCCCAAAGTTTTATAAGTCAGCCGGGGGAGGAGTGAACTGGCTGCCAATTTAGAGGCCTAATGGTGGGATGGTCCCTGCTACATGATCATCTGTGCCTGTGTGAATGGCCGTGTGGGGACCATTGAGGCCCTGCTGCCACACACGTGACACACCCATCACATTATGTCTATTGGTCGTAAGAACCTTCTGATGTCACAGGGTCACGTGATATTCTATTTTTTTATTTTTATTTTTTACATTTTTTAATGAGTTTAAAAGTAAGGGCAGTTGAAGAGTTAACGAAGAACTCCCGCAAAAATTTTTATTCTCTGACCTGTTAGAAAGGTGCATGATATAAACTGTAGTGAATGCAATCTTCTTATCAGGGACTCTAATTGAGAGTTATCCACTCTCTTCTTATTGTAGCTGGGTCATGTGACCACCTCCCTGACCTCCAACTGACCCAGGACAGAAAGCCAGTCACTGCTCTATTCATTCCTATAGGAGCCTCACTTTCAGTCTCATAGGAATACATAGAGAATTAGACTTCCTGTCCACACATAAGTCTATGTGTGAGTTGGTGGGTCTAATTCCTGGTCACATGACACAGATAAGAAACTTCAGGATGATATAAGTCAAAAATACAGACACTGGTAAGAAAATGACATTCACTACAGATTACATCATGTACATTTCTAGCAGGACGTGGAATAAAACATTTTCCGGGAGTTCTTCTTTAACTGTAAACTGTAAACTTAAACAAGGTCTGAACTGAAGCCATGAACCCCTTCCCGACATGGCGATTTTTCTGTTTTTCCATTTTTGTTTTTCACCCCCTGCCTTCCCGGAGCCATAAGTTATTTTTATTTTTCGGTTCACATTGCCATATGGGGGCTTGTTGTTTGCAGGACAAGTTGTACTTTCTAATGGCACCATTAAATATGGCATACAATGGAGCTGGAAAAAAATTCCAAATCAGGTGGAATTAGAAGAAAGAAATTGCAATTCTGTCACAGTTTTCTGAATTTTGTTTTTATGGCGTTCCCTTTGCGGAAAAACTGACCTGTTACCTTCATTCTCCAGGTCAGTACGAATACAGCAATATCACATTTATGTAGTTTTTACCTTGAGGAAAAAATTTTCTTATCGCCATATTCTGACCCACATAACTTTTTTATGGTTACATCTGCTTAGCTGTGTGAGGACTCATGTTTAGGGCTCATGCACACGACCGTATGTATTTTTCACGTCCGCAAAAACCGATCTGCAAAAAATATGGATAACATCCGTGTGCATTCCGTATTTTGCGGAACGGAACAGCTGGCCCCTAATAGAACAGTCCTATCCTTGTCCGTAATGCGAACATGTTCTATTCTTTTGCGGAACGGAAATACGGAAACAGAATGCACACAGAGTACCTTCCATTTTTTTTTTGCAGACCCATTGAAATGAATGGTTCCGCATGCAGTCTGCTAAAAAAACGGAATGGACACGCAAAGAAAATACATTCGTGTGCATGAGCCCTAATGGGGGACGATCTGTAGTTTCTATTGATACAATTTTAGAGTGTGTATAACTTTTCAATCGCTTTTTATTCAATTTTTTTTTATGGAGTGAAACGACGAAAAAAAGGAGAATTAGCCATTTTTTATATTCTTAAAAACTTCCCAAGGGAATCTTAACATGCAATCGTTAGATTGCTCTTTCTATATAGTAATGGGATTTCATTCATTACTGAATAGAAAATTATATGAAAAGTATATTTCTGTACCTTGCATTGGAATATACCTGTAATAGGCCTGGTAGCTTTGTACAGGCTCAGGCCTATTACTACTAAGAAACGCCTTCTCTGATCTTAGCGAGGGGGACCGGAGTGTTTTCTGCACTTAGACACCGCATCTGAGGGGTTAAATGTCTGCGATCTGCGTTCTCGACCCAGCTCTGGAGTGGGTGCCATCTTTAAAGACCTGACATCCTCCATACATGAGAGGAGGGTAAGGAAATGGAGGGATAGGTGTGATCGGGTTCCTGTCCAACAATATAAAGAAGATAGGAGAAAAAAGTTTAGAGACTGAGAAACTGGAAAGAAGATAAACTCTCTGAGAAAAAATATGTTTTAATATATGCAAATGAGGCTCTAGGCGCAACAGGGGCGTTGCAGTTACACCTAGAGGCTCTGCTCTCTCTGCTACCGCCGCGCCCTCTGGCCCAGATAGTATAAATGTGATCACATCTGGCCCTGTCAATCAGAATGCAGAGGACATGGCAGTTGCAGAGAGAGTAGAGCCTCTAGGTGAAATAAGTATTTGATCATCTACCAACCAACAAGAATTCTGGCTCTCACAGACCTGTTAGTTTTTCTTTAAGAAGCCCTCCTACTCTGCACTCATTACCTGTATTAATTGCGCCTGAACTCGTTACCTGTATAAAAGACACCACACACTCAATCTATCACACTCCACCATGGCCAAGACCAAAGAGCTGGGACAAAATTGTAGACCTGCACAAGGCTGGGATGGGCTACAGGACATTAGGCAAGCAGCTTGGTGAGAAGGCAATGACTGTTGGCGTAATTATTAGAAAATGGAAGAAACACAAGATGACTGTCAGTCTTCCTTGATCTGGGCTCCATGCAAGATCTCACCTCGTGGGGTAACAATGATTCTGAGAATCAGGTCAGGAATCAGCCCAGAACTACACAGGAGGACCTGGTCAATGACCTGAAGAAAGCTGGGACCACAGTCTCAAAGATTAATAACACAATACGCCATCATGGATTAAAATCCTGCAGGGCACGCAAGGTCCCCCTGCTCACACCAGCACATTTCCAGACCCATTTAAAGTTCTCCAATGACCATCTGGATAATCCAGAGGAAGCATGGGAGAAGGTCATGTGGTAAGATGAGACCAAAATAGAACTTTTTGGTGTCAACTCCACTCGCGTGTTTGGAGGAAGAAGGATGAGTACAACCCCAAGAGCACCATCCCAACCGTGAAGCACGGGGGTAGAAACATCATACTTTGGGGGTGCTTTTCTGAAAAGGTGACAGGTGAAAAGGTGACGACTGCACCGTATTGAAAGGGGGATGGATGGGGTCATGTATCGCAAGATTTTAGCCAACAACCTCCTTACCTCAGTAAGGGTATTGAAGATGGGTCTTGGCTGGGTCTTCCAGCATGACAATGATCCCAAGCACACCACCAGGGAAACTAAGGAGTGGCTCCGTAAGAAGCATTTCAAGGTCCTGGAGTGGCCTAGCCAGTCTCTAGACCTGAACACAATCAAAAATCTTTGGAAACCTGAGGATCTGGAGAAGATCTGTATGGAGGAGTGGGACAAAATCCCTGCTGCAGTGTGTGAACTACCGGAAACATCTGACCTCTGTAATTATAAACATAAATCATAGTGTACCTACGATAAAAATGACAGACCTCTCCATTCTTTGTGGGTGGGAACACGTGCAAAATCGCCAGTGTATCAAATGCTTATTTTCCCCACAGTATTCCCCGGGGTATGACGCCATGGTGGCAGGTTCTCATTAATGTCTTCTTCGTTCTCCACATCAGGCGATGACGCCGGCTTTGAGAGTGACGTCTATAACAACACCGCCATACAGACCCCACACCTCCGAGAGCTGGCCAAGAGAAGTCTGATCTTCAAGAATGCATTCACGTCTGTCAGCAGCTGTTCTCCTAGCAGGGGAGCACTCCTGACCGGCCTGCCTCAGGTGACTTATGGTTTTTTAATTGGAAAAAAATGTATAAAAATGCTAATTAAAATAAAATGCAGCTTTAATACCTCTCCCCTATAGAATAAAGAAGTCCACTAAAAATGCCCAAACATCTAAGTCCTGGTTTTGGAGGGACAGGCTGTTTATAGATGATGTAGGGGGAAGGAAAAATCGGACATGTTGAATTTCAGCATGCCCAAGCTATTGTTCTCAGGAGATAAACTGCCAGATGTGTCTGGTAGCAGTTTATTCCCCTCTGCCAACTGAGAACACATGCATGTTCGTCCGCAATTTGTTTGGGCACCTTTAGGACCCGTTCACATGGATTTTTCAAAGGCCGAATCTGTGCCAGAAAGAGCTGCCTTGTGAGTGGCACCTTAGGGTGCTATTACACACGTGGCTTGAACACACTTCAGTTAGCATTAAAGGGGTTGTCCAAGTTATTTTTATTGATAACCTATCCTCAGGACAGGTCATCAATATCAGATTGGCGGGGGTCCGACACCCGGCACCCCCGCCAATCAGCTGTTTGAAGAGGAGGCGTGTGCCGTGCCAGTGCTGCCTCCTCTTCATTGTTTACCTGCTTCATTGTTTACCTGATCAGTGGGGGTGCCAGGTGTCGGACCCCGCCGATCTGATATTGAAGACCTATCCTGAGATTAGGTCATCAATAAAAATAACTTGGAGAACCCCTTTAATTAACAGGTCACATCTTGACTTGCCACTTGAAACAAAGGTGCAGACCAAGTGTGGCCCGCC
This sequence comes from Rhinella marina, assembly GCA_900303285.1. Classification (NCBI taxonomy): domain Eukaryota; kingdom Metazoa; phylum Chordata; class Amphibia; order Anura; family Bufonidae; genus Rhinella; species Rhinella marina. The sequence goes on along the minus strand of ONZH01010545.1, from coordinate 170,774 downwards.
ACTAGCGGTAACCGCAATGCTCAAGCCACACACGTAATAGCGTCTTTAAAGGGGTTATCCCATAAGTAATGTGAAAAATGAAAATCCATTATGTTATAGCACACAACAGTCTCTTTCTAACAAACTCAGAACCAGCCCTGTACCTCACATGGAACCAGAGATCTCCCCCCATGCATTGCTTCAATTGCTCTGCTCAATTTATGGCAACTCAGGGATGAGCGTGCCCTTTCTGCTGAAGGTGTTGGCAGTTGCAACTGTGCATGTATGTGAATTGTATGTATTTAGAAAAAAGGGCAAACAGCAGGTAGTGTTATACATATAGATTTCAGTGAACAACTCAGTGGCTATACTAAATTTTTAATTACAATCAATGACAAAAGTCTTCAGATCCAGATGCTGGTTTGAAAAATGTATAATAACTCCTTCCTGACGTTCACGTACATGTACACCGCGGTGGGCAAGGAGTGATTTCAGCGGTTTAACTGCTTAGATGCAGCAGTCAACACTAATCACCAGATCTAAGCAAATAAATAATAAAATAAATAATTTTTTAAAAAATAATGTTTTATAAAAAATAAAAAAAAGGGGGGAAAAGCCATTTTCCCCCTCAAACCATTTATTAGAAAAAAATAATAATAATAAAAAAACATATAATCTTCTCTGTGCCAGAACCTCCATTTTTTTTAGTCATCTCGCCTCCCAAAGAATATAATATCAAGCAATCAAAAATTTGTATGCACCCTAAAATGGTAAAAATGGTAATGAAAATAGCAACTCCTCCCACAAAAAATAAGCCCTCACACAGCTGCGTCGAGAGAAAAATAAAAAAAACCCCTATGTTTGTCAGAAAATAGCTGCACTGGTATCAAGAGGCTGATAGAAAGCAACATGGCGCCCGCAAAGCAATCCGTCAAAATCTGCGCTTACAGGCCAAAAGGTGGTCCCCAAACAGCAGCTTACATCCACATTTATGGCATTTCTGTACCCATTAGAACCTGCCTAATAAGTCAAGGGGTGAGGGGTGTGTCACATGACACACACTGGGCACAGAATATTGACCTCTGAAATGCCATATCTGTGAAAAACTTGAATTTTTCATTTTGCACCATCCCGTTCTCATTCACTTCTACAAAGTATGTGTTATGTCAAAATGCTCACTACAACCCTTGACAAATACCTTGAGGGTCATAGTTTCCAAAATGTAGTCACTGATAGGGAGGTTTCTTCTGTACGATTACCTCAGGGGCTTTGCAAATGTGATGTAGCACTCAATAACCATTCCAGCAAAATCCGTGCTCCAAAAGCCAAATGGCACGCCTTCCCTTCTGAGCCCTGTAGTGGGCCCTTACAGCAGCTTACGTCCACATTTACAGCATTTCTGTACCAAATAGAATTAGCCTAAAAATTTGGCACATGCTGGGCACAACATATGAGCACTGAACTGTCATATCTGTGGAAAACTTGAAATTTCCATTTTGCACAGTCAGCTGCGTTAATTTCTGCAAAATACATGTGGTGTCAAAATGCTCGCTCCACCCCTTAATAAATACCTTAAATGGTATAGTTTGCAAAATGGGGGTCACTTCTTGTGGCTTCCATTTATTATTTCAACCAATTCCGTATATTTGAGGTATCACTAAATGTTTTCAAAAGCAGAGAAATTCAAATTTTAGAAAATTGCCCATTTTTCGAAAGTCTCTGTAAATTCTGGATTTTTTTTTATAAATAAGGGTAAAGCATACGGACCCAAATTTACCACAAACATGAAGTACGGTGTGTCCCGGGAAACATAGCATTCAAAAGTTATTACCACATAAAGTAAGACGTCAGATTTGCAAAAAAAACTGGCTTGGTCCTGAAGCAGTTAAATGATCCCAAGGCATCCTAATTTTTTTCTGTATATTTTTCTTGCTTGATTTTTACATGAAAGCCATATAAAAGGCGCGCTGTGAAGCTTTTCACATTCTCAGAATTCTGCTGCCACAGAAATCAAGAGATTAGGCAAGCAAGCGATTTCACAACTTACACTCGTGATGCTTCCATATCCTGTTTTTTTAGTAAATATCTCATGTTCCACTGCGTCGGCGAGCTGGAAAATTACCTTAAGGAGCACAGTTATATATAGATGTATGTAACAGAACTGCGCAAGGGGCATGATTCACAAAAATGAGGCTGTCACGCCAGCGTGTGCCTAAAAAACATCTTGACTTTTCTTTAAAAAAATGTGGAAAAGGAATTAAGGATGTTAGCTGACTTAAACTTAAAGGGGTTCTCTGGGAATTAAGAAAATGAAAATACTTAAATATCACTTTATTATAAATATATTCCCAAATACCTTTTGTTAGTTAAAATGGCTGCCGTCCACAAAAACACAGAACCTGTCCTAATCACACAGCAGGACAAGTAACTTCACAGCCACTGAGGTAAAGAGCTGCCTCATCCTCCTCTCTGCTCTGCTTGTCAGGGATTATGATCCTGAATACAGAGGATAAGAACTTCAGCTGAATCTCTGGGGAATGGAGTTCATGAGCAGTCATGAAGTACAGAGAGCATGGACATGACAGACTGTGGTAATGGAGACTGAATACAAGTGCTTCTGCTCATCAGCCACACCTCACCCTCCTCTCTGTACTTCATGTCTCCTCATGAACTAAATTTCCCAGAGCAGAGAGGAGGATGAGGCAGCTCTTTACTTCAGTGTTGTGAAGTTACTTGTCCTCCTGTATGATTAGGACAGGTTTTGTCTGTACTAATAGGACGGTGGCCATTTTATTTCTCCTAATGATTGTTCTGTAGACAAAACAATCCATCATAACTAATGAAAGGTATATGGGAATATATTCATCATAAAGTAATATTTAAGTATTTTAATTTTCTTAATTCCCGGAGAACCCCTTTAAGGCAACTGTAGAAACCAGTGTCAGGAAGCTGCTGCTGAAGCCAGTAAGATCTTGGGGGCGGGGCATCAAAAGGGGCATAGATGGTCATGACAAGAAAATTGTCCTACCGCTTTACAGATCACTACAAGACAGACATAGCAGAGCTGGAGAGGGTTCAGAAGAGGGCAACTAAAGTAATAACTGGAATGGGTGGACTACAGGACCCAGAAAGATTGTTGAAATTACAGGGATAACAGTAGGGGCGCTTTCACACTGTGTTTTGCCATGTCTTTTTGCAGTATGCAGTGGGAACATTTCTTGTGCATATGTTAAACATTTGCATTAGCCCCATTCACCCAACAAAGGCCAAAAGAGTTTCCTCTGGGCAGATATATTTCAGTAAACCCTTCTTTTCCCAATTCTCCATGTTAAAAAATACACACCAGAATTGCTGTGTTTTACATATTCGCACAAAAAAAAAAAAAAGAAATAAAAAGTGTCAAAGTAGAACTGGCTTAGTTGCTCATAACGACCAATCAGATTCCACCTTTCGTTTTCCAAAGGAGCTCTGCAAAATGTAAGGTGAAATCTGACTGGTTGCTATGGGCAACTAAGCCAGTTCTACTTTACACCAGTTTTGATAAATCTCCTCCATTGTGTCTAGTTTAACAGTGAGTTTCCCGGTGATGGCTCATTTTGAGAATGTACATTGACATATTGAACGCCCTTTTACGTGTTTTGGTTTTCTTTATGTGCAATTGTCTGCAGCATCAGAACGGTATATACGGGCTCCACCAAGATGTGCATCATTTCAACTCTTTTGATGACGTCAGAAGTTTGCCGTTGCTCCTCAGCCAGGCCGGTATCAGGACAGGTATAACAATGAAGTGAAGTACAGGTCTGTCTTAATAACTATGTGAACCCCTCTAATGCCCTTTATTTGTTAAAGGCATAATTGGAAAGAAACACGTGGGACCAGAAACCGTGTATCCGTTTGACTTTGCGTACACCGAAGAGAACAGCTCCGTCCTGCAAGTCGGGCGCAACATCACTCGGATCAAATTGTTGGTCAGAAAGTTTTTGCAGAGCGAAGACGAGAGGTGAAAAGAATTGGAAAAACTGTTTTTTTCTTTGTGTGGGGGGGGACTCCTCCCACAAACAGAAGCCACACTCTTTTATAACGGCCATATTGCCCCATTAATAGCAGCAGCAGAGTGTGCCCAGCTGGAAATTGGGGAAATCTCCCATACTTTTGGAGTCTCCTGGACAATGTGGGAAAGAACACAATTATGGGGGTCATTTATCAAACTGGTGTAAAGTAGAACTGGCTTAGTTTCCCATAGCAACCAATCAGATTCCTCCTTTCATTTTGGACAGCTCTTTTGGAAAATGAAAGGAGGAATCTGGTTGCTATGGGCAACTAAGCCAGTTCTGCTTTACACTAGTTTGATAAATGAACCCTAGTGTTTATAGTCAGACTTAGACTGGCCCATAGGGGAGCAGGTCAATCCCCCGGTGGGCCCATAGACCCCTACTGCCTGAAGATGCGGCACATGCCACAGTACATAGACTGCACTACATACAGATAGACAGCGTTAAGCAACCTGTGCCACCATTTCTAAAATTAGGTAGATTTTATTTAAAGGGGTTTTCTAGGAATTATATATTGATGACCTATCCATCAGATTAGTGGGTGTGGGATGAAAGACCCTCATCAATCAGCTATTTTAGGGATTTGCATCAGATAATATTTTCATTTAGTTTTACGGTGGGCCCTAGGCAGCCCAGACTGACTGTAATAAACACAGTGGGGGTCATTTATCAAGCTGGTGTAAAGTAGAACTGGCTTAGTTGCCCATAGGAACCAATCAGATCCCTCCTTTCATTTTCCTAAGGAGCTGTCCAAAATGAAAGGTGAAATCCTATTGGTATATATGGGCAACTAAGCCAGTTCTACTTTACACCAGTTTGATAAATGATCCCCAGTGCACCTATTGCACTCAGGGGGCTGTAGTAAAAACCTTTGACTTCAGCTGATGACATCACAGGATTTCCTTCATAGAGGGGCTCTGTCACAAATGCTTTGTGTCTTCCCAGCAGGTTCCTCTAAGTAGATCACAGATAATAGTAATCTAGGGGCCACTTACCACATATGACATATTTCCTTTTGAAGTCAGATTTACAGCTGAAGGGTCTTTGGAGAACTTTTTTTCTTTCTCAAAATGGTGATAGTGAACAGTTTTTCACCCTCTCAGAAGAGCCATTTTCTATCCTTTGCTCACAACTAAGACCCTCCATGCCCCCATTACAGTGGCGTAGCTACCGGGGGGGCAGGGGGGGCGACGGCTCCGGGCCCAGTGATTCAGGGGGGGCCCCAGCAAGGATGACCTTGCCTTCTATCAGGCGAATACAAGTGAGCGCTTCCATTATGGAAGCGCTCACTTGTATTTAGGGACCCCCATCAGACCTCAGATCAGCCCACCCAGCCCAGCACGCAGCGTCAGGTCATAGTGTGCGCGGGCCAGGGAAGAGAGCGGAGCGCGGACCGGAGGGCAGCCGCAGCGCAGAACAGGTAAGTAAAGTTTTTTATTTTAATCCTATGTGGCTGGGTGGGCTGATCTGAGGTCTGATAGGGGCACAGTAGGCTGATATGAGGTCTGATGGGGGCACAGTCTGCTGATATGAGGTCTGATGGGGCACAGTCTGCTGATCTGAGGTCTGATGGGGGCACAATACGCTGATCTGAGGTCTGATAGGGGCACAGTAGGCTGATATGAGGTCTGATGGGGGCACAGTCTGCTGATATGAGGTCTGATGGGGGCACAATATGCTGATCTGAGGTCTGATAGAGGCACAGTAGGCTGATATGAGGTCTGATGGGGCACAGTCTGCTGATATGAGGTCTGATGGGGGCACAGTCTGCTGATATGAGGTCTGATGGGGGCACAGTCTGCTGATCTGAGGTCTGATGGGGGCACAATACGCTGATCTGAGGTCTGATAGGGGCACAGTAGGCTGATATGAGGTCTGATGGGGGCACAGTCTGCTGATATGAGGTCTGATGGGGGCACAATACGCTGATCTGAGGTCTGATGGGAGCACATTAAGCTGATCTGAGGTCTGATAGGGGCACAGTAGGCTGATATGAGGTCTGATGGGGGCACAGTCTGCTGATATGAGGTCTGATGGGGGCACAATATGCTGATCTGAGGTCTGATAGAGGCACAGTAGGCTGATATGAGGTCTGATGGGGGCACAGTCTGCTGATATGAGGTCTGATGGGGGCACAGTCTGCTGATATGAGGTCTGATGGGGGCACAGTCTGCTGATCTGAGGTCTGATGGGGGCACAATACGCTGATCTGAGGTCTGATAGGGGCACAGTAGGCTGATATGAGGTCTGATGGGGGCACAGTCTGCTGATATGAGGTCTGATGGGGGCACAATACGCTGATCTGAGGTCTGATGGGAGCACATTAAGCTGATCTGAGGTCTGATGGGGGCACAATACGCTGATGTGAGGTCTGATGGGGGCACAATACGCTGATCTGAGGTCTGATGGGGGCACAATACGCTGATCTGAGGTCTGGTGGGGGGCACAATACGCTGATCTGAGGTCTGATGGGGGCACAGTAGGCTGATGTGAGGTCTGATGGGGGCACATTCTGCTGATCTGAGGTCTGATTGGGCACAATACGCTGATCTGAGGTCTGATGGGGCACAATACGCTGATCTGAGGTCTGATGGGGGCACAGTACGCTGATCTGAGGTCTGATGGGGGCACAGTACGCTGATCTGAGGTCTGATGGGGGCACAGTACGCTGATCTGAGGTCTGATGGGGCACAATACGCTGATCTGAGGTCTGATGGGGGCACATTCTGCTGATCTGGAGGTCTGATGGGGGCACAATATGCTGATCTGAGGTCTGATGTGGCACAATACGCTGATCTGAGGTCTGATGGGGGCACATTCTGTTGATCGGAGGTCTGATGGGGGCACAATACGCTGATCTGAGGTCTGATGGGGGCACAGTAGGCTGATGTGAGGACTAATGGGGGCACATTCTGCTGATCTGAGGTCTGATGGGGTACAATACGCTGATCTGAGGTCTGATGGGGCACAATACGCTGATGTGAGGTCTGATGGGGGCACAGTAGGCTGATGTGAGGTCTGATGGGGCACAATACGCTGATCTGAGGTCTGATGGGGGCCACAGTAGGCTGATGTGAGGTCTGATGGGGGGCATATTCTGCTGATCTGAGGTCTGATGGGGCACAATACGCTGATCTGAGGTCTGGTGGGGCACAATACACTGATCTGAGGTCTGATGGGGGGCACATTCTGATGAATCTGAGGTCTGATGGGGGCAGGGGGACTGTTAGTTTAGTGATGTAAAAACTGTGGACAGGTTTCCTTTAACATAGGAGTCCTCTTGTTTTTTTACTCCTATTACTCCTATATTTCACTGCATTATGTGGTAGAGTATTTAGAGTAGGGTATGTAGAAAGTCTATTGTACTGTACTTAGCAGCATAGATGATCTAGCAGTTTATATAGTAATCTTTCTAATACAATATTATAACCACAACTAGTAGTATGTGCCTGTGAAGTTGGAAACGTGCGTTTGGGAAGCCAAGTGGGGGGCCCACTCAAGTATGTTTCGCCCCCCCTGTGCTGAACCTCTAGCTACGCCTCTGCCCCATTAGTTTAGTCGCTCCCCTTTGTACTTTTTCCAGCTCCAGGGCGTTCTTTCTATGGACTGGTGCCCATAACTGATGTGTATATTCCAGATGATGCAGCACCAACGCTTTGTAAAGTGGTAATATTACATCCCTGCCCCATGAGTCCATGCCTCGCTTAATACTTGACAATATTTGCGGCAGGATGGTCACTTTAACATGATCTGTTGCATTACTGTAATGTGTTTATGTTGCATTAAAGGGGTATTCCAGTAAAGTAACTTAATTTTTGAAAAACTGCATTAAAGGCTGCAAGCTGTGACCCAACCAGAACCCATACCTATACATATAACCAGAGCTTCATTTTACCTTGCAATCCATATGTCTAGCTCCTGTGTGAGGCTGCAGCACACTGAGAGTATCATGGCTCCTGATCTTAGAAAACTGCAATCCCCACAATCCCTAGCTTTCCTGCTGTGAGTGTTGATGTTTACTGATTGGCTGCCTGAGCTTCCCGTCTAGACACGCCCCCTCTTCTCAGTAATCAGCAGCACAATAACATTTAGCTAGAGAATTGACAGCAACACACTGAGCATGCTCGACCTAACAAAGGTTCAGAACTACAGGTCGATGTCATGGTAACTTATGAGGAAACACAGTGGGCAGTAGGGGAAGAAACTGCTTTTATAACTACTGAACGGTAAATATGTGAAATTGACATAATATTAGGTAATTATTGATGATGATTTAGTCTAAAACATAAGTTATATTTATGGTAACCGGAATACCCCTTTAACACATTAAAGGGGTTGTCTCACTTCAGCAAATGGCATTTATCATGTAGAGAAAGTTAATACAAGTCACTTACTAATGTATTAATATTACCCATATTGCTTCCTTTGCTGGCTGGATTCTTTATTCAAGCCAGCAGCAATCCAGCAGTGATGGTCGTGCTTGCGCACTATAGGAAAAAATACCGGCCTCTCTGGTGACCGGGACCATGGGAGCTCACATAGGCTGGTACTTTTTTCATAGTATGCAAGCACGACCACCACTGCTGGATTGCAGGATGGTCGTAACCATGGAAACGAGCAGTATATAATGTGATGGAAAAATGAATCCAGCCAGCAAAGGAGGCAATATGGAGAATCACAATACATTAGTAAGTGGCTTCTATTAACCTTCTCTACATAATAAATGTCATTTGCTGAAGAGAGACTACCTCTTTAAGCCTGTCAAAATAATGGCGGCTACATCTGTACATTATTTGTGCTCAGATGAATCACTTTGCATTTATCCACATTGAATCTCATATGCCAAGTGGATGCCCAAACCCTATGAGCGTCCGTCAGCTTGTAATTCATGGACATCTTCCATAGACTGCACTATATTATGGCCCAGCTAGGCTTGATTGACAGATCTCTCACCATAAACAAACAGACCTCGCAATCAAACTTCGCACTTTTTTGAAAATGGACATCGCATTTACTTTGCACCAGTTCATTGGCACCAAAATAACTGAACTAAGGGGGTCATTTATTAAGACGGGTGTTTTAGATGCCAGTCTTAATAACCCCTTTGCACTGGCGGTGGATCGCCAAAATTATGTAGAGGTGCCGGCCTCTACATAACTTTGGCAGATCCACTGCCACTTCTATCCTAGCCCTTTTACATTTAGACCATTTTCTACATCTAAAATAGGCGTAGAAAATGGTAAATAAGACGGCCCGCCCACACCACGCTCACTTTTTTTTAGAGCTGGAGTGAGCGGGGAGAAGTTGCAGATTGCAGTGCAAAGGATCTTTGCGCCCCAATCTGCGCCAGAAATATGCCTAATATAGGCGTATTTCTATTTAATAGATGACCCCCAAGTTCTTTAAGAATTCATAGGTGTAATCCATTTGGAGGCATAGTCACATATACTTGCCTGTTTGTAAACTGTCACTCCCAAGTTCCATCTGCTGACCGCTCATGTGAAGCCTTATCTCTGACTTCCTGACCTCCTAAATGCTCGTTATAACGAAACTACTGCCAAACTGATAAAATTTTGGCTTTAATGAGTGTTTATGAGGTTAGGAGTTGAGAGGTAAGGCTTCACATGAGCCGTCAGCTAAGGAGTGATACACTACAAACAGACTGATTGTTTTACCCTTATATCTCAAAGACAGCTGAAAAGTTTTAGTAGGTGTCCATAGCCTTTAAGAACTGCAGATTACAATATATCGACTGCCCCCCTCCACAAAAACTAAATGGATAAATTAATTAACCAATTTAAAAAAATTGGTACACAGAAAGGATTCCTAGAATGCGGCATCTAACACTTCTGCTCTGAGCATCATGAATTACATGTCCTACCTGTGTGATTTATTTTGTAGCTTCATAGACATAGTAACATAGTTTATAACATAGTAACATAGTTTATAAGGCCGAAAAAAGACATCTGTCCATCCAGTTCGGCCTGTTATCCTGCAAGCACGAAAATTACTTTTAAGCAGGTAATCTGGTTGTCCTGTATTAGGAACATTAATGAATGGGTGCATTGCCACTTGTAATACATTTTGCTTTCCACTTTCTTCCTCACACAGGCCTTTCTTTCTTTATGTTGCCTTCCACGACCCTCACCGCTGCGGACATTCCCAGCCTCAGTATGGCGCATTCTGTGAGAAATTTGGAAATGGTGAACCTGGTATGGGAAGAATTCCAGATTGGACACCACAGTATTATACCCCAGAACAGGTCCAGGTCAGCTCTGAAAGTTTAGTTTCCTTCCTCTTAAAGGGGTTGGGGGGGGGCGGGGGGGCATGCCCTTTCTCACGGGGTCTGTCCTTTGTACTGCAGCCCTTTCCCTATAACTGCCACAGCTTTTAACAGAACATATGGCTGGTGGCAGTTAAAGATTTAAACTGAGCGTGTGCAACCACCTTAGTGAGGTGGACAGAGACATAAGGAAAACAAAAAACAGCAGGTGGCGCTGTATAGATAAATTTTACTGAATAACTCCGTGGCTGTGCTAAATTTTTAATTACATGCAATTACAAAAGTGTTTAGATCCAGGTACTGGTTTGAAAAAAATGTATATTTTTCATAGTGCTACCCCAATATTTTTTAAATGTGTGGATTATTTCTTAAATGATAAATGCCATTTGCTGAAGTGAATCAACCCCTTTAAAGATGACTTTTCCATGGCTAAACTGCTATTATTTGCACTTTTTGTAGCTCTTAGTTTTATATGTAATATTAGTAGCTGCATTATTTTTTTTTAAAAAAGCTTAATCGCTCTATACACTGTATATGTTACCTTTCAGAAATCATGGCATTGGATCTGCTCGGCAGAAGTGGCCAGTCCCTAAACAGGCCTAATTTGGCTTGATTGGGATAGCTGAACTCAAGGATGCGCTAAATCCTACGCTTGCACTGTTGTGCAGTGATGCTGGGTGCACTTGCACGTGGTGGAACCCTCCTCTGATAAACTGGTGACTTCCAGCGCATGGGCAGTGCATCATAAAGTCCAGTACAAGTGCACCCAGCTTCACCGCTTCTGCGCCAGAACTAGAAGACACAAGCGCAAGTGCATGATTTAAAATGGATATGAGATTATGTACCCTTAGGGATGTCAGACAAGCCGAATTAGGCATATTTTGGGCTGCCCAACGTGACTCTTCTGCCAAGCAGCTCCTCCTCCATGACTCCTGCAAGGTAATTTTTATACAGCCGGGATTAAACTTCTTATTTTATATAATGTAGATTCTAATGTTACATAAGGGAGCACCTTTCAAAAATAAAGAGCTACAGAAAAGGAAATGATGGAGGTTTAGCGACAAAAAAACCTACTGACAGGTTCCGTTTGAAGGGACCCTTCGGTTCACCTAAAAAAACACACATTAACTGGGGAGCAAACAGAACACTTACCTGGTGCCCTCCTTTTCATCTTTTTAATTACAGATCCATGGGCACCTCAGTTGTCATCCAAGATGGCCGCACCACTTCTCGGAGAGATCTGTGCAATGGGACGCTTCCTACTCATCCAGCTCTGCTTTTGGATTGGCCAGCATTTGAGCAATGTTGGCCAATCCAAGGGCAGCAGGAAGTGTCTTGGACTACCATATGCACGGCATGCATCAGGTAGTCTGAGAAGCGGTGCGGCCATCTTGGATGGTAGAAGAGGAGCCTTGGAGCTGAAGCATGTACAACTAAAAAGATGGAACGGAGGCAAGCGGTAAGTATTCTGTTCGTTCCCCAGTTAATGTGAATTTTTTCCTTAAACCGGAGAGTCCCTTTAAATCAAATGCATAAAGGTTTTTGAAAATACCATAGGAGCATGCTGTAAAAAAAATATAACTAATATCTAATTCAACTTTACTTTAGGTTCCATATTTTATACCAGACACTCCTAGTGCAAGGGCCGATCTGGCTGCACAGTATACAACAATTGGCCGTATGGACCAAGGTTAGTCACATGACCTGTTTTCAGAAAGTCGAGCCTGTCCGAAACGGGGCATCACTGGATTAGATACATCATCAGACTTCCATCGCTAAGATTTGTGCTGCCTTCCCTCTTTTGACTTTTGCTTTATTTGAGTTTGACTAATGTTAGGTTGCATCCAGTCAGAAAACTTAAAAATAAAAAAGAAATCCTTTTGAATCAGGTTTTATTAATATAGATGTTTTTTTACACTTGGGTTTATTTTTTTTTATTTTTGACAATCCATATACATAATCTTGAAATATTTCTTCACACTGACCACTATAACTATAATAGGGAAAGGTGAGCAGCTAAACGTCTGGTCTAGGGTCTGTAAACATGGGGGAGTCTGGTCTGGGGTCTGTAAACATGGGGGAGTCTGGTCCGGGGTCTGTAAACATGGGGGAGTCTGGTCCGTCCGGGGTCTGTAAACATGGGGGAGTCTGGTCTGGGGTCTGTAAACATGGGGAAGTCTGGTCTGGGGTCTGTAAACATGGGGAAGTCTGGTCTGGTGTCTGTAAACATGAGGAAGTCTGGTCTGGGGTCTGTAAACATGGGGGAGTCTGGTCTGGGGTCTGTAAACATGGGGGAGTCTGGTCTGTTAACAGGGGGAGTCCGGTCTCAACTATTGGTTGGCTTAGGCTATTTTCACACCTGCAGCACGGTGCTCCGGCAGGCTGTTCCGGTGGGTGAACAGCCCGCAAGATCCTTGCTGCCGCAGGTGCACGTGTGGGGCCAGAACTACACCCCATTACAGTGAATGGGGCCAGAGCGTAGTTCTGGCCCCACACGTGCACCTGCGGCAGCACGGGTCCGGCGGGCTGTTCACCCACCGGAACAGCCTGCCGGAGCCCCGTGCCGCTGGTGTGACAGGGGCCTTACTTTGAGACAGAATTAAATGCCAGATTTGCGGTACAATTTTGGGACAAACTGGTGCATCTTAGGCCATACTCTGTCTTGCAAAGCTTAACCCCTTCCTGTGAAGCCTACCCCATTTTTGCACAAGTCTGATAAAGTGTAGAAACCCTAGTTGTGCTAGTTTGCACCAATTTTAGATTTTAGGCACAGATACACTAGGGCCACCGTCTTTTTGTTTTACATGTTTTTTTGAGGGAGTGGGTGGTGAAAAGAAGCTTCTGGGAGAATGCCTTAAAGGTGTTGTCCAGGAATAATTGCATTTTATTTAATACCCACAGCCTGTCTACTGAAACAGAAGATTCATACTTAACTGCTTCCCGCCGCTTTGGTCCTTTACACTGCGTCTGCTGTCTTATTCTTCCAGTCCTTGCACTGTTTACTTCCGGAAGTGTATGAGCATGGTCACAACTTCACTGCCGAAGCCAGTTATTGGCTGCAGCAGAACATTTATTAATGCCCATGCCCCACTAGAAGAAAACAATGCGGGGACCGGAAGATGGAGACAGCGTGGATGACTAGAGCAGCGGGGAGCAGAAAAGTATTGATTTTCTGTTTCGGCAGGCAGGCAGCGGGCATTAATGACTATAATGGGGACGGGTCGGAGATGCGGCCGCAGCACGGCAAACATGCCAAGAGGCGGCCTGACAAAAACCACAGCATGCTGCTGGAACAGCCTGCCAGACAATCCTAATGCTAATGTGAAAGAAGCCTTACTAGAGTAAGATTGCAACACTTTTTACAACTTTTTTGCAGTTCAGAAATCTGGCTTGAATCAGCTTGACCGCTAATGACATCCAGCTCCCTGTGCACTTTTCAAAACTGTAGCAGAGTAAAAAATGCAAAATGTCCCACATTTTTTTTGTTCAGATAAGCCCAAAAAGTCTCCAAGCCCTATTTTGCATCTTTTTAAAGTGGACCTGTCCCCTCTCCTGACATGTCTGGTTTAATAGTTTTATGCATTCCCCATTTAATAACAATTCTGGAACATCTATTCTTATGTCTCTATGTTGTGCCACTCCTTTATTATTCCTACTAGAAGTTATGTATGAATTGCCAGCAGTCTGCAGTAAGGGTACAGAGGGGAGGTGACCAGTTGGGAGTGTGTAGGGACACACCCCCAACTGGTTACCTCCCCTCTGTACCCTTACCAAAGGCTAATAGCAATTCAATTATAACTTCTAGTAGAACTAATAAAGGAATGATACAACATAGAGACATAAGAATAGATGCTCCAGAATTGTTATTACATGGGGAATGCATGAAGCTATTAAACCAGGCGTGTCAGGAGAGGGGACAGGTCCTCTTTAAGCATAATTCTCAAGTGTGGGATAAATTCTCATGTGTGAAACCATTCTTAAAGAGGTGTTTGATCACTCGGTGATTTTTTTTTTTTTTTTTTTTTTCAGTTTAGGATTTTCATTCCCACAGTCCAGGGGCTGCACATAAGTCATGAGACATCTTAACATCAAAGGCTACATTTTAATTCCAGATTTCAGATTTCTATATGTGTTGTTTTTTTTGGGTTTTTTTTTTTACTTGGACACACTTTCAGGACTACAACTTGGATTATACCCAATATTGCTATAGCGGTGACTTGTATAGGATCGTCTTAAATCTGCAAGTGCATAATTAGAAATACGTACTACGTTACTTTATGGGCAGAATGGAAAAAACTGCATTGTTGCACTGTATTTTGTGCATAATTTGTTTTTTTTTATCCTATTTATAATTAGTTTTGTACTGCCATATTCTGAAAGGTATAACTTTTTTTTTCTTCCAACATTTTTAATTTATTTGCCATATGATAATTAAAATACATCAATAATAGAGTTGAAAAAAATAGTATTTTATTAATACCATATATATTTTTTCCCCTCCCCATTTCCCTCTCCTTCCCTTTGCCTCTATTCCCCCTGAAAAAGAAAAGACGGGTGGAGGGGGCGAGGCCCGGGGACACTAAAAAAAAGGCATAACTTTATTTAATTGCTCAGTGTGATGGCTTGTGTTTTAAAGAGGACCTTTTATCACTCCTGACATGCCTATTTTAATAGCTACATGTATCCATGCACTAACAATTCTGGAACATCTATTCTTATGGCTCTATGTTCTGCCATTCCTTTATTATTTGCACTAGAAGTTATGAATGAATTGCTATTCGCCTTCAGTAAGAGAAGAGAGGGGAGGTGACCAGTTGGGGGTGTGTACCTGCACAGTCTGAAAATGGCAGCACTGATTGGATAGAGTGAGTCTGTGCAGGTACACACCCCCAGCTTGTTACCTCCCCTCTGTACCCTTACTGAAGGCTAATAGCAATTCATTCATAACTTCTAGCAGGAATAATATAGGAACGGTACAACATACAGACATAAGAATAGATGCTGCAGAATTGTTATTACATGGAGAATGCATGAAGCTATTAAAACAGGTATTTCAGGAGCGGTGAAATGCCCTCTTGGTAAGTTTTGTTTTCATTGGTACAATTTTGGAGCACACACACAAGTTTTTGATCACTTTTTATTGCATATTTTGGGAGCTGGGATGATGAGAAAAAAAAAGCAATTCCATATATTTTTTGTGGTATAAATAACGTGTCAGTGCAATTACAGCAATACCAAATTTATATTTGTGCACAATGAAAACACTCTTTATGTTGCCGCAATCAAGGACCTATACGTTTTTTTTTCAGGCGTTCTGTAGTTTTAGTGTTGGTAACATTTTGGGGTACATACAAATTTACAATCACTTTATATTCGGGGTTTTTTTATAATTGTTTTGGGTTTTTTCTATAATTAATCCTCTTATTGTTAAAAATGCAGTTGTGAATTTTTTCTTTTTTTTTAACACATAAAAACCTTTTCCGCCGTATTTATTACTGCCCCAAGGGAACTTGAACCTTCAATCCTTTGATCACCTATGTAGTGCCTGCCTATCAGTATTCTACTGACAGTCAGCCTATTAGACCCTGCCTTTGGCAGGGCCTAATAGGCTTCTGTACTTGGCAGACCTTCCCCAACAGCCATAGCAGCCATTAGAACCCTGCACTGCACAGAGGACAATGGGTTGAAAGGGGAACTCGTTCCCAGTGTTTAACTGCTTAGATGCACTGGTCCCTCTTACCTTGGTATCTAAGGGGTTAAACTGCTGGGATGGGAGTAAGCCCTGATGTCAGCAGCTGCAGAAAGAGCCCGGCTATGTGGATCAGCCGCTTTCCTGCCTCTGATTCTGCCAGATCACCTTGACGTATGGGATATATATATTTATATATATATATATCTCCATCATAGAGCACTAGCCCTCTCTCATGATGAAGCATGAAGGGGTTAACTGTCTAGATTCTGTATTCATAGGTATTCACATATGTTCACTTGCTTGTACTCCTCAGGTATTGGCCTTGTTCTCTATGAGCTGCGCAGTGCCGGACATGACAACGACACCCTTGTGATATTTTCCTCTGACAATGGCATTCCTTTCCCAAACGGACGCACCAACCTGTACTGGTCAGGTAGGGCCGAGCCCCTGCTTATCTCATCTCCTGGTCAACCAAGATGCCGTGGAGAAGTCAGCCAGTCCTTTGCAAGTCTTCTTGGTGAGATATGGCTGATATAACATTCATTTTAATGGGGTTTTGCGGTACAGTAATTGACCTCTGTATGCGTGACGTGTGCGTTTATATGTATATGTCCTCAGCTTTCCTGCTAGTTGCTGGAGATATCTGCTGTTATGCTTGGACTTCACTTCTTCTAAATTTTATGTATCTATCAAAGTATATACAAACCTCAGCTTTCTCGGCTTTCCCACAATCACTGCTGCTCAATGAGTGTCTGACCACTAGGGGTCCCACAGATCATGAGAACAGGGGTCCTGTGTCCTCTGTTTGAAAGCCGCAATGGTCGCACATGTGCACCACCTCTCCATTCAAAGTCTACAGGACTGATGAATAGAGCCGAGCACTCTACTTGGTTACCACCATCAGTCCCATAGAGACACAGGCACATTTAACCACCTAGCTGTTCTACCCGAGTCCAGCTTGGGCAGTGTGACAAGTAGCTAACTGCTGCTTTAGATGGTGATATCTCCTGAATGGTAGCGGCTAGAAACATGCAACTGGTCTTGTCTTAAAGCTGACAGCCCAGGCTTTAATACAAGACCAAAATGACAGTCCAAGAAACAGAGGAAAAATCACTGTTAGAAATAATCTTGAGTGAAACCTGTTTTTACTTTCACTTTCAGCAGCATTCACAGCATCCTGATTTCTATCAGTGATATCTTTCTCTGTCCTGAACATATTGCTTTCATTTTGGTATTTTCTGAAAGCTTTGAATGTCTGCTTTCAAATAAGACCAGTTGCATGTTTCTAGTTGCTACCATTCAGGAGGTAGCAACATCTCAAGCAGCCCTCCCCCCTCCAGGTAGTTACTTTTCCCACTGCTGGAGCTCCACTCTGGCAAAACAGTCAGGGGGTTAAAGGGGAGGACATGGGACCCCTCTTCTTGGGATCGATTGTGTACTTGACCTCTCTATCATGTGGTTAGGTGATCAGTTGTGATTGTAAGACAACCCCTTTAATCCTAGGGGAAACTTTTTGACTTAGTCCACCTACTTTTGGGTTCCTTGGACAAACCTATTGTGAAACTTGCAAATTACTGCAACCCAACAGTGACAAGAAATGCCTTAGGTTTGGGTTTCGTGCAGCACAACCCCATTGCTTTGCCATGTACAGTACCCTTAGCATTGTGATGCTGCAGTCTTTGGCTTGATGCCATGCGTCATGGTCGCTGTGTGGCCCCAGCCTCATAAAGATCCATTTATACTTATTTGTAATTTTTCATCTGCTCAGATATCACTCCAACCATCCTAGACTGGTTCTCCATTCCATATCCCGACTACAAGATATTTGGCAAGAGTGTAACGCTTACTGGAAAGTCACTCCTTCCGGCTCTGGAAGCCGAACAGCCCTGGACCACGGTGTATGGCAGCCAGTCTCACCATGAAATCACTATGTACTATCCCATGAGATCGGTCCAGCACATGCAGTATTTACTGATACACAATCTGAACTTCAAGATGCCCTTCCCCATCGATCAAGACTTCTATGTATCTCCTACATTTCAAGATCTATTGAATAGAACTGTATCTGGCCGGCCCACTAACTGGTTTAAGACGCTTCATAGCTATTATTATAGAGATCGCTGGGAGCTCTATGACCGATCGAAAGATCCTAGTGAGTTGAAGAACATTGCCGGGGATCCAGGGTATCATGATGTTTTTCTAACTATGCAGGAAATGCTGCGGAAATGGCAGTGGGAGACATCAGATCCTTGGATTTGTGCACCTGATGGGGTTTTGGAAGAGAAATTAGATCCTCCCTGTAGACCACTTCATAACGAACTGTAATGCACCAATGAAAAGGCATTATCCCACTGTTGTGTCTGTACTAAAAGTCCTGAAAGGCGGTTAATACTTTTTTTTATATACATAATTAATATAAAATATCTTTTTCATCATTATTGCTGCTGCTGGCCAGAATCATTCTCCTTCTCCCTCTGGCAGCTGACAATATATGTCTTATAAATGTCTTCTATGCAATACTGCCATGCTACTGCAGAGGCTCTGCTCCTTCCCTGGCGAGCTGCTCTGCAGTGAACAGATGAGCACTACGCAGAGACATGACTTTGGGGAAAGTGACTGAGCATGTGTGTCCACCAGCATTCAGCTCATTTGGTGGACATGCAAATTGCACTACACTTTGAATACCAGGTGGTGCCGTACTATGTAAGTAAATCTTAACTCTGCCCTGGATCATTCTTTTAACAGAATTAACATTGTTCAACTTTTTACGATTTATATAATAAATTATATTTTATTTTGGGACAACCCCTTTAATTTTATGGACCTTGACGGATACATTCTGCACAGCACGACTACAGTTTTTCTTTTATACAGCGAAACCTCTCCAAAAACCCTTAAAGGAGTTTTCCGAGTTATATATATTGATGACCTATCCTCAGGATAGGTCATCAATATCAGATCGGCAGGGGTCCGACACCCGGCACCC
This sequence comes from Rhinella marina, assembly GCA_900303285.1. NCBI lineage: Eukaryota > Metazoa > Chordata > Amphibia > Anura > Bufonidae > Rhinella > Rhinella marina. The sequence continues at coordinate 151,782 of ONZH01010545.1, read as the reverse complement.
CCGCCGATCAGCTGTTTGAAGAAGAGTCGCGCGCCATATCAGCGCTGCCTCCTCTTCATTATTTACATGCTGGCCGTAACGGGGGTAGTGGTGAGTAGGTGTAATTACACCTAACCACACCATTCATTTCTATAGGAAGAATCGCTTCCATACAAGTCTATGGAAGTGATTCTTCCCATAGAAATGAATGGGGTGGTGAGGTGTAATTACATCTACTCACCACTACCCCGTTACGGCCAGCATGTAAATAATGAAGAGGAGGCAGCGCTGGTACGGCGCGCGCCTCCTCTTCAAGCAACTGTTCAACGGGAGTGCCGGGTGTCGGACCCCCGCAGATCTGATATTGATGACCTATCCTGAGGATAGGTCATCAATATATAACTCGGGAAAACTCCTTTAACCAGACCAGATTTCCAGTGATAGATGTCCAGTTCCACCATATATTATGCATACTGGCCATCTTATAGAAGACCACCCCTCTAGAAGACCATTTTTCACGTGGTCATCTGATCGAGGTTTCGCCATATATAAATATGCTGTCATGTACCCGTATGTATGAAACCTGTAATCCCCTATAGACAGGCGCTCCTCTGGGTGTCGAGTTGTACTGAGTTATCCCAATACGAAAGCAGCACGTATACAAAATAAAAATTATAATTCAGCATTCACGCAACTAAGTGTTTTGTGACCCATTGACTTCAATGAGTCTGTGGTCTGCATGTTGTGGTGAAGTGTAGGACATGTTCTATCCTATCTAATAGGCTGGATGGATGCGGAAATGCATGGAAGGGCTTCTGTGTACTTCTGCATCACTGCGGATGTCCTATAGTTTGCCACAACATGCGGGCCATTGAAGTCAATGGGTCACAAAACACGGTCCTGTGAATGCACCCTTATTCAGTGTTTTAAATGCACTTATACACCCAGGTGGCCAAATTTACAATATATTTGTTTTTTTAAAAATCTTTATTTTTCATTTTAAAGAAAGACAACTGAATATTTCACAACACAAGTGTCACACATATCATATAGACATTTCCACCGCTGGCTTGATACAGTAGCAAAAATTCCAAATAATACTAACAGTATGCATTCGCGGTTACTTTTAAATACCTACAGGATTATCTCAATTACGATTCACTGTTTTAACAGTGGGGCAGATTTTCTAATACGGTCTAAAATTTAGACAGCCTTAAAGAAGAACTCCCGCAAAAAATTTATTCCATGTCCTGCTGGAAATGTACATGATGTAATCTGTAGTGAATGTCATTTTCTTACCAGTAGCTGAATTTGAGTTATATCATCCTGAAGTTTCTTATCTGTGTCATGTGACTAGGAATTAGACCCACCAACTCACACAGCACCTTATGTGTGGACAGGAAGTCTAATTTTCTATGCATTCCTATAGGAGCCTCACTTTCAGTCTCATAGGAATGAATAGAGAAGTGACTGTCTTGCTGTCCTGGGTCAGTTGGAGGTCAGGGAGTTGGTCACATGACCCAGCTATATTAAGAAGAGAGTGGAAACTCTCAATTTCAGCCTCTGATAAGAAAATTACATTCACTACAGATTATATCATGCACCTTTCTAACAGGTCAGAGAATAAAAATTTTTGCGGGAGTTATTCTTTAAATAGTGTGAGGAGACTTATTTGCCGGGCAACGCCCCTCTGGAATTCTGGGAGGAAAGGGATGCAAATGAGCTCTTAACAAGCTCCGCCTCTGATGCCACCAGATGTAAGGCAGCTTTCCTATAAGTCAGTGCTCAACCCTTTAAATAGGCCTTGAGACATGACTTGTATAATAAATAAGCCAGCACCTCATCTGCAGACAGCTGTTTGGGGGTGATTGCTCCTCATCAGTGCAGAGCAGAGAGAGAACTGGCTTAACTGGCTGAGTGGTCTAGGTCAGGATTTGGGGCTACTAACTCTCCGTATGGAGAGCGCCTAAACAGCATGAGGAGTCTGATAGACCATACATGCTCCTCTGGATTTCTGGCTCTTTAGAGACTTTCGTATCATTTTACACCAATTATAGTTTGGCGTAGGGCACTTTCACAAGAGCGTGTGCAGTCTGGAAATCATGATCCGTATGCGAGTGTGATCCTCCGTTCTGGACACTGCTCGTCTTGCAGGGATGCACAGCATTATACTGTTTAATAATGCATTGTTCATCTGCATGACCTTCCTTCTACAGGATCATACTGACATAGAGCTGTCACTATGATTCTGTAGCAATAAGGTCATGCAGAAACACACAGCATTATAAATCTGTATAATGCCGTGCGCCCCTGCAAGACGAGCAATGTCCAGAACGGAAGATCACACTCGCATACGGATCATGATTTCCGGACTGCACACGCTCTTATGAAAAAGCCCTTGTTTTGGGGCATGATGTTGTAACTTAAACCACACCCCTTTGTGTCAAACCACGCCCAATTGTCAAACAAGACAAAAAATGTCTAAGACTTAATAAATATGGTGCATGGCACAAGTGTCTGAATGCTGGCTATTTGAGCTAAAATTCTGGGGCATTTTTATTAGTGAATCTGTCCCAGTGTGTCCTCATACCTACTGCAAAGTAAACTACCAGGTGTGATCGCTGTGGAACAAGGCAAATAATCTACATGTTAAAGAGGACCTGTCCCCTCTCCTTACATGCCTGTTTTAATAGCTTCATGCATTCCTCATGTAATAACAATTCTGGAGCATCTATTCTTATGTCTCTATGTTGTGCCATTCCTTTAATATTTCTACTAGAAGTTATTAATGGATGGCATCCATGTTCTGTCAGTGTTTTTCACAGACCATTGGTAAGAGATGCTCTAGAAATTAATTTTCAGCTGAGCAGTGTATGTGGAATACAGCTGATACATGGAGGGCAAAAAACAAACGGACACCCAGACCAAACAAGGATTATTCCTGGACGAAACATGAACATATTTTCCACAGATGTCAAATGGACACAGAAATGTGAATGAAACCGTAAAGAAGAACTCCCGCAAAAAATTTTATTCCATGTCCTGCTAGAAATGTACATGATGTAATCTGTAGTGAATGTCATTTTTTTATTTACCAGTGTCTGTATTTTTGACTTATATAATCCTGAAGTTTCTTATCTGTGTCATGTGACTAGGAATTAGACCCACCAACTCACACATAGACTTATGTGTGGACAGGAAGTCTAATTCTCTATGTATTCCTATGGGAGCCTCACTCTCAGTCTCATAGGAATGAATAGAGCAGTGACTGGCTTCCTGTCCTGGGTCAGTTGGAGGTCAGGGAGTTGGTCACATGACACAGCTACAATAAGAAGAGTGGTTATTACTCACAATTACATTCTCTGATAAGAAGATGACATTCACTATAGATTATATCATGCACCTTTCTAACAGGTCAGAGAATAAAAATTTTTGTGGGAGTTCTTCTTTAACACTGGCATGCCAAAAGCAGGTCTTATAGAAGCACTCGGATTTTTCTTTTATGCTTGCCCCCATAAACGTCTTGGGAGATCGGGTCCTTCAGTTAAAGAACCACTCCTGCAAAAAATTTTTATTCTGACCTGTTAGAAAGGTACATGATGTAATCTGTAGTGAAGGCATACCTGCCAACTTTGTAAATGAATAACGAGGGACACATTGTACACCACTGCAAATTTTTTCTGCACTAGCCCACGCCTCTAACTCCACCCAAAACATAACTATACACCTAATCCCACCCAGTCCCCTTACTGCCCCAACATAGTAATTATTCCCCAGGTATGTGTCCCCAGTAATATGCCCAGTTATGTGTCCCCAGTAATATGCCCAGTTATGTGTCCCCAGTAATATGCCCAGTTATGTGCCCCCAGTAATATGCCCACATTGTGCCCCCCAGTAATATGCCCAACATTGTGCCCCCCAGTAATATGCCCACATTGTGCACTCACAGAAAGTAAAAAAAAATAAACACCACATACTTACCTTCTTCCTAGCAGCAGCAGGACTTCGGATGCTCTAGTCTGTGGGGGGCGGAGCCAAGGCTGACTGCCAGCCGGTCCCACCCCCCCACACACCAGAGGTGTAGAGAGTGTGGGGGTTGGAGGAGGAATAATGAAACAGGGAGCCGATGCCGTCTCTTTGTTTCACTATGGCAACTGTCTCTGCCTCCTATGGACGCAGGAACAGCTGCCAGAAAGTGGGACATACCTTCCCCTACCGGGACAGCCACTGAAATCTGGGACTGGCTAGCTGGATCTGGGACAGTTGATAGGTATGAGTGAAGGTAATCTTCTTACCGGTGACTGTATTTGTGAGTTATAACCTCCCTTCTCTATCCTCAGCTGTGTCATGTGATCAGCACCCTGAGCTCCAACTGACACCGGACAGGAAGTCAGTTACTTCTCTATTCATTCCTATGAGACTAACATTGAGGCTCCCATAGGAATACATAGAGAAACTGACTTCCTGTCCACACATAATATGCTGTGTTATTTGGAGAGTCAGAGTGCTGGTCATATGACACAGCTGAGGATCAGTGGGGTTATAACTCACAAATGCAGTCACTGGTAAGAAGATTACATTCACTACAGTTTACATCATGTACCTCTATAACAGGTCAGAGAAGAAAAACATTTTGGGGGAGTACTTTATTAATCCCATCACCTGCTCTATTGCAGAGTAATGACCTCTGGTGGTTCACAGCTGCCATTACATCATGTGACTCAAAGTCTATGTCTGCTGTGTGGACTAGAAAGTCTAGTCTGCGAGTCTCATATAATATTTCATTAAAAAAATATTTTTATTTCTTTCAGCAAGCAAACATGGCAGGCAAGAAAAAGCACAGACACTGAAGAGAGAGCAATTCAGTATATAATCACAAGTAAAAAATTCAGCAGATCTTGTGCTTTTACACCCTCCACACAAACTATTTTGTACATCTTACACACACGCCTACCACCAGATCATTTAAAATGCAGGGGTCATCTTAACCCGCCATATGTCTGGATCTAGAATAAATTAGTATTACAGGTGATAAGGATTCCTGAGGCACATTGCATGACGGATATTAATGGGAACCTGTCAGATGCTTGATTCTGCCCAAACCAGGGGCAGTAAGATTGCAGTGTTTTAGAGAATACATAGAGGGGGGAATCTATCAAGTGCTGGAAAAGCAGCGGCAAAAATTGCCAACTTTCAGTGCGCAGGAATTTAGTAATTTTGTGTTTTTACGCTGCACATGTGAATGGAGCCTCCACCTTTTGGTACCATTCAAACCTCTGTGACAGCCGAGGCCTGTGATTGGCCGCAACGGTCACAGGACCCAGCCGTTTTCTCATCCCAAGGAGACCGGAGGCGGCCAGGAATTTAGGAGCAGCGGGACACAGGACAGGGGAGCAGTGTTTGTTACTTTCAGGGGGCCAGGGGTTGTCTCATCTTAAAGGGGTATTCTGGCTTCACATTAATGAGCTTTTCCTCAAGTCTTTACTCTCAGGTTGGTGGGGGTCAGATTCGTGGCATCCCGCTGATCAGCTGTTTGAAGGGGCTGCGGGGTCTTCAATATTTACTTACACGCCACCTACATAGTAACGGCGACGAAGGGTAATTACAGCTTTCGCACATTCAAGTGATCAGGACAATGCGGTAATTACTCTGCACTGCTGCTACGATGTAGACAGTGCAGGTAAATATTTAAAGAGGCTGCAACACTTGCATGAGTACCGCAGCCCCTTCAAACAGTGGATGTGACAGGCGTCGGACCCCCACCGATCTGACACTGATGACCAGTGTTGAGCGAATTGACGTACCCGAAGTGGACTTCAATCCGAATTTCAGTATAAATTCGATTCACAGCGAAGTTGAATTTCCGCACACTTTGTGGTAACAAATCTTGATGGCAGAAACCGCATAAAATCTTGTGCTTCACCACGCTGACCGGCTGCGAGATTTCGCTCTGTGTCTTCAATCAAGATAGCTGCAACGGCTTCTCCGTGATCAAATGGATAAGGCAAGTATGTTTTTTGATTTTTTTTTTTAACTCGATTAGCCCCTGAAAGGCCTTAATTTTAATCTCAGATGCAGTGATAAACGCGGCATCTGATGGGTTCAATGATGGGGGAGTGGCACAATCTACATTCCCCATCATTGTGCCCGCTATATACAAAGGAATGCGCTTCATGACAAAGTAATTTGTCACAAATTGAATTTCTTTGTGAAATTCGGCAAAGCAGCCAAATCAAATTTTTCATAACTTCGCTCATCACTACTGATAACCTGTCCTGAGTAATGGCCACCAATATTGCTAAGCCAGAAAACCCCTTTAAGCGTTTGTGGACTATCCACCACAAGATAAAATACCCGATCCCACCTCTTGGACCAGCACCCATCAGGAGAACACCCCGTGCCTGTACATATAGTTCAATGGCTTACATGAGGCTCTCTCAGATGGAGGGGGCAATGTGCATGCATGGCCCCCTCTCCACTGAACTGTATGCATAGTGTGATGACTGGGAATTGGTGGGACCGTTTGAGGTGGGACCTGCACCTATCGGCACATCAAACATTACGACAAATCAATATCACAACAATCATTTCTCATTATTAGCAAAACAAGAATATTCCAGACGTTCCCGGCCCCCCCTTAATGCAGAAGGCAAATTAAGACCTTGGAAGACAACAAATTTAAGAAGCATCTGAACTCCAAGGACTTTTTATTTCTCAAAGCTGAGCAGCAGCATCAAGACCATGTAATGGCGAACTCAGATCCGATCTGTAGATGGAGCTTCGATATCGACAAAACCTATAGAATATAAGTGATTAGCAGTTCTATTATTACAAATGTTTTTTAAGGGTCGTATTACAGTTGTCACATATGTGATTTACATTGGGAGAATTTCCAGCATAACTCCAAAAGGTCCTTAGGGTACACATGCACTCACATTCAGCCAGCTTAAAGGGTTCCCTGGGTAGGTCCCCTTCCTAGTCAGAGGGTGCCTGAGCTTTAGGTTCCCTGGTGACCAGACAAGGTGTTTGATAGTTTAGTGCTATTGTGATTTACCTGCATTTTTTCTGCATGATTTCCTGCCTGCGTTATTTCCTGCACTTCCAGTTCTGTTTATGTTTAACTTAACCCTGTCCGTCTGCCTTGTCCATGTTCCTTCCACTATGACCCTGTCTACAAGTCTGTCCTGTGTCTACCTTCATCTACGCTACCAGTGTGCTTTTTGGATCTCTAAACCATTCAATCCTAAGTGACTGTTCAGACTGCACCTGCAGATGTCCTGTGGTTTTGGTACGGTTTCTGCATTCTTGCATCAGAATCCCTGACCCCAGTGGGTCAGATGCCAAGTATACTGGGACTATCCCAGGAGGTAGTGGTCCGGTTGCTCCCCTGTACAGGGTGACTATCAAGAGAGCACCGGAATAATACCCTTAGGCCCCTTTCACACGAGCAAGTTTTCGGTGCGGGTGCAATGCTTGACGTGACCGCATAGCACCCGCACTGAATCCTGACCCATTCATTTCAATGGATCTGTGTATATGAGCATTTTTTCACGTATCAGTCCTGTGATGCGTGAGAATCTCAGCATGTTTTATATTCTGCGTTTTTCACGCAGCCCTGGCCCCAAAGAAGTGAATGGAGCTTCAGTGAAAAACGCATTGCATCCTGAAGCAAGTGCGGATGTAATGTGTTTTTCACTAATGGTTGCTAAGAGATGTTGTTTGTAAACCTTCAGTTTTTTATCACACGCGTGAAAAACGCATCAAGACGCATTGCGCCCGCGCGGAACAAACTGACTAACTGGTCGCAATCGCAGACAAAACTCACTGAACTTGCATGCAAAATGGTGCGAGTTTCCCTGAACGCATCCGGACCTAATCAGTCATGCTCGTGTGAGAGAGGTTTAGCCCAAAGTCAAACCAGTTAGTTGACACAGTAAGTCCACACTCGCTGATCCGTAACAATCATATTCTAAAAATCACAAAAACAGGACAATAAATTATTAGTCTATAAAAACACCAGAGTTCAATACCTTGGTATCTGCTCTGAATGCAAAGTCTTCGGTGGGCACCTGATTAACCAGCACCTTCTTGGGAGGGTTTGGGATGCCATATACGTCCACTGATGCCAGCGTCAGGCTGGCTGTTTCACTGGTCGAGTGTATCACCTCACTGACAAGTGCATTCTGGGACAAAGAACCAGTGTTAGCTCATAGACACCGTAACTTATTAAAGTGCGGTAATATAACGCCCCAGCTCAGTACTTACATTTGTAGCAATGAACATCACTTTAGTAAAATCCATTCTCTCAAATGTCCCTAAACTGTCCCCATCATCCCAGAATAGATCTCCTCGGGCAAATCCGTCTGATGTAAGTGCCACCACTAGGGTCAGGTTATTCCTGCGGGTCTCCTCTGTGGTCATCCCTGGAATCTGAATAGAAAAAGGACATCAACTTTCCAGAATGAAACAACTTGCAAGTACAAGTCTACAATTGTTCAGACACGCTGACCCACATTATAAATGTGATTGCACCTAGACCTGTTTTTCAATTATATATAATTGAAAAAATTAGTAGAAATTAGGGTTGCCACAAGGGAAAAAAACAAGGGGAGGAGAGAGAATATGGAATATGGAAGTGCCAGAGGACTATTAGGATATCCAAGAATAATAAAAGAAAGAAATTCTCATGGAGCAACAACACATTGAGCCGACTGCTGGTGTGATGATCTGGGAGCCATCGCATACGACAGTTGGTCACCCCTAGTAGTAATACAAGGGACACTAACAGCTCAGCGATATGTGCAAGACATCCTGCGACCACCTGTGTTCCTCTCATGGCATGGCTTCCAACTGGCATTTTGCAGCCGGGTAATGCTCACAAAAAGGTTTCCCAGGAATGTCTCCTCCAGATTACAGCACTTCCTTAGCTGCCCGGTTATCAGATTTATCACTGATAGAGCATTTATGGGATTAGCTGGGATCCAGCTTTAGCAACCTACAAGTGTGCAGGATCTACAGGTCCAGCAGTAACATCTGTGGGCAAATGTTCAGCAGGATACCGTACAGAACCTGTATGTCTCCATGTCCAACTGTATCTCATCCTGTATCCAGGCTAGAAGCCGTATCGGATCTTGTATCCAGGCTAGAGGCCATATGTCATCTTGTATCCAGGCTAGAGGCCATATCTCATCTTGTATCCAGGCTAGAGGCCGTATATCATCTTGTATCCAGACTAGAGGCCGTATCTCATGTTGTATTAAGGCTAGAGGCCGTATCTCATCTTGTATCCAGGCTAGAGGCCGTATCTCATCTGGTATCCAGGCTAGAGGCCGTATCTCATTTGGTATCCAGGCTAGAGGCCGTATCTCATCTGGTATCCAGGCTAGAGGCCGTATCTCATCTGGTATCCAGGCTAGAGGCCGTATCTCATCTGGTATCCAGGCTAGAGGTCGTATCTCATCTGGTATCCAGGCTAGAGGCCGTATCTCATCTGGTATCCAGGCTAGAGGCCGTATCTCATCTGGTATCCAGGCTAGAGGCCGTATCTCATCTGGTATCCAGGCTAGAGGTCGTATCTCATCTGGTATCCAGGCTAGAGGCCGTATCTCATCTGGTATACAGGCTAGAGGCCATATCTCATCTTGTATTAAGGCTAGAGGCCGTATCTCGTGTTGTTTTAAGGCTAGAGGCCATATCTCATCTTGTATCCAGGCTAGAGGCCGTATATCATCTTGTATCCAGACTAGAGGCCGTATCTCATGTTGTATTAAGGCTAGAGGCCGTATCTCATCTTGTATCCAGACTAGAGGCCGTATCTCATCTTGTATCCAGGCTAGAGGCAGTATCTCATTTTGCATCCAGGCTAGAGGCCGTATATCATCTTGTATCCAGGCTACAGACAGCCCAACAGGGTCCTAGAGCCTCCTTTCAGTTGTACACTTTTTCCCAATAAACTTCTCCTTTAACTGTTGCAATCACTTCCACATAGCATCATTACATTAATTTTATTTATTTATTTTTTACATGAAACTCGTTTTCAAGCAATAAGCGGGGGCTCCCTTCCTCAAACTGCCACATAGGATTGGGTATAGTCACAGGCAGGGGCATAACTACCACAACGGCAGACTATGCAACTGCTATGCGGCCCATGGCAAGAGGGGGCCCAGTCTTAGATGGGATTATCTCCTCTTCTACTGGAGGTGAAAACTTGGTCAGGACTAGAGTTGAGCGAACATGCTCATAACCAGCACTGTACTGCTCGAATCCCCTGCGCTCGCATGGGCGCAGCCATCCGGATCCGTCCTCCTCACCCGACTGCAAGTCAGTGGGGACGGATCTGTTTGGTATGACACACTCGTGTGTCATACCAAACGGATCCGCCCCCATTGACTTACAGTCAGGTGAGGACGGATCCGGATGCCTGCGGCCATGCGAGCGCTGGGGATCCGAGCACTACAGTGCTCGTTATGAGCACATTTGCTCAACTCTAGTCAGGACTCTATCCTCTAAAGGAACAACTTTTATCAAATGAGGCAGTGGAAAATAGCCCAAGGGTCATTAAAAAGGGTTTAGGCAGAAACCCTTCTGTTCTGTGTGGGGGACCTGGTGTGATCCTTGCTATGGGGCCCTTACTTCTCTATGTACACCACTGGTCACAGGTTACCTTATGGTATTTTTTGACATTACATTATTTGTTTTGCTTATATACTCTGGATTTATTAACTATATGAACAAATTGCAGTAAGACATATCATATGGCATGTTAGCATGGTCTTTTCATCCATGTTGGGTGTAGCCAGGGGTCTTGGTATTACACTGTGTGTGTTTTTGATGTTTTTCATACCTGTTTATATTTATATTTGTTGTTAAATGTTGTATTTTTTTAAGAGGTGCAGTCTGTTATGCAAGCCATCTTTTTGTGGATATTATATGTATATGTTGTATTTGTCCCTGTGTGTCCACCTAGTGGTTATGAAGTGAATTGCAGCCTACAGAGAACTTTGCTAGCGTGTTGCAGCCTTGTATCAAATTTGTATTCGGGATACATGTCCCTTCATGGCGCTTGATCCCGTCGTGGGTATCCTCTTGCGGTTTAGCTCCAAAGCTAAACCACAAGTGGGTCAGCAGTTTTCAAAGCGAACAACCACAGCAGTTTCTGCCTCAGACTATATGGCGGATTTTGACTGGCTCAAAATCCTCTTTGTCAACAGGCCCTTGGCTGCCCATACACTATCAGGTTTTGATCAGGTTTTCAGTTGTAGTTTCGATGATAAAACCAGTCGTGGATCATAAAGCGATTGTTATTATACAGGGCGGATTCTACTTCTCTACTTCTACTTCTTTTGTGAATCCACACCCGGTTTTAGCTGAAAACCTGATCGTGAAAGGGCACCCTTAAAGAAACTGCTTCTACCACTTCAGGTCTGGAGTAGAAAGGAGGCACCAGGATTTGAGCTATAGATCATAGATAAAAAGCTGACAATTATTGCAACTACTTACCTGTGTAGGTAAAATGTGGCCACCTCTAACATGAACATTAATCGTATCCATTGGTGCCGAAAGATTGATCCATTGGCCCTTACTTTGAATTTTTACACCCTGAGAATCAAAAGAAACTATCTATAAATATCTACGGTAACTTCAGAATAATAAGAGTAAGAGCAATAATAAGAATATGCCATGTATCAGCATCTTGTGCCAAGTATGCAAACCGACTTCTAGTCTCAGTGCTTAAAGGGGTTGTCTCATCTGAGAAATGGCGGCATAGCACTATTCAGCATGTAAAACACCTGTCCTAATAAATATATCCCAATTTGTATAAATCAGTGTCCAGAGAAGATTATATCATATTTTTGAGGACTGCAATACAAAGATATTCTGAAAAATACAATATATTCCAGACCACCTCTTTAATGGTATGAACACTCATAAAGCTCTGCCTGATTATTGAGAGAACTATGCGGCTGTTCAAAGCTGCACAGTTCTCACTCTTTCAGAAGATGAACACTATATGAATGGAGAGAACTCTGCAGCAATGCACAGTCCAGCAATGAGCTGGAGAGGATGCTGAAAGGACACGTCACTGGAGCATAGGGTTCGATATTCTTTGGCAGTTGAACTGAGTGTTTACAGCCCAATACTTATTTTTCCTTTTGCTGTCCCCTTCACTTTACCAGCTGTGAAGCAATGACCTGTTGATGAAGCAGGGAGCAGACGAAAAGCAGCTAAACTTAGTTGAAAGGGGTGATTCTTATGAACTGTAATGGACAATGATTTCACGTCTCTGAACACATTTTTCTTCACATAATGTATAGCATGTAAAAAATACTGTATAGAAAACACTCACCGTCTGAAGAATATACCAATTTCCCTCAGGAAAGTATCCATTTACTTCAGTCTTTCCCTGTTCCAGGACCGGGGTGATCAGCAGTGCATTTCCCCAAAGGAACTGGCGGTCAATCGTCCAAGTGTTCTGGTCAGTGGGGAACCTTGAATAGACAAAATCAGATCGTAAGTAACACTGTGTGTATGTAAAACGTATTGCATAAATTAAAGAGGTTTTTCCTATGCACAGAATTTTTCCTTCCAAAAAACACAAGTTTGGGGCAGATGAGATAAAAAAAAAATCTTATTGAGATATAAAGAAGTCTTCACATTCAGCACCGAAAATCAGTTTCATTCACCTAAATGGGGCTTGCAGAAATCCATGTGCTTCCCGCCAAAACAACCCTATTCAGATAAAGGAAAATGATTTTCAGCCTCAGAATTTCTCTCCTGCCAAAATTAACCATCCTAGAAACAACTTGAATGGAGTATAGTGTTGTGACCCACACAGTAAAAAAGATAGAGGAGCATAAGAAAGCACATTGACGCACATAAGGAGGACAACATGAAAACTAGTTGTGCTACACATGGAATACCGTGAACTGAAATCTCTGTACATATGGAACTTGTAGGCAGTGCATGGAGGCCATGTGGCGCCATACTGAGGAGCCCTAAGAGTGGTCAAACTTTTGCTTGATCTACCATAAGAGGTAGTGAATGTTGTGGGTTTAAGGAAGGGTTTTTTCACCCACTTTGAGGTAAAATCTGATGAAATTCCCCAGGGTTGTTTTGTTTTGCCTTTCATCTAAAGCTGGACTGCAAAGGAGCTGCAGTGCTGTAGCTGCCATGTGCTGATGATACTCCACCAACCTATAGCGGCCAATGGCGGTGGGTTTAATGGAGGCACTACTTTCAAATTCGGGCATGATTTCAGCGGCCCCATGGAAACGTAGCCTAAAAAAGATTGCACTTTACGAACACCTGTCCCTTTTCAGTCTGACCAGATAACTATGGCTGTTTATGGAGTCATGTCCAGATTAAAAGTCAACTCTGCTAGACACCATAACATTTTGTACAGATACGGCCATTTTCTTTGAAGGTGTATGTCAGGACTTTACTGTTAATGGTTTATCCTCAGGATAGGCTACCAATATTTGATCGGCGGTGGTCCAACACCCCACACCCCCAATGACCACCAGAACTGCAGAGCTCAGCCCCCTCTCCATCCACTCCGCCATGGATGAAGCTGTGCAGTTCCTGTGCTGAGCTACGGAGGATAGACCATTAGTAGTAAAATCCTTGAATACTCCTTTAAGGGTGGTTTGAAGTGTGATTTAAAGAAGAACTCCCGCAAACATTTTTATTCTCTGACCTGTTAGAAAGGTGCATGATATAATCTGTAGTGATTGTCATCTTCTTATCAGAGAATGTAATTGTGAGTAATAACCTCTCTTCTTATTGTAGCTGGGTCATGTGACCAACTCCCTGACCTCCAACCCAGGACAGGAAGCCAGTCACTGCTCTATTCATTCCTATGAGACTGAAAGTGAGGCTCCCATAGGAATGCATAGAAAATTAGACTCCCTGTCCACACATAAGTCTCTGTGTGAGTTGGTGGGTCTAATTCCTAGTCACATGACACAGATAAGAAACTTCAGGATTATATAACTCAAAAATACAGACAGACACTGGTAAGAAAATTACATTCACTACAGATTACATCATGTACATTTCTAGCAGGACATGGAATAACATTTTTTGCGGGAATTCTTCTTTAATCTTGTGCCATGGACTTCTCTGCAATGAATCGACCTCATAAAAATATGCCACATGTGACTTTACCCAAATATTACTCAAGACCTATTTGGAGAGGATCAGTTAAGAAAGTCACAGGTAGTACAGTACAAAAAAAAAAAACACAAAAAACTTACTCAAGAAAAAGTGCACGAGCGACAGTTTCTCCCAGACTGTGCGCCTTATGAAACAATGTATAAAGATATGGAAGCAGCGAATATCGAATGCGCAAAGCATTCCGTATGGCTTGTTGAGATTGCTTGGAGAAAACATAGGGTTCTTGTGGCTGAAAGGAGGGAAAAAAAAAAAAAAAACACAGAATAAAACTAAATAAAATTTTGTAAAAATGGAATAAGTCCAATATATATCTGGACTCTTGAGCCTTCTAGAAGATTTAAAACATGTTAAACTTAAAAACAGTAAATAAATAAGCAAATAAGTATCAGGCAAAAGAAGAAGTATTTTCTTACCTGACTATCACGATTATTATGATTTCTCATAAATGGGTAAAAGGCACCAAGTTGACTCCATCGCACACATAACTCCTCTGTTGTACTCCCACCAAAACCACATATGTCTGCCCCAACCAGAGGAACACCATACATGTTGAAAAGCAATATGCCTGAAAAGTGTAAGAAGATATATCAAAACCAAGAAAGAGGACGGATATCTGTTTTTATCACAATAGAAAATTTTTAAAAATATATCCTACCAGGTATTGAGTAGTAGAGCTGTTCCCAGGTACTTTCCACATCACCAGTCCAATGACCTGCATAGTGGCCATGACTGGAAAACGTGGATCTGGAGATCACAAAAGGGCGTTTTCCCCGGATCTTCACCAAAGCACTAGAAACAGGTGAAAAAATATCAGTCATATGATAGATTGTTAAGCCCCTTGTGCCGATAATTGGGGCAATTATCGGGAAGGAGCATTCTTAGGAACATTCACTCCCCATGTACTCCCCATTCATCGGGTGAAAGCATCGTTGATGCGGCAGCAAAATCATTGTTTCGGGGCAGCAGATCTTCCTGTGTGATTAGAGATCTGCCTCCCAGAAACCAAGAAATTAGCAATGATTGCCGCATGTAAATGTAGCTCTCACCTCCTCTGACGAGAAGGCAATTATTAGGAATGAACAGTTTGTTCCTGAAAATTGCTTGCCGAGTTGACCCGTGTAAGGGGACCTTAAGACATAGTACTAGTATCTTCTCTGCTCACTTACTGGTGGGATGCTATTGCCTCGGACAGTCCATACAGATTGTGAAGATTATAATGTGAAGATAGATGCTGCTGACTTGACACACAGATTGTAGCATGGCTTAATGCACCTCCCACTACGCCTGTAAGGAAAAAATAGGATGCAAACTATTACCATTATGATCATGGTTGGATGAGGCCCTTCCTAGTCATAGTATTGTAATTTATGGCTGTATAAGGCCTTATTTTGGCCTTCAGGACAAAGGGGCTCATTTACTAATCTGAACGTCTAACTATATGCGACTTTTAGACTCCGCTCATGCCAGGTCTAAAATTGAGGGCGGGAAAGAGGACAGGCTGCCAGGCCCATCACATTCATCATTTTCTATGCCAGTTTTAGGTGTAGAAAATGGTCTAAATGTAAAACATCTCAGAAGCACCTCTTCATAACTTCGACAGATCCACTGCCAGCCATAGGGCTTTCTTAAGACCAGGATCTAAAACGCCAGTCTTAATAAATGTGCCTCAAGGTATCTTTCCATTTTTCTACCTCCCTGCCATCTGAGAGCCTTAACTCATACTTACCAACATTTCAGTTGGTAACATCGAAGCATCTAAGCCCTGCCCCTGGGAACTCAATGACACCGCATGGGAACACCCAAGGGTTTGAGTTTGCCCCGTTCATTTTTGGCCCAGGACAGGGACTGAGTCAGAAAATTGGGGACAGTCCCACCAAATTCGGGACACTTGGCAGCTATGGCCTTAAAGAGGTTATCCCATGAACAGCGGTGTACATAGAGAAGTAAGGGACCCATAGCAAGAATCAAACCATGCCCCCCACACAGGACAGAAGGGTTTCTTCCTAAACCCTTTCAATGACCCTTGGGCCATTTTTTCCATTGCCTTATTTGCTAAAAGTTGTTCCTTTAGAGGGTAGAGTCCTGACCAAGTTTTCACCTCCAGTAGAAGAGGAGATAATCCCAACTAAGGTCTGGTGGGCCCATAGCAGTCGCAGTCTGCCGCTATGGTAGTTACGCCACTGCCCATGAATAATATAAAAAATGAAAACCTTACGTAATCTAATACATGATATCCTCTTTCTAACAAAGCTAGAACCAGACCTGTACCTCACATGGATCCAGAGATCTCCTCATTCATTACTCTGCTAGATTTATATCAAGCTGACAGCTCAAGGGGAGTGTCTTTTCTGCTGCAGCTAAGGGGGCGTGTCCATGCTCTCCCTATCACAGCTCAGGGGGCGTGTCCATGCTCTCCCTATCACATTTCAGGAGGCATTTGAAAGAAACTGAGCATGTGCAGCCATCTCAGTGAGCCGGTCAAAGAAAAAAGAAATTAAATGGCACTATACAGATTCATTTTATTGAATAACTCACTGGCTATTCATAATTATTAATTACATGCAATTACAAAAGTATTCAGATCCAGGTGCTGGTTTGAAATATTTTTCATGGGACAATCCCTTTAACTTATTTCTATTGATATCATAGCATTGTGTGTGTGTGTGGGGGGGGGGGGGTGTTTCACCATGAGGTCTATTTTAAATGGCATAATTCTGGAGTTAATATCATGTATTGAAAAACTTAATTTTTTTTGTGAGGGAAGGAATAAAAAAAATATAAAAACAAAACTTTAGTACACGTTTACAGTTGCACATGTTGCCAAGGGGTTAAATGCGTGGGACCATGCAATACTGTATTACCTTATTATATATATACATGGTATTTCTTAGTAGTACAGACAGACCCAGCTAGTGATCTATATTAAAGGGGTTGTCCAGCTTAGGAGTCCACAACCCCAATGGCCTGAACCTATCCAATTTAAAAAAAAAAAAAAAAAAAAAAAAAAAAAGCTCACCTGTCCGTGATCCCACTGTTCCCTCTCTGCTGCCCTATTCCCAAGCTGCTTCCTGTCCCCACCAGACCTGAAGTGGCTTAGTCCCATGAAAGCTGCAACCAACCACTGGCCTCAGCCCAATGGTTGGGGTTGTCACTTCCTTGGCCGGACAATCCCTACATAATCACAAGGGAAACAACAAATAGACCTGGGAGGTGAATCGCCCCGTTTGCCCTACCTATGATCCGTCCTGATTACACTCCTCTAGTATTCTTCATTTCCTACATTACACCATCAATAAGACCAATATCAACACTTCAAGATAGAGGTCTTCTAATCAGTTCATCATGATCTAAAATATACCTGGGACGTATGGAGGCTTTTCAAGATTGTTGTCTGGACAACTGTCTACTGAGCCAGCGACAAAGTTAGAGGGTTCATTCATATCCTGTGATAGAGAAGGAATCAGAAATGCAATAAATGGTATTAAAGGGGTTCTCCGAGACTGGGAACCCTTTTTTTCAAACAGGTCCACAGGGTGCCGGGTGGGTAAGAAAATAAAAGATACACCTGTCACCAGTCCTCCAGATCCAGCGCTGAACTTCCTCCCTGCTAGACTGGACGTCTGATATACATACGTCACCACTGTCAGTCAATCAGTGGCTTCAGCAGTGACATGTGCAGGCACGGTGCATGACATCTGCCACCGGTGAGACACAGTGACGTCAGAGCATAGGGATAATGCACATAGTAATGCCACAGCACAGGGATAATGGACACAGTGATGTCACAGTACAGGGATAATAAACACAGTGATGCCACAGCACAGGGATAATGCACACAGTGATGTCACAGCTCAGAGATAATGCACACAGTGATGTCACAGCACAGAGATAATGCATACAGTAATGTCACAGCACAGGGATAATGCATACAGTGACGTCACAGCACAGGGATAATGCACACAGTGACGTCACAGCACAGGGATAATGCACACAGTGACGTCACAGCACAGGGATAATGCACACAGTGATGTCACAGCACAGGGATAATGCACACAGTGATGTCACAGCACAGGGATAATGCACACAGTGATGTCACAGCACAGGGATAATGCACACAGTGATGTCACAGCACAGGGATAATGCACACAGTGATGTCACAGCACAGGGATAATGCACACAGTGATGTCACAGCACAGGGATAATGCACACAGTGATGTCACAGCACAGGGATAATGCACACAGTGATGTCACAGCACAGGGATAATGCACACAGTGATGTCACAGCTCAGAGATAATGCACACAGTGATGTCACAGCACAAAGATAACGCACACAGTGATGTCACAGCACAGGGATAACGCACACAGTAATATCACAGTACAGGGATAATGCACACAGTGATGTCACAGTACAGGGATAACGCACACAGTAATATCACAGTACAGGGATAATGTACAACTTGACGTTATAACGCAGGGGAAATTGGTTTTGCCAAACTTCAAACGACATCACCCCACTGTGCTGAGGCAAATATACGAAGTTAATACTTACTATCCACATGCCATCAAAAGGAACCTGGTCATGAAAGCTCTTCGCCATATCGTACCACCAATGAAATGTTTCTGGGTTTGTAAAATCGGGGAACACTGTAAGACCCGGCCAAACCTGTTAGAAATAATACAAAGTCATAGAGGCCATTGTTTGGGGGTTTCGTTGTGTAGGATAAATAATGTGGTCATATTATAGTTTGGTTATTTTTTTTATATTTCTTTGCCATGATAAGATATTTTGTTTTGCATTAATAAAGTATTTTTTGCTTAGATTTTTTTCACCAAAAAACATTATTGATTTTTTTTACTGATCACATTTCTTAGCCCAACTATGGGACTTGACCATGATGGCAAACAAAGATGCCTGGGGACAGTATCCATGGCGAGCCATCATCACCCTTCAATGGCTTACCAAGGGTGCAAACAAGGTGCCAGAGGGTGTATCTTCCCTCTAAACCACTTAGGTGCCCTGCTATTTACAGTAGCATCTAAGGGGTTAAATGGCCAGTCGGTGTACAAGGATGGCCTTCATTAGGACCCTGATGGCCACGGCAACCCTAATTCACTGCAAGGGCACCGACGGGGAGATAGAGGGAGCGCCCTCACTCTGAAATGACTTTAGGTGCCCCAGATTTTATTAACCATGGTATCAAATGGTTTAAACAGCTGCCTCTGAAGGTTCCTATGGCAGACCTGGGGTCTACCTTAGGTCCCTGACTGTCATTGCAACCTATAAGCACACCATGCTCTGTATGGGTACTAGTGGGTTGAAAAATGAGCCTTTCTCCATCTGTAAACCACTGCAGGGTCTCAGTAACTCCTGTCTTCATTAGACAACTAAGCACCTGCTCCACCTGGCATAGGGCACACATGCCAGGCTTAAACTAGATAGCCATAAAAGAGTCCCTTCTAGCCTATGGTTCCTTGGTGACTGTGAAAAAGGTCTATATACTGTACATATAAAATCAGTTATGAAATATTGCAGTTTGCACATTGACCAGTAGAGGTCAGCAGAGTAGACAAAATTTCCCACCACGGTATTATGGTATCGACCATGCACATGGTTCATTTGCAGGGATAGATTATAATATACTATGGAGCGCTAACTTTCTTCTAAAAATGGACGCAAAACTCTGCCATAATACCATAAGGTTGGAAACCAAGTGGGAAGCCCACAAGCAATGTACCTTGCCAACAAGAGGCTGGCCAGTTGAATTTGTGATAAAAACGCCTCTCTTTAGTCCATCATCATAAGGAGGGTAGCTATCATGGGGGGCTGTAGTGCTGATGGCTGGATCCTAAAAAAAATTTAAAAAATTGCATTATATCAGATCTGAATAGAACAATCAGATTCGCGGCACCGCAATATCTCACACTTCCTTACCACAATCATTACGTATTTAATGCCTTGGGCATGGAAATCTTTGACCATGTTAGGATAATCACCAAAACGCTGTTTGTCATACGTAAAGTCTCGATATTCCTCCATGTAGTCGATGTCGTTCCACTGTACATCCTGCAAAACATCACAGGAATATGCTGATGCCAATTTCTACAGTACTTCTCCAGCTGCACCAGTTCTCTCGAATGCGCTACCCCAAACTCCCATCACCCACATCTTTTTTTTTTTTTATAATTGTGTATTTATTAAAGATCAGCAAAATAAAGTGTCAAGGTATACATAAGCCATGACAATCAAACATCATAATCTACTCACAATATAAAGCGAATGTAGGGTAACATGACGTAATAAAATAAAGTGAGTTTGAGTACCAAATCAATTGGCGAGTCTATGTCTGATCATGTTTTCAGATCTAACTTTAGTAGGTTAAGATAACAACTCAGCAATCAAGGGTTGCTGAAAGACAAAAAACACCAAACAGAAACACAAGACGGACGGGGAAGGAAAGAGGAAGGGGGTACAAATTGTCATGAGAGGGCACAAGGTGAAATCAAGGTAATCTATCAAGCCAATAATTGTCCCAGACATCCCAGATGGCATAGAACAGGTCAACCTTGTCTTGGTATAGCGCCGTTGAGTATTCCATGGTGCGTATCTCCGCCACCCTAGCATACAAATCTGAGAGGGTCGGGGAGCTGGCCTGCTTCCAAAACCTGGGAATAAGGCAGCGAGCCGCTATCAGGACTTGAGTGATTAATTTGCGAATGTTGGTCTTAAAGTTGCCAGGGAAGATATTTAGTAGAAAGGAAAGAGGGTCTACTGGGAAATCGCATTCAAACAGGTTTTTGAGTAAGGTGCTGACCATCACCCAAAATGGACGTATGTTAGGGCAGTCCCAAAAAATATGCCACAGTGTTCCCATGTAAGAGTGACATCTCCAGCACCTGTCCGATACCGAGAGATGTAGCCTATGGAGGAGAGCAGGAGTGTGGTACCAATGCATCAAGATCTTATATTGATTTTCCTGAGCTAGTACAGACATAGAGGATTTAGCAGCTCTTCTCCATATGAGACTCCAGGTAGCGTCAGGAAGCTCCCTTCCCAGGTATTCTTCCCACTTTACCATATAAGAATGTCGAACTAGCCTGTCCGGATAGGGGTTAACCAGAATGGAATATATTCCCGAGATTAGACCCTTAGTCCGTACCCCCGATCTACAAATCCGTTCAAAGGTCGTGGGCAAGGAGACAAGACCCGAAAATGTCGACTGTGCAAAGTGTCTAAGTTGAGTGTAGAAAAAGGTTGCCGCAGAGGGAAGGTTATATTTAGACTGGATGGCCGAAAAGGACAATAATTCCCTGGTGAGCGGATCAACAATATCTGCAAATCTGAAGACCCGTTCTCGAAACCATACTCTAGTGGCCGAAGCCGTCAAACTGGAAGGAAGAGACGGGTGGTACAAGAACGAGGTCATTGCAGAGTTACAGGATGCCAAAGGGAATTTGGCACTGCATGAGCGCCAAATCATCCTAGTACATCTCATGGGTCCCAACAGATCCTTATCCACAGGAGTAGCACTAGGGCCAGACCAAAGCAGGGAGTTAGGGTGGACAGGTGCCAGCCACAGCCTCTCAATCTGCATCCAGACAGAATAAGGGTGCAAAGAGGCCCAAGCAGGTACAGAACGTAATTGAGCTGCCCAGTAATATTTAAGGAAGTCCGGGACCGCAAGGCCACCCTGACCCCTGTTGGACAAGAGAACTGTTCTGGGAATCCTATGTCTCTTGTGAGCCCAAATAAACTTGAGTGTATGGGACTGAAGAGATCTCAGATCCCCTAGCGGCACCGGGATAGGCAGGGATTCAAAAAGATACAAGACCTTAGGCAATACGGTCATTTTCACAGCCGCAATACGCCCCAGTAAGGAGAGTGGTAGAGTTTGCCATTTAGATAGGAGCGCCCTGATCTCTCCATAAATAAGAGGGAAATTAGCTTTGTATAGATCTGCATATTTAGGGGTGATATTAACTCCTAAGTACCGTAGTGCGTCAGTCTTCCATTAAAAGTGAAAGTTATTCTTTAAGAGAGCAAGAGTGGCTTCTGGGACATTAATCGGAAGCGCCTCTGTTTTAGTGGTGTTCACTTTATATCCTGACAAATGACCATATTCCCTCAAGGCAGTTTGAAGGTTAGGAAGGGACACATGTAACCCTGTGAGAGTAAGAAGCACATCATCCGCATATAGGGACAGTTTAAACTCTTTGTCCTGTACCATAATACCCTTAATGTCTGGGTGATTCCTAATTTTCACAGCCAATGGTTCAATACATAGCGCGAAGAGTAAAGGGGATAAGGGACATCATCACCCACAGCTTTAACCATGCCCTAAAGACATTTCCCAATCTGACTCCCCTCTACCCCTATACATGATTTCCCAGAATTTCATACCTTGATTCAACAGTAACCCTCCCCCTCTCCTAAAGATAATGCATTTCCTATAGTTACATAGTACAGATGAGAAAAGGCATACATCCATCAATAGTACTATTCATGTTTCCGCTCCGCAAGTTCACACCTCGGTTATTTGATCAGTTATTTCCCATCAGTTAGGGGCACATGTAACGACCGTGTGCTGGCCGGGCCTGTGCTGTGCACCGCAAATTGCAGTCCGCAATGCACGGGCTCTGACCATGGGGCCACTGCATGCGGATCGCGGAATGGGGTTCGCAATCAGCATCAGACGGTCCGCACTACTTTTTTGCGGTGCGGAGGCACGGACAGAAAACCCACGGAAGCACTCTGTATTGCTTCCTTTGGCTTCCAATCTGTGACTCCGTTCCACACCGCACCGCATCTCCTGGATTGCGGACCCATTCAAGTGAAAGGGGTGCACACGGCAGGTGCCCGTGTATTGAGGACCCATCATATGCAGGCCACAATAGGGTCACGGCTGGGCAATGGCCGTGTGCATGAGCCTTTATTTTGAGTCAAAACCAGGTGCGGGTCAAAAACACAGAACAGGAGGAAATCTTTCTAGAATACCGTAAAGAGGGTCTCCGGGTTCAGGGCCGATTACCTCTTCTTTGCTCATTTACTACATATGAGTTGAGCACCGGAGGATTTAATTGCTCCGATGCTCCCCCTTGCCTTGTGCTGCATCGGACAGGTCAAGGTCTGTTTGTTTACTGCCTGTGACTTCCCGGGCTTCTCCTCACTATGCTAGGCGGAGACTTTCACCTAGCAGTCATCTTGGTGATGTCACCACCACAAATGGGCGGGTCTGTAGATCTGCCCTAGGCGGTTTTAGAGGTGGGTACCACTGGTTAAATGGAGAGATGAACGAATCGTTTTAAATTCAATTCATGTTTCATTTGGCCGACAAACTCGATCCGGGTCTGAATCAATTGTACCCGATTGTGCTCCAATTGGCTTGAAAATTTGTGTAAGATACTGTGAGGTCTCCTAGGACTCTCTCTTCACCAGAATGAAAATTTGGATGCAATTGAAATTTTCAAAATTCGTGTTGAATCGGGTTTCTTTAGAATCGTTTCGCTCATCTCTAACAACGTACATGTTAAGTATTTTTCCAGTACAGCCAGTACTCAGTTCTGTGCGTCTCCTCTAAGATAAGAAGAGGAAAGCGCTGAAATCTTTTCATTCATGTCCACCCATCATCCATAATCAAATCAATTTTAAACCGATAAAGTCAATAAATCTTAGGTTGAGGATGTAATTTGTGATCCGATGCATCATCCTAATGCGTTTATTATGATGGAGCATGTTCTGCCTGGAGGACAGCTGAGCCACAAATCTGATTACGTGGATGTCAGCTGAAGGCCGACCTTCAAAGCCACCAGACAAATGTCCTCTCCGAGTGATGGTGGAAATTGCAGCGTGGAAATTTAAAGATACTTAAAGAAACCTATAATGGGGGACTTAACCAGATTCTTGATGCTGCACCGCCATCCGTCACGGAGCATTATGAGATTACAGCTGCATGATATGTACAGATTCAGAGCGGTCATCTTCCTAGAAGGTACTAGAGGAAGATAACGCATATGCAGACTACAGATGATGCGGAAACAGATGCCATTCACATAGCGTGTCTTTCAGTCTGTAGATGAAGCGCAATTTCATAGAATTTGGCCCAATTATTGCGATTATGAAATTTTAGTCAATTCTCCAAAGGACTTGGGTAAATCTACTATTGTGATAAGGTAAAGCTACCAACTAGTGCACTGTAATACCTACAGTGATGCCCTGTTCATCGGTCACATGGCCTATGTGCATCCTACTACCATTCAGGTGAATGGGATTCAGCTGCAGTACCGAGCACAGCCACTATACGATGCACGGTGCTGTGCTTGGTATATGATGAGCGTTAACCCCGGACTTTCTGGAGCCATAACTATTTTTTATTTTTCACATAGATGTATGAGAGGACAAGTTGTACTTTCTAATGGCATCATTAATTGAACCACTCTTTCGGCTCCCGGCCCTGTACGATCCGAAATCCCGCGCCTGCGCAGTAATGAAGCCGGGACCCGGGCGGGCGCCGGCTCTCTAGGCGCGCTGATCGCAATGCGCAGGCGCGGGATCAGCGTGCGTTGAGAGCCGGCGCCCGCCCGGGTCCCGGCTTCATTACTGCGCAGGCGCGGGATTTCGGATCGTACAGGGCCGGGAGCCGAAAGAGCTGGCTGCCCGGCCCTGTCAATCAGCGCGACCGGGGGCGTGGTAAGAGGCATAATTACGGCCTCTCCTAGGTGCAGGTTCACGCCTACTGCACCTAGGGGAGGTCATTAGCATATTATAAAATCGTAATTTTTAGCAAAACGGCGTTACTGAGGACTATAATAGTAACATTACTGGCATCAAGTGTCATTTGCTCATTGCAAATGACACTTGGTTTAATAGGGTCATTTCTGGTGACAGAAACCCTTTAATATTGCAAACCATGTAGAGGAAAGCTGGAATGAAATTCCAAACGGGTTGGAATTGGAAAAGGAAGACGCAATTCCGCCACAGGTTTTGTTTTTACAGGGTTCCCTATGCGGTAAAAACTGACTTGTGCCCTTCATTCTCTGGGTCAGTATGATTACAGCGATACCACATTTATATTGTTATATTGTCACTTTTTATTCAATTTTTTTGGGAGGTAATGAGATGAAAAAACGTCAAATCAGCCATTTGATGTTTTTTTCCTGTTAAATTATTCACCTATGGGGTTTTTGGACATGGGGATGCCCATAAGGTTTATGTTTTTCATTGTTTATCATCATCTACCTTTATTTTAATTTTAGGGGTGATTTACATTTTTATATTTTTAATATTGGTAAAAAAACTTTTTTTCCACACTTTGTGAAGCCCTAGGGAACTTGCACGTGCAATTATCAGATCACTTCTGTCATAGAATACAATGCATTAACACTGGAGTCTATGCAAATTTTTCTACTTTCCTATGGAGCCCTCCATAAGGACATAGCAGATGCGGCAGTCTGGGATCATTCATGAGGACAAGGGCTGCTGGAGGGAATGAATAGTTTCCCCAATTGCCACTAGGCCTGGAAATGCAGCGCTTCTGTGTTTTTAGCCTTTAGATGCCATGGTCACATTAGACTACGAAATCCAAAGGGATTGTCGCAGACACACTATGTCACACCACAAGCAGAGCCTTGCAGTATGTAGAAACATGAGACTCCACCCCTGATTTCCCAGCACAAAGGCATCATGGGTTATGCTGACCGCCCCGCCCCCCCATCCCCACAGAAGAGTGTTCCAAAATGGTGGACAAGTGATATATAGGAAGAACTACAAAAATGTATCATCCAGCCTGAGCGCCTGAAATAAATATGGCGCATCTTTACACTGTCTGGTCAATGTTTACACCATCTAACTATTAGAGAGCAGTGTCGGACTGGGATTACTTGGGACCCCCCAGAGGAAATTATTCCTGGGGCCCAATTCTGTATAAAAGAAATGTGCCTCTCATTGTGCCTCCCATAGTAACAGTGCTCCCAAAAGTCCCACCAATATTATAATTATATTATAATTCTCTGACAGAGTGTACTTAGTAGTAATAGTGCCCCTACAGTGACCCCAACTGTAATAATGTCTCCACTGTGCCCCACAAATAATCATGCCCCCATAGTGTTCCCCTTAGTCCCACAGTCGTAATAAAGCTCACCATATTGCTCCCCAGTAGTAATAATTCTCCTTATAATGTGCCACAGTAGAAAAAATGCCCCCTTATAATGTGTCCTAGTACAAAATACACCCCCTTATGTGAGCCAATACAAAAAAGTCACTTTGTGTGCCAGTACAAAAATACCTCCTCTTAGTGCCCTTAGTAGAGCTAATGTCCCCACAGTGCCCCCATAATGTGTGCCTGTACAAACAATGACCCCCTTCTGTGTGCCAGTACAAAAAAATACTCCCTTAGTGCCCCCAGTTGAGCTAATGTACCCATAGTGCCCCCATAATGTGTGCCAATTCCCCCTTGTGTGTGTCATTACAATTAATTACCCCCTCTTAGTGCCTCCAGTTGAGCTACTGTCCCCATAGTGCCTCCCATAATGTGTGCAAGTACAAAATGCCACTCTTAGTGCCCCCAGTAGATGCCCCCATAGTTCTCCTCTCCCCCTGTGATGCAACAACATGGAGCCAAATGAAAAAAAAAAAGTAAAATGCTTACCTCCATGTGGCTGTCAGTGAAGCGGTGCTGGCCTCTTCTGGCCTGTGTCTTGCGCTCCATGCTGCGCCGGCCTCTGATAAGTTACAGGCACCAGGCCTAAAGCCCATCAGAAGGAACGGGGCAGGGAGACATTGCTCTCTTGCCCTGCTGCAGCATTCAACTGTATCAACGTCCTGAGGATGGTGATACAGTTAAAGGGTTTCTGTCACCAGTTTTGGGCATATAAAACAGGATGACATTTGCAATGTGCAAATGTCACCTGATGCCCAATCTGGTAATCATTTTTTTACTGGTGTCCCCGATTTTGTAATAATTAAACTTTTGTGATATGCAAATTAATCTTACTAGGTGCAAGGGGCGGTAACCCTGCACCTAGTAGCGCCGTTTCCCTACCTTTATTCACGCCCCCTTGTTTGTGATAGACAGGGCCAGGCAGCTCGCTCTATCTGCTCCTGGCCCTGTCCATGCTGGAAATCCCGCGCCTGCGCCGTGCGGCCTTCATTCGGCGCAGGGAGTGCCGCTTCCGGCTTCCTCACTGCGCCTGCGCCGATGACGTCACACTACACCCGGTAGAGAAGGCGGCGCAGGCGCAGTGAGGAAGCCGGGAGCCCGGCAGCCAGAGGCACTCACTGCGCCTGCGCCGAATGAAGGCCGCACGGCGCAGGCGCGGGATTTCCAGCACGGACAGGGCCAGGAGCAGATAGAGCGAGCTGCCTGGCCCTGTCCATCACAAGAAAGGGGGCGTGAATAAAGGTAGGGAAACGGCGCTACTAGGTGCAGGGTTACTGCCCCTTGCACCTAGTAAGATTAATTTGCATATCACAAAAGTTTAATTATTACAAAATCGGGGACACCAGTAAAAAAATGATTACCAGATTGGGCATCAGGTGACATTTGCACATTGCAAATGTCATCCTGTTTTATATGCCCAAAACTGGTGACAGAAACCCTTTAAATATACAGAGATGAGCGATACCACAATGGAAGCGCTCATTTCCCTCGGCCCTGCCACTACTTGGCGGTGTGGCCCTGCTCCGCTCATTATGTACGTTTGATTGAGTTATGTACTGAAATCTTAATGTATGGCCATCAGCCTTTATTATGCTAGTCTCTTACCAAAGGCATGTTGGCTTTGCTCATGTTTCTCACAACCTCTCGCGTCAAATTTGAGGTTGAATATCCCCAGCGACATATGTGGAATCCAAGGCTCCAAAAGGGGGGCATGAAGGGAAGTCCTGAACAGACAAACAAGTCATGGTTAATATCCATTATCCCATATATTGTTAACTTGTTATACTTATTGGCAAGAAACTGTAAAACCAAACATGGCTGACTGGGGTTAAAGGGTTTTTTCTAGGAGTACAATATTGATGACCTATCCTCAGGTTAGGTCATCAATATCTGATCAGTGCAGATCCAACCCCCAGCACCCCTGCCGATCAACTGTTTAAAGAGGCTGCAGAGCTCTGGTGAGTGCTGCAGCCTCCTTACAGCTTACTAAGCACAGCGCCGTACATTGTATATTGGCTATGCCAGGTACTACAGCCCAGACCCATTCACCTGAATGAGACAGAACAGTAATCAGCTAGAAAACCAGGCACAACAAATACAAAATGTGCGGATCTGAACCCAGTATACAAAGAAGAGCCTGCATCCCCTTCAGGTGATTCCAGCAATTGTAGGTTGCCAGGAGTTGGACCCACACCAATGTGACATTGAAGGAGTTGTCCAGCTGTTTTTTTTTTTTTTTACAAGGCTTACATCTGTGTAGAATAATTAAAAAAAAAAAATAAAAACTTATCTTACCGATCCCCTGCCTCTCCCGTTTCCCCGACAGTCTCTACTTTCTGGTCCCTCCTGGCACACAAGAAATGACCAAACAGCACTGCTGCAGTCAGTAATTGGCTGAATGGTCATGTTGTGTGTGTCAAGAGGGACCGGGACGGAGAGTCTGGGTGGAAAAGAGGACCAGGAAGCAACAGGACAAGGCTGGTGGGGAATCGGTACAGAGTACACAATTCCTTTAATAAGGATAGGCCATCATCAAAGCCTCAGAAAACCCCTTTAAGCTTCTACCCGCCTTGTAGTTGTGACAGAAGGTGGCCAGCTCCAACTAACTTAATGCAGAGTATTGAACCATTTTAGACTTTTTCAAAGTTGGGCATGTCCTAGTACAGTAATGGCTAACCTCTGACACTCCAGTTGTGGTGAAACTACAACTCCCAGCATGCTCCGTTCATTTCTATGGAGTTCTGAGAACAGCCAAGCAAGTTTGCATCTTGGGAGTTGTAGTTTTACCAGAGCTGGAGGTTAACCATCATAGGCCTAGTAGAACTCCAAAAACTAATGTCAGGACAGCGGTCATTCTATTGGACTTTAAAAGATGTATCCGGAAAGCAGGGCGGGCCAGTTTCTAATGCAATTGTTGAATGCAGAAGCCGCACCTGCAAGGCTCCTGAGGCTACAGCATTTGGTAATTGCGGTAAAAACCAACAACACAGATTCCTGCAAAACAAACATTAAAAAATCCCCTCATGATAAATCGCCCCTAAAATGTGCTCGATGTGGACAACAAATCCTAAAGCGCTGTATAGACAGTTTAATACAGAAGACCTATTCATCTGGAAACACATTTTCCGCTTTATAAGACACACTTCTTTCCCCAGATGCCAGTGCGTCTTATAAAGTAAACACCTACATTATGAAAGAACTTACTAGTAAGTTGGAGGCGAGGGAAGTGGTGACTGTAGCACCGTCTGTACTCACCGCTCCCTGGTCTTCCTCTGGGCACCACTCTGCACTGTCCCGACTGCATAAAGCGTCAGGACATAGTGTACGCAATATGACCCAACATTTCACAGTGCACCGTGGTGCTGGAGAAGACCAGGGAGCCGTGAGTAAAGCAGAGACCACCAGATCTGCAGTGGCAGCAGAGCAGGAAATGTAAGTTAATTTATTTATTTTATCTCTGATGGGAGTCTGATCTGAGGTCTGATTTGATGTCTGATGTGGGGATCTGATCTGATGTCTAATAAACATTGGGAGTCTGATGAAAAATCTTTTTTTCTTATTTTCCTCCTCTGAAACCTAGGTGTGTCTTATGATCAGGTGCGTCTTATAGAGAGAGAAAATACAGTGAATCCCTTCCACAACTAATGGAATCAGGTTTCCTTGTGTGTTCTTCCTATTCTTACCAATCACTTCATGATATTGGCGAATCACCGATTTGGGCTCTGGGCCTAAAAAGACATAAAAGTCCAAGATGCCTCCTATGGTTCTCCACGTAAGGGCTGGGGTGGGCTGAAGGAGCACATCTAGAAGAGAAAGAGACAGATTAGGAATAAATTGTAGTCAACAAAATTTTAGTCTTCGACTAAATTACCTTAATAATAATAATGATAATAATTGTAGAAAGGGAAAGATAAGGAACGTATTGTCTGGCAACAGATGTGTTCATGCAGAGATCAGATAGGTCCAACCCAGAAATAACACTTCTGCGAACTCCACTATTTACATTACATAGGATTTTGGACTTCTAGAGGACAGGTTACACATGAAGCAGCACTGATTTTGCATGTCTATGTTTTATGTAATATCGTCAGCATTTTGTAAAACCATAAATCTACCAACCATTGCCCAAGATTTAAAAAAATGCATTAATACTGCATGTATGTGAAGAGGTGGAATAGGACATACATGTTTAAAAATGTCCATAGTAGGGCAAGTTTACATGAAACAGAATTGCTACAGATTTTACCTATGGATTTGCGAAACATGGCAGATATTCCTGCAGCAAAGCTCATTCTTTGAGCACATTACTTACCCATGGCATTGCTGTTGAGCAGGAACACTCCATGAGCTGAACCATCTTTTTCCAAAGCCAAGTAGAATGGATGAGAACCATACAAATTTGCTTCTTTCTACAAAAAAATATTACATTGTGTAAACATCTGCATGAAAACTGAACATGTGGAAAAGCCTAAACACAAGAAACATTATGTATGTGGGGAGCCAAGAAGCCTAGTTCCATGAATTCTCATTGATACAATCTCATTCTTGAATTAATCTTGAAATCATTGTCTACACGCTCTACAGAAGTGTCCTACTTTACCTTTCTTCTTGGCTCGAGAAATCCCAAGATGAGTGGTACGAAAGAAAAATGCCTCTGTTAGGCATTGTGACTAATGCAAAAGTGTTTCTTTTTTGAAGCTGGTCATCTCTTGTTGCTCATCTCAAGATATTTCAAGCCAAGAGGAAAGGTAAGGAAGGATAAATGTCAAGATAGAGGCAAGGTAGGGAAGGGCAAACATCAAGAAGGTGGCAAGGTAGGGAAGGGCAAACATCAAGAAGGTGGCAAGGTAGGGAAGGGCAAACCTCAAGAAGGAGGCAAGGTAGGGAAGGGAAACATCAAGAAGGTGGCAAGGTAGGGAAGGGAAACATCAAGAAGGTGGCAAGGTAGGGAAGGGCAAACATCAAGAAGGTGGCAAAGTAGCGAAGGGCAAACATCAAGAAGGTGGCAAAGTAGCGAAGGGCAAACATCAAGAAGGTGGCAAAGTAGCGAAGGGCAAACATCAAGAAGGAGGCAAGGTAGGGAAAGGCAAACATCAAGAAGGTGGCAAAGTAGCGAAGGGCAAACATCAAGAAGGAGGCAAGGTAGGGAAAGGCAAACATCAAGAAGGTGGCAAAGTAGCGAAGGGCAAACATCAAGAAGGAGGCAAGGTAGGGAAAGGCAAACATCAAGAAAGAGGCAAGGTATGGAAGGACACATTTTAAGAAAGAGGAATGGTAAAAAAAGAAAAGTTCTGTATCATTCAAAGCTCATCGAAGAAAGGAAAGAAGCAATGGCTCCAAACTATTTGTTCCACTTACAGTAGATTTATCAAATGTGTTGTTTAGTCGATAGGTATATAATGATTCCTAAGCCAATCATCCTAGTATTAAGATTCCAATGCACCATCTCCTTACCTGAGGACCAATATCCCTGTTCCACAAAGTTAGTCGGGACCAATCAGTGTTGAGGTTAATGGAAGTAAGATGCTCCCCCAAACCGTATACATATTGAGAGGGAAGAGATGTGGAAATCTGCAAAAACTGATCTGCAAACAGAAGTGGAGCCAAGGCAGTGTTCACCCTACGACGAACAAAAATGAAGTTCAGCGCACAGATGGTGGGAAATAATCTAAAGCAGTTTCTCAA
Source organism: Rhinella marina (assembly GCA_900303285.1). Lineage (NCBI taxonomy): Eukaryota > Metazoa > Chordata > Amphibia > Anura > Bufonidae > Rhinella > Rhinella marina. The sequence continues at coordinate 119,790 of ONZH01010545.1, read as the reverse complement.
ATGTAGTCCTCTGGTACCCCCCAATAAGTCATATATTGAGGATTGTTTAATTACGTGATAAATAGTGTATTGAGGAACCATTAAAAAAAGTCCTATAAGGGGCACTTGAGCAATCGAGCTGAGAAACATCTAAATGGTAAGTTTGGGGATTTCCAAGAGAACTGCGTTTAGAAACAAAAGTAAATATGAAATAGTAAATATGACATTAAAACCACCTACTTATTATTATGTAGGTCCCAGTGGCGTAACTACAACTGACCGGGCCCACAGCAAATTTTAGAATGGGGCCCCCCCTCAGCAACTTCTTCTCAACCCCCAACTCGCGCATCCCCCACTCCTGTGGCTGGTCAAAACTGCTCTCTCAGACGAAGCCCAGCAGCCGCTCCGTCCATTTCCTACACGTATATACTATATATAATGTCATTGTATAATATTATTGAGGGGGCCCTGACAATAAAATCTTTTAGTATTCCTCCTGAGGGGGCCCCTTGTGAGTCTGGGCCCCAAAACAACCGCTTCCCCTGCTTCCCCTATAGCTACGCCCCTGGTAGGTCCCGCTTATGCAGAGCTGACCAGCTGTGGCTTGGACTCCACAAGACCACTGAAAGTGTCCTGTGGTATTTGCCACCAAGATGTTAGCCCTTTGTATTCTAACATCTTTCTACCATAGCAGGCAGTAACTTTTTGGGAAATTTCCATTTTCCATTTTTTTCAGTGCTTACTAGTTGTTCTTCTTTTGACCACTTTCGACACTCCAGTAGACCTGCCATTTTGGAGATGCTCTGATCCAGTCATTTAGCCATCAAAATCTGACCCTAGATTCTTACACAGTGGTCTTGTATATGCACATGAGATGATGGTCTCCTCTTAGACACTTATGATGAGTTTGGTGTGGAAGAACTTTAGAATCCACACAGTGCCCTGACCTCAACTTCACAGAACACCTTTGGGATGATCATGAGATCTTATCCAACCCTAGCGCCTGACCTTACAAATGCACTTTTGGCTGAATCATTAAAAATCCCCACAGACACACTCCAAAATCTTTCGGAAAGCCTTCCCAGAAGAATGAAGGATGTTTTAGATGTAAAAGGAGGCCCAATCTCATATAAACGCTCATGGTTTTGGGATGGGATGTCCAACAAGCTCATAGGTGTGATAGTTTGGTGTCCACATACTTTTGGCCATATAGTCTATATACTGTAGATGTTACTCTTGGAAAGAGGTAAAAAGCAAATAATCATTGCATGAGGACATTAGGACAGGATAGCAACGGATAGGATTTACGATAGGTCACTCCAATAGTTATTTCCAATAGCTTTTTTAAGGTGTGTCTTAGGTGTATCCAGGGTGCTAACCATTACACCATGCAACCACAGCTATTACAACGTTTATCTCATCAGAGACAACCACTTACAGATAGGAGGCGCCAGCAAACAGTTTGTATTGCCGAGGTATATCACTGTTGTTATAATATATCCCAGTTGTTATAATTTCCCATGATGGAGAAATGTAGTATTACATGGCGGCCGTCCACATAGATGCCTGCAGACAACCAGTGGGAGCCACTCCTATGGAGGCTCTTAGTTCTAGCTCATAAAGGGGGTCCCATGCATGTAAGCCCCCTCCAAGATGTATGGTTTATCTAATAGTGAATAGGAGCAGAAGTAAAACAGCTCCTTTAATTTTAACGTACTGTTCACATGGAGGCGTTTACAGGCAATATTTGGGGGGGGTGAACCCAAAAAACGCTGTAGAAACGTCCCCTAATTTGCTGATTGTACCATATATAATAAATGATTTAGCAGTTTTCTCCATATGCTGACAGCTGACTGGCCTGTCACGTGATCTCACATATACTGCTGAACAACAATTAACATACAGTAATTGGTCAAAGTTCTCATGTCTACAACCTCTGCCCGATAGACTCATTTACATAGAGACAAGCACCTTCACAGAGGAAGATTTTTTAGAAAACCGGCCTAATGGGACAGGAAAATGTCTAAGACAATAAAGGGATAGACCCATCCCCCCCCCACTGTATATAATGTCTATAAAGTAAAGTATATAATACCCCTTTAATTGCACAAAGTATAAAATAACTTCATATGAAAGTAATATGAATAATCTTCATGACATCATGCCACTTATCTATTTTAATTACTTATTCCCATACATTCAGCAGCCACTTACAGTTCTTGTCCATTGCTCTTTCTTTTCACTACAAGAGTGAAGGGGTCAGCGTTAATTTGGACATCATAATGAGTATTGGCAGCTTTTCCTTCTGCACATGGAGTTCTTATGGGAACTTCATATCGCTTTTGTGCCGGGTCTTTAATCTGCCAAAAACAAAAATTAAATGAACATTTAAAAACGCTAAAAAAACAAAAAACATACAAGCACTATGCAATGACACAAATACAGCAATACCTACTGAATTTAAAGGGAATGTGGAAATTACATGGTATTTTAATCAGGTTTTTATTTAATTAAGTTTTTTTGCTTTATATGTGTTTTTTTTAAAAGATTTATATAGTTAACCAAATTAATAAAAAAAACAAAAAACACTGAAATAGCTTCTGGACATTCAACACGCTTTTTAAAGGGGCTGTTCCACAAAAAATATTCTACAGTTTTCAAACCAGCACCTGGATCTGGGCACTTTTGTAATTGCATGTAATTAAAAATTTTGCATAGTCACTGAGTTATTCAATAAAATATATCTGGATAGCACCACCTGCAGTTTGTTTTCTTATTTCTTTGTCCTTCTCACTGAGATGGCCGCACATGCTCAGTTTCATCCTACAACTCCCTCCTGAGCTGTGATAGGGAGAGCTGAGACACGCCTCCTGAGCGGTGGTAGGGAGAGCTCAAACACGCCCCCTTAGCTCCAGCAGAAAAGACACTCCCCTTGAGCTGTCAGCTTGATATAAATCTAGCAGAGCAATGAATGTGGAGATCTCTGGATCCATGTGAGGTACAGGGCTGGTTCTAGCTTTGTTAGAAAGAGATTATCATGTACTATATGATGTCTGATTTTCATTTTTTACATTAGTCGAGGGAGAACCCCTTTAAGATACATATAGTGCACTATTGTAATTTTGTGCTGAAAAAACCCAAGAAAGTAAAATAAAAAAAATACTCACAGTAAAATGCAGTCGGTCTTCTGTCTCAAAGGAAACCACAAGCTGCAAAGTCATAATATCGTTTGGCATGAAGGTCTCCTTGGATCGGACCAGGGTGGCAGTAAATCCGTGTTCTGTCTCGGTTTTGTTGGTCAGCTTGTAGCTCGGATACGTCGAGGGGAAGAAGCACCATGGCTGCCCGATGCCCAGACGGTTTCCTGCCGGAGAATAGCAGCAGCCACGAGCCTCACATTCTTCCTTTGTTAACCCTTTCTCCGGTGCACAGTCAAATCGACTGGCCGGGGCCACCGCACATGTATCCGACTCATTCACAAAAATGGAGGCCGCGTTGCAGACACTACTGACCGACACAAAGACGGTGAGTCCCAGCAACATACGCACATCAGATCTCCATTTCCTTCTTCCGAAACACCTTGGATTGGTCATCCTGAGCCCCCTGCAAGAAGCCACATAATATCAACTATAAATTCAAGGTGCTGGGACATTACAGCAAAGCATCAGTATTCTTATGTGTCTCCTGACAGTGGTGACTGGAGGACTCTGGTCCGGCCACCACCAAGCACTCTCCCCATATAAGTGAATGAAAGCGCACCACGCATGCAAGGCCACCACATCCATTCACTTCTATGGGCCCGATGAAAATAGCCGAGCCAGCGTTCGGCTATTTTCGGGGGCCCAATGGAAATGAATGGAGGTTGGAATGAATGGAACAGATATGTGGATAGGTAGGGAAAAAAAAAAGCCTATCTAGATATAAAAGGCACACATGGCATTTTGCGGTATTCCCGTAAGTTCTTTGCCCCATTTCCTGCTCAAAAGGCCCTCATGACCACACACTTTTTCATGATTAAAGGGGTTTTCTGGGATTGAACTGCTGATGATCTGTCCTCAGGATAGGTCATCAGTATCTGATTGGTGGGGGTCCAACACCCGGGACCCCCGCCGATCAGCTGTTTGAGAAGGTTCCTTCTCGCAGCTTACCAAGCACAGCAACGTACATTGTACAGCGGCTGTGCTTGGTATTGTGCTCAGCCCCAATCACTTCAATGGGGCTGAGCCGCTCCTAGGCCACGTGACCGATGAACGTGACGTCACAGGCCTAGGAAAAGCTGAGAGAAGGCTGTGGCGCTCACGGGAGGAGCCTTCTCAAACAACTGATCGGCGGGGGTGCTGGGTGTCGGACCCCACTGATCAGATACTGATGACCTATCCTCAGGATAGGTCATCAGTAATACAATCCTGGAAAACCCCTTTAAGCCTATGTGCTGGTCCTAACTTTTTTATTTGTTGGAATACTAAAATGATTTTTGCAAAGCTTTTTTATGTGACACCTAGGGCTTTTTATTTTTTTTTAGAGTTTTTTTTTTTTTTAGCTTTCAATTTTGGTTGATGCATGCATTTTCGTATTTAATTTTTTTTCCCCCCACATAATATATCCCCTTAGTGGTAATTAAAACACCCCGGGGGGGGGCCTTTTTTCTTGTATTTTACACTTTTGCACTGTAACGGGCATCCAAAGGAGCTCCAGTAACAGTGGGAAAACAGATCCCTATGGGGGCAGTCTACACAGACGGAGCTGATCAGGGTCTGCTAAGACCCAGCAGCTCCGCTATTCCTGACACACCCGGTAATCACATGATACCTCTGTCAGATTTATGCCCCTTTCACACGAGCGGGAGACTCGCATGTCTCCCGCAACGCATCTACAGGGCTGGACTCGGCACTGACAGGGATCGCATATAATGCTATGCGATCCCTGTCAGTGCCGAGTCCAGCCCTGTAGATGCGTTGCGGGAGACATGCGAGTCTCCCGCTCGTGTGAAAGGGGCATTATACATCCTGAAAGTAAGCTTGAATGTAATGTACAGTACAGTAAATTAGTAAGACTCGGTTTCACATCTGGATTCACGTTTCTGTTTTTTACACCCCGCCACACTAACATAAAAAAGATGGCACTGCTGGCTGGCACCTGATGTGCACCAACGGCACACAGCCGTGTTGCCGGTGACATCACCGGCTCTGATTTGCAGGCTTTACCGCTGCCCTAGCCATTTTACAGGCTAGGTAGCGCTAAAGCCAGCCCATTAGTGCCGGTGACATCACCAGGGTTCATTGCTGGGCGGAAGCCTCTGCCTAGCTTTACCCATTGAGAGCCCAATACATCTCTGGAAATAAAAAAAAAAGCCTTCAGCACAGGGCAAAGGAGAGCATTGGAGCATGAAATGCTCATATCAGGGGGCTGCCTGGGTGAAAATGGGGGTATGTCCGGGTTTAGCTCTGAACCCGGACAACCCCTTTAACATTTCATTCCATATACTGATGAGGTCTTCACTGCACCCTGGGGCAGATCTAGCCCCTCGGAGCACCGCTGAGACTCCTCCTTTAGTGACAGGTCTAGGCATCCTCAGCGTCTTCCTGTCTGGCTCTGTAATCCTGCACTTATATAGGTGAATCTTCAGTTGGCGCATTCACGTTTAAGATCTCAGGTTTGGGGAAATTTGAATGAGAGATGGGTGTGCCTGATTAAGTAGGGTTGATTCTGCTGACAGATACTCCTTAAAGAGGTATTTCTATTTAGGAAACTGATGGCATATTGCTAAGATATGTCATGAATGTCAGATAGGTGCAGGTCTCATCTCTGGGACTTGTTCCTATCTCGAGAAGGAGGAGCCTAAAGTGCAGGAAAGCATGCTGCACATCCACGGCTTGCTCTCAATATGGCAGTTCCGAAATGTCGCACCTACATTAATAGAATTAATCAAAATAGGCGAATGAAGCACAAAAGCCACCAAACCAGGCGCAATTTCAGTAGTAAATGCTACTATATACTAAACATGCTACTATATAAACAGCATTTTTTAGATAAAAACAGGCACAAACACTTTAGTAAATATACCCCACAGTGCCTAATCGCCATAGTCCAGAGCACAGGAGCAGTATGTGGCTCTAGAGCCTCCTGCACACGCCATATATTGATCAATCTATAAAAATCTGCCAAATATATGCACAGGCCAACAGCAAATAATAAAACCTAATAAAACACTGAGGAAGGCGCACAAGGACAAGCAGGCAGACACTTTATACATAGATTGGGCAGATCTATAAGGTCATTCCAGGAGCAAAGAGGGGTCTGATCAATAGCAGAAGTCCTCCTATCAGGAGAAGGACACGGAGGGGGCAGGTTTGGCTTTTACATTTTATAGATTGTTCTATAAAATTTCAGTGCAAAGCGTACATTCTGTGTCGATACCATGCAATCCAGCCATGCCATCCACGAAAACCATACATAAACCCCTTGTGCATCTACAAATCTGCAGAAAGAAACACATAGCATTAGAAAAGCTAGAAAAGACCTGCCAGCCGCAGACACTGCCTTTGGTTTCTGATTTCACTTACCCCTCCCCATGCAGCTCTCCCCAGACCTCTCTACGGCAGGCCCTTTAATAACAGCCGGTCATGTGACTTCTGGTCACGTGATGGCAGAGGATGGACTGCAGCTTAGAGGATTGAGCAATGAAGAAGAATCCTGACACTCAGCACGGCTGTACTCAGCACAAAGAAAACTGGGTGAAAAAACTGCAAGATCCACACATATGACCTTGTGGTCAGGCAGTGCTGCAGTACATCTGCCCCCTCTCCTGACATGTCTGTTTTAGTAACACTTGCATTCCCCATGTAATAAAAATCCTGCAGCATCTATTCTATCTATCCCTTTATGTTGTGTTATTCCTCTGTTCTTCCTGCTGGAAGTTTATGAATTACTAGCAGTTTGCAATGAAGGTCCAGATGGGCGTTACCAACTGGTGGTGTGTCCCTGCACAGTCTAACATTATCCAATCATAGCTGCCAGTGACAGACTGTGCAGGGACCCCTCTCCTCTCCCAAAATAGCTGCTTGGGAAGAACAGATTTATTTGACCTGCACTGTACGGTAGGTGTAGAGTTTTACACTTTAAAAGAACCTTCACAACAGATTTTGGTTCAAAAATTTCGGCAGCCAAAAATCAGTTGTATTCGTGTAGGTGGGGGTGTTTGGCGGTGAGCACATGGATTTCTGCAAGTTCTGTTCAGATGAATGGAAAGTATTTTCAGTTGCAGAAATTTTTGAAAAAAACTGCTCTAAAGGGGTTCTCCAGGATTAGAAAAAAAAAACATGCCTGCTTTCTTCCAAAAACAGCTCCACCCCTGTCCATGGATCATGTGAGGTATTACGGCTCAGCCCCATTGGAGTCAATGGGGCAGGGCTGCAATACTGCACACAAACTGTGGACAGGGGTGGTGCTGTTTTTGAAAGAAAGCAGCCATTTTTTTCTAATCCTAGAGAACCTCTTTACAACAGATTGTTTTTGCAGAAATTTCTGTGACTGAAAATTACTTTCCATTCATCTGAACAGAACTTGCAGAAGTCCATGTGCTCACCGCCAAAACAACCTCAAGCAGCCATGTTTTTCTAAGCTTGGAGAACCCCTTTAAGAAACTAAGGAAAGGGGACTCTGAGGTGCTGTATGGGAGGTCAAGCAGCATGCCAAGAAAAGATTCCTGGGAGGTGAAATCCAACCTGTCTGAACCGACCCATTTTGTGTAGTTGTTTGGTGTAATTGCTTGATTGTGACACCACATACTTACAGTACCAACAGTAGTCCAGTGGTGGACCATAGAAGGGGTTAGACTTTTGGATAGGGGGCAGGGGACAAGTGGGCCATAGGTTTTTAAGGGTCATTCCAGGATTGACTTATTTTCTAAATTCCATGTCAGGTAGCATACTTACTTGTTCTTCACTGCTCATTTTCAACTACATGGATCCTAGTATGTCTTCACTGCATTTTGGTCCCAACATGTAAACTTCTGGCAAGGAAGGGCTCATGTGCGCTGCTCGGTTGTGATGTGTATCCTAGCGGCACATCACTGGTGGGTCATATGCCACTTGGGGACATGTCACTGCTGAGGCCAGTCTTTAGCTGAGGCATGGCACTGCTGAGGCCAGTCATGACGACATGTCACTGCTGGGCCAGTCTTGGGAACATGGGCCAGTCTTGGGGACATGTCACTGCTGAGGCCAGTCTTGGGGACATGTCACTGCTGGGCCAGTCTTGGGGACATGTCACTGCTGAGGCCAGTCTTGGGGACATGTCACTGCTGGGCCAGTCTTGGGGACATGTTACCGCTGAGGCCAGTCCTTAGCTGAGGTATGTTACTGCTGGGCCAGTCTTGGGGACATGTTACCGCTGAGGCCAGTCCTTAACTGAGGTATGTTACTGCTGGGCCAGTCTTGGGGACATGTCACTGCTGAGACCAGTCTTTGGCTGTAGAGGTGCACGTGACCATGCCCCTGGTTTATATGCAGGGAGCAAAGTGCAGTAAAGACAGCTGGTGACCAACAGATGAGCATCGGGGAATAGGTACGTATGCTACACTTCACAGGTTTAGCAGGCTGGGTGCGGAATTAGAAGAAAAATAAGTCAGTCCTGGAATAAACCTTTAAGGGGTGCAACATTAAGATGGGTTCCCTTTTTATGTAAGTTTTAAAGATTTTCATGATATTTTGCCACTTATCTTTGAGTGTTTTTATTTTTGCTATTATGATTTTTATTATGCAAAAATGGTCAAGAACCGAACAAAAAGGCAACCAGCATGGCCCATACTGCCATACTGCCATCCTGGAGAGGTACATGGGTCTTGCTTGGCTCATGGAGGGGGATGAGACCTACTTTTCGTCCGTGCTCTCATTGCTGAAACTGAAGACGCTGTGAAGCCTGTCTTCTCCATTCCAAAGATCAGGAAAGGAATCCAGCGCGTTGTGTCCATAAAAGCACAACGTTGTTACTGTAAGCATTTTAATGCTTTGAAAATAAACTGTTTTATGGATGCATATTGTGCTGGATTCCTTTCTTCACCTTTGGACTTCATGTCCCAGCAGTTCCAAGACCATTATCTGAGGTTAGATCGCTGGTGATCCACACAGTGTTGCCTCATGCTAAATTCTGGTTGCTCTGCCAACTCAAGAACTCTTTGCACCTGACCAGTTGACATCTGCTATGGCGTCCCCATGGGAGTTGGTTCTCCTTAATGAGTCAGTCAGTGACAGCCCTGCTTCTTTACTATCCTGGCCAATATGTACTCTGTGTGTGCCATGACAACAAGGTACAGCCAAAGCGTCCCAGCCTATCTCATAAAGTGGCCTGCTCCTCAAACATTGAAGGGTGTCTCTCCAGGTACTCTCTCTTTTATGTGAGCCTGGGTCTCTTTGCTAAACCCACCCTCACATTCTTAAACCCCTCACCCATTGACCAAAAAGTGAAGATCGTTACTTTTAGAAGTTTATGTCTCTACTCCTCTCTAAAGTTAAAATCGTTAGTTCAAAATCTGGTGCCATCATGGTGGTCTGAAATTGCCACCCTCCACACAAACGTCTCAAGTCTTCAGGTAGATTGCTACTGTGGAGGCAGCCTTGACTAGAGAGCTTACGTCTCTCAAAGTAACTGCGCTCTCCTAATCTAACACCCTTCAATCTCTGACCTAGGCTGTGGCAATTTTAATGTGATAGGGCATCCAGATCCTGCTCACCTTTGCCCGAGACCCTGAAGAAACTCTTCACCTAAATTCTTGGAGATTCTTCTTCCTTTCCTTATTTCCATCCTTCAATATACTTAGACTAAACATCTTAGACCACAATGTGGTCTTTGAGAGATCTTGGGGCATTATTTGTAAGCTACAGAGCATAAAGCTTTGTTATAATTATCTTTAGTGCCCTCAGTCTCTCTGCAAATTGCCCAAGAGGATTCCTCAGCTTCTCTCTACTCTCAAACCCCAACTCGTGAAGTTACAGGAGTCCAGAACAACTGTGGTTCCCGGTTCTCCCTCTCTGTAACATATCAGAACCATTTGGCTGGTTGTTTGCAACCCTCCTGACCTTCTCCACTGGATTCACTTGGTTGGTGTGCCTAGATGGAAGGTCTTGGTTCTTCCTCTCATGTGGAGGTTCAACAGCCTCCATGCTGAAGAGGCATCCACGTCTGGATTGCAACTTAATGGACTAATGCTCTAGTTCTTGGACCTGTAATTAATGAAATCTGCTGACATCAGAGAATGCTATGAAAAAAATAAGCAAATTCACGTCATAGTTTAGATAATATCATTCTTAGGTATGACTCCACCTTCTGTTATTATTATCCTTGTAGGGCGTCTTCCACCTAGCGGCCAGAAGGGATGAGGAGAGGTTTATCCCTATCATCATTAGCATTTTTATACTTTCAAGCATTTTTTGTGTGTTGTGAGGCTCCATAATAGTTTGGCCATCCTGTGCTTCTTTTTGCATTCTATTTTTTTTTGTATTTAAAGGGGTTCTCCGGGAATTAAGAAAATGAAAATACTTAAATATTACTTTATAATAAATATATTTCCAAATATCTTTCATTATTTATTATGGCTCATTTTGTCGGGGGGAGCAATCATCAGGGAAAACAAAATGGCCGCCGTCCTATTAGTACACACAAAAACAGTCCTAATCACACAGGAGGACAAGTTACTTCACAACACTGAGGTAAAAAGCTGCCTAATCGTCCGCTCTGCTTGTCAGGGATTATGATCCTGAATACAGATGATAAGAACTTTAGCTGAATCTTTGGGGAATTTAGTTTATAAGAGACATGAAGTACAGAGAGGACGGACAGGACAGACTGTGGTAATGGAGACTGCATACAAGTTGCTCATTATCCCCACCCTCCTCTCTGTACTTCATGTCTCCTCATCATTTCCATTCCCACAGAGCAGAGAGGAGGATGAGGCAGCTCTTTACCTCAGTGTTGTGAAGTAACTTGTCCTCCTGTGTGATTAGGACAGGTTTTGAGAATACTTATAGGACAGCGGCCATTTTGTTTCTCCTGATGATTGCTCCCCAGATAAAACGAGACATTATAACTAATGAAAGCTATTTGGGAATATATTTATAATAATGTAATATTTAAGTATTTTCATTTTCTTAATTCCCGGAGAACCCCTTTAACGTGTTATTTCAGGTACGGATGCTGAGATTCAACCTGTTTAAAAACCACCTGGTTCTTAAAAATTTCATTATGGGGCCGGAGAACCCCTTTAAATGGATCACATCAATTATATTCAATTTGTTAACAGGCAGGACTAGACAGATGACAGGGCAGACCTGACGTGCTCTCTCAGCTCCACTGTAATTACAAGGTGGCGGCTGGTAAAACCTATTAAGACTTTTGTTGCCCTCAATGTTCTATGCAATTATCTCCTATTTGTTATAAAGATCCAGAAATATGTCATCTCTAATGGGCGGCACTGGGTTTTATATTTCAATTAATTTATCCTTTATTCATTACCAGCATATTTAGGTTACATTCTTCAATTAACATTCTTTAGTTAAGTAAGGCGTGATGATTCATGGTGCTCTCTCTGTAGAACTTTCCTGCGTCCCAAGCCTTGCTTCCAGCGCAAGGCTTATGTTATGCAGGAAGCTCTGGTACTGCGGATACTCCTGCTGGATCTGGTGAATGATGGTGCTGACCGTGTGCATGCGGCTTTCTTGTTTCTGCTGCTCTGCTTCCAATGCCTGTGGGCTGCTGAAAACTGGAACGTATTTGCCTTCCTTCACGGCTTGCAAATGCTTCATACGAGTCTGAAAGGCCACAATCTGTGATAGGTTCTAATGTGAAGGGAAACAGAAAGGAAAATTCTCAATGTTACCATAAATGCTCGATCTAAAACGGTGCGGCGCATCATTATCAGTGCAGTTCCATGGCTGGGAGTGAAGGGCCTGTGGTGACAACATGGTCTCATGATCAGGAGTGCACAGGGCCTGTGTCTAGGAGAAGTTCAGTGGGAGTCTGCAGAAGAGCCTGCAGTGCTCTTGTGACAGTCCCTACCATCTGTGGCATCACCGGTCTAGGAGGGGCAGAGCAGAGTGATGTTTGAGCAGCACTAATATTCAGGGTTGGTGCACGTTGTCCGGGGGGATCGATCTGATGCCCTTGTGAGGTTGGAGACAGCATGTAACAGAAGTAGAAGTTAGGTAAGAGAATCCTTTAATCCAAAACGCACATTGGATTAAGGGTACCTGCACACTGGTGCAGGGTTACAAACAGAAAAACCATGCTGATGGTGCTGCTGCCAATAGTAGAGAGATGAGAAGACAGTGATCTAGCTGCCATTAGGAGAAAGTGCGGCTTAGAAGAAAAAAGCTGCTGCCACTGGGTCAGGGGTGGGAAGGAACTGAATGCTGCTTCTGGTAGGGGAGTGGTAGGAAGGGGGCAATGCTGCTGCCAGTGGTGGAGGTGTAGGAAGGGGTACAATGCTACTGTTAGTGGCGGAGGTGTGAGAATGGGCACAATGCTGCTGCTAATGGTGGATGGTTGGGAAGGATGATCAATGTTTCTGCCATTGAGGGAGGGGTGTCAAAGGGAACAATGCTGCTGCCAGTGGAGAAGGGGTGGGAAGGGCGATAATAATGATGCTAGTAGGGCAGGGGTGGGAAAGGCAGACAACACTGTGGGCAGTAAGGGAGGGATTGGAATAGGGAATGCTGCGGCATTGTCTGAGGCCTCTGGAGGTATACTTTGTGCAGCGCTGTGGTAATTGGTTATTATGTGCATTCCATTTGTTTAGTAATATAGGTGCCGCACAGTAGTATTTCTTCACTGGTGAAGCCCGAGTAGAGAAAGTTTGGGAAGCCCTGCTCTGAAAAATACACAGAACACCAACATTACCTGACGTTTCTTTTCTTGTAGTTGCTCGATTTCATTTTCCATGGAGCTGGTGTCTAATTTCAGGCTGGAGATATGGTGCTGTTTTTCTGAGATGGCCGCACTGAGCGTCTTCTGAGAGTCTTCCAGGTCGGAGATGGTGTTGTTACACTCATCTGTATTCTATGCAATGGAGAGACCAGACCATTGTTATACTTTCATTTCTCCCTATGTTCAGCTGAAAGGGGTTATCCCATGATTTAGGTAAAGCTGGTGGCAGCTGAAGGACTGAACTGAGCATGTGTTTCCATGTCAGTTAACAGGACAAAGGAATTAGAAAAAGAGCAAACAGCAGGTGGCGCTATACAGCTAGATTTCAGTGAATAACTCAGTCGCAATACTAAATGTTTAATTACATTCAAATACAAATGTTCGTGAGCCCGCATCCTAAACCTGCGCATGCGCCATACTGCGGTGAAGCCGAATACACCTCACTGTCCGGGGAGTAAAGGGCAACAGCACATGCCTGAAATTTGGAGAAGGCTGGCAGTGAAGGCTAGTAGTTGGGGGATGTCAATCGAGGCTGGAGGGGAGGGTTATGACCCTAGACTACCTGACTCTTCCAGCAAGCAGCAAATTGTTCAATGCGGTTTTAAAATTAGATTTTATTGATTTTGTTGCTTCTAAAAATACATACAGGGGCAAGTTTGGGAACTTTGCCAGATCATCTATTGTGGCATGGTGTCACCATCAGTGGATAAAATGACCTGACAGGTTCCCTTTGATAGCATACATCCCTCCGAAGCCCAATGACTTCCAAACATGAGACTTTGATGTATCGCCACCAATGAGTGGCCTCATATCCTAATAACAGACCAGTCACCCAGCCACTTTGCCCCCATAACAATCCATAGTAACATATAAGGCCGAAAAAAAGACATCTGTTCATCCAGTTCGGCCTAATTCCAACCACATAACCCATTTCTCATCACATTTTTTAGCCTAACCCTTCAAATGTATTGTCTTACCACGACAATTTCCTTAATTTTTTTCCTTAGCTCTTGTAGTTTCCCATGAAAATCATTCGCTGTCAGGTGTTTTTTGTCCTTCTCCGTCTGATTTTTACCCCTCATTGTGATCGTTTCTCTTCTAGATACAACAGCTTCCATGTCACGGATCATTTTCTCCTGTTGTTTCATCAGCTGAGCGTATCGCACCTACAGGCACAAATATCCATTCACTAGGGTTATCATAATTCACGGTATGTGGCTTCCCACTCATTTCTACCTCCTGTCCACACTGGACATTACTGCAGTGCATCAATATGAAGTCTAAATATTACAAAAATGCTATAAAAAAAACAACATAGATTTAAAGGGGTTTTCTGGGATGTCATATTTAAAGGCTATGTACACTTTCGGAGTCAAATTTTTTTATGATTTTTACGTTACAAATCATACGTTACGTTTTACATTTTGAGTTAATTTTTTTTCTATTGGTCTTTATTAAAAATAGTGAGCTGTTCTGTCACAAAGGGTTAACCGTTTGTCTAGCTAGCTGTGTGAATCGTACTTTTTACTTTTACTTTGTGCCCGCTCATCTAATAAACCTTATCTCTAATTTAGTAAGAGGTCATGAACACTTATAAAAGCCACATTCTTATCAGTACGATAAGTACTGAGCTATAATAAGTTTTTATAATGTCAGAGATCAGGAGCCTGTCAGATTAGCTGGCTGACAGAAAAGAGAGAAAATTCAGATCCCTCTGTTAGAGCATCTCAGCTCTGTACAGACAAAAGAGTTCTATATCTGTAATAAAGACCAATTTAAAAAGTGATTTTAGCTCAAAAGGAGTACAATGCAATAATAAAAAATTGCCCCTAAAAAAGGTGTACATCTGGGCCATTTATCCCCTTCCTGACCAGGCCTAATTTTGCAAATCTGACATGTGTCACTTCATGTGGTAATAACTTTGGAACGCTTTTACTTATCCAAGCGATTCTGATATGTTGGCATCATTTTGGTAGTGTCATTTTATTTTTTTAGGACAGTAGAAGGTTTAGAATTTTTTGCAAATTTGCAAAATCAACTTTTTTAAAGAGGCTCTGTCACCAGGTTTTAACCTATGTATTTTAATACATAGGTTAAAAGCCCTTAATTTGCCAATTATCCACATACCTGTATTGCAGAGTATAGCGCAGCGGCTGTGCAGAAAAGTGAAGTTTAAAAATTATGCTAATGAGCCTTTGGAGCACCGGGGGGCGGGCTCTTTCCTCCTGAGCACCGCTTCTTCACCGCCCCCCCCCCCCCCCCCCCCGGGCCCGAGGCTCTCCCCATGCCTAAGTGCACGCCCCTCTTTAAATTGACTGACAGCGCTAGACCGTTTGGCCTAGCGCTGAAATCCCGTGCGCAGCAGGATCGGGGCCGGCGCATGCACAATAGCCGAACACTGCAAGGGCTTCCATTCATCTGCGCACGCGCCGTCACTTCCGGGTTCAGGGATACATACCCAGAGAGGCTGCCTCAGTGCACGGCTGATCGGGTCTATGAGAGACCCGGCAGCTCCTGCACTCTCCCGGCCCCGGCGATCACGTGACCGCCGGGCCGGAACAGGAAGCACAATAGCGCTTCCTGATCCGTATACACAGTGCTCGTTGAGCGCTGTGTATACAGCGATCTAGAAGGCAGGGACCCCTGGGAACGGTCCCTGCCTTCTCTTTGGGGTACCCTGCTGTCACTGACAGCAGGTACCCCACTGTGCAGCTGCACGATTAGCGTGCAGCTGCTATTTCTGAATGGACGTTCAGAAACGTCCATTCAGAGATAGATAACCACTTCCCGGACGTTTATAGTCAATGGGCGGATGTGAAGTGGTTAAGGGCTCATGCACACAAACTGATTTTTTTCCGTGTCCATTCAGGGTTTTTTGCGGCTCGTATGCGGAACTATTCACTTTAATGGGGCCACAAAAAAGCGAAAATGGTCGTGTGCGTGAGCTCTAAAGTGCAACTGCCATTTTTTTTAATGTCTAGGGAAATTGATAAGCATTTTTTCAATATACTTTGCTTATAGCTTTGGAATTTTTTTAAATAAAAAACTGTCCCTGAAGATGTCTTTGGCATTTAAAGGGCTTTTCCGGGATTTTACTACTGATCAGTGGGGGTCCGAGAAGGCACTGGCAGCTCAGCCCCATTCAAGTGTACAATGTATGGCGCTGTGCTTGGTAAGCTGTGAGAAGGTAGTGTCGCTCACAGGAGCACTGGTAACTTCTCAAACAGCTGATCGGCGGGGGTCCCGGGTGTCAGACCCCCACTGATCAGATACTGATGACCTATCCTGAGGATAGGTCATCAGTAGTAAAATCCTGGAAAACCCCTTTAACAGCATGTAAATGCCAAATATGCTTCATTCTTTGTAATGTACACAATACATATATTTAATCGTTGAATGACCCCTTTATTTTTTTGGGGAGAAGTGAATTGTTCTGTGGGCTGATAAGAAATGCATTGCTACAAGCCTCTTGTTCACCTGCATGCGATGGATCTCTGCTTTCATGGCTCTGATCTCTCCTTGGCCAGTTTCGGAGTCCACTGCATTACGCATCTCCTTTGCCAATTGAATTTTCTTTTCCCACAGCATGATTTGATGCCTGATAAAAGACATAAAATAAAGACATAAAACACACAAATATTAATAACTCTAGCACACAGACCTAGGGCGGTATTCCATCTACACAGGCTTGCTATGGAACTCGCATAGACATCAACAGAGAAAGCTTTGAGCATAAATGTGATATCATAGTATGATTAATACAGATGCTGCATTTTCCAATAAAACGCTACTATCTGAATGACTTAAAGGGGTTGTCCCATGAAAAATATTCTACAGTTTTCAAACCAGCACCTGGATCTAAATACTTTTGTAATTGCATGTAATTAAAAATTTAGTATAGCCACTGAGTTATTCAATAAAATGTATCTGTATAGCGCCACCTGCTGTTTGTTCTTTTTCTTATTTCTTTGTCCTGCTCACTGAGAAGGCCGCACATGCTCAGTTTCATCCTTCAACTGCCTCCTGAGCTGTGATAGGGAGAGCATGGACACACCTCCTGAGCTGTGATAGGGAGAGCTGAGACACGCCTCCTGAGCTGTGATACAGAGAGCTGAGACACGCCTCCTGAGCTATGATAGGGAGAGCTGAGACACGCCTCCTGAGCTGTGATAGGGAGAGCTGAGACACGCCTCCTGAGCTGTGATACGGAGAGCTGAGACACGCCTCCTGAGCTGTGATAGGGAGAGCTGAGACACGCCTCCTGAGCTGTGATAGGGAGAGCTGAGACACGCCTCCTGAGCTGTGATACGGAGAGCTGAGACACGCCTCCTGAGCTGTGATAGGGAGAGCTGAGACACGCCTCCTGAGCTGTGATAGGGAGAGCTGAGACATGTCTCCTGAGCTGTGATAGGGAGAGCATGGACACGTCCCCTGAGCTGTGATTGGGAGAGCTGAGACATGCCTCCTGTGCTGCAGCAGAAAAGACACTCCCCTTGAGCTGTCAGCTTGATATAACTCTAGTAGAGCAATGAATGGGGAGATCTCTGGATCCATGTGAGGTACAGGGCTGGTTCTAGCTTTGTTAGAAAGAGGTACTTGTACTATATGATGTCTGATTTTCATTTTTTATATTATTCATGGGAGAACCCCTTTAAATGTCCACCTTCACAATCATTCTTTTTATTTTCTCCAGTCCTCTAAAATGAAGCAATTTTGCAATAGGTCTTAAAGGGAGTTTCCGGTAAAAATGATTTTTTTTAGTTCCCTCTGCATGGGCCCTGAAACAGAAGATTCATATTTACCTACTCTACGTCGACCCTGTGCTTCCGTGCCGCCTCCACTGTCTCCATCCCTTAGTCTCTGCACCGTTTACTTCCGGCTGGCTACGGGCACAGTCATATGTACGGCTCCAGCCAATGATTGGCTTCAGCAGTGACGTACTGCTTGTACCTACATCACCGGTGAAGCCAGTCATTGGCTGGAGCAGTGCATGTGACCATGCCCATAGCCAGCCAGACTGGAAAATGGAGAGAGCGGAGGCAGCGAGGACCAGTCAGTAGTACTCAAGACAGACAGAGTACTTTGTTAATGGCACACAGGCACAAGGTCAAGGCATGTGTGGTAGGTGATCAGAAACAGGTCAGGCCATTTCAGAACACCTTAGCACAGTACTGGAGCTGAAAGAACCATATTGCTCAGGCACTGATAGGGGAAAGGCATTCAACAAATGGCGATTGGATGGAGCAGCAGTGATTTGGTGCATGCTGGCTCATCAAGAAGCTGAGCATGAATGCAGAGCGTCAGGTAAAAGAGGACACCATCTGCAGCATGGTTACTGTGAAAGGGATGCAAACCAGAGAGGGCCTTATGGGTCAGTGGTGGGCGATAGTGGCGGTAATGGTGTGAAGACACCCCATGATAATATAATTATAGTTTCCATATTTCTACAGCATAACTTCTGTCTGTTCCTAGGTCCTGCACATACTGCTGGCTTATATCAACACCGTTCACACTCACTCAGTTTCCACCAGGCTATGGAGAAGTCTTTCTTTCTCCTCCTGTACGTTTTCCAGGTTCTCTTGCATTTCTATTGATTCTTTTTCTGCCTCCTAAACAAAAAAAAAAATAAAAAAATAAAAATAAAAATTGGATAGTTTAGTAATTCTGCGCCTTAAAGGGGTTGTCTCACTTCAGTAAATGGCATTTATCATGTAGAGAAAGTTAATACAAGGCACTTACTAATGTATTGTTATTGTTTCCTTTGCTGGCTGGATTCATTTTTCTATCACATTATAGACTGCTTGTATCCATGGATACAGACCACCCCGCAATCCATCAGTGGTGGTCGTGCTTGCACAATATAGGAATAGGAATATGTGAGCTCCCATGGTCCCGGCCACCAGAGAGGCTGATGCTTTTTCCTATAGTGTGCAAGCACGACCACCACTGATGGACTGCAGGGTGTTTGTTACCATGGAAACGAGCAGTGTATAATGTGATGGAAAAATGAATCCAGCCAGCAAAGGAAGCAGTATGGATAATAACAATACATTAGTAAGGGCCTTGTATTAACCTCTTCAACATGATAAATGTAACTTACTGAAGTGAGGGAACCCCTTTAACCTAGCAGTGCGCTTCTACTGGTACTTACCCGCAGAGATCGCATAAACTCGCTCTCCATCAGTTGGTTATGCTGCGCCAATTGTTCCTTGGAGCTTGACTTTTTGCTGAGCAGCATATTCAGACGCAACATGTCGTTTTTCAAGCCCTTCATGTGATGCTCGATGTCCTTTTGCTCATTTTTCTCTTGTTCAATTTCATCTGCCAAGAAATAGCATTCGTGATGAAGCTTTTCAGCCATGGAAGAACGGCACCACACCGACAGTACCGATTCCTGGCACTGACACTGATGGCGGAAGTGTTGTGCCCCCTTCACTGTCTACCAGGAACAGCACTGCATATGTTCTAGTGGCTGTGCCCTGTATTGCAGTTTAAAGAACTGCAGTACCAAGCACGGCCACTACAAACCGTACAGCGCTGTGCTTGAGGACATAGCCTAAGGATAGGCCATCAATACAGAAGTTCCAGAAAGCCCCTTTAAAACTAAAATGTTCAATATATAAGAAAAGAGGCTGCAAAGATGGATCTACAGCCATAACATCTGGCCCACAGAGGTTTTTGACACCAGTGCTTCTTTCAAATGGTTTTCTACCGCTTATACAAAAAAAAGGGGAAGCTGCAGTTCCTATGCGGGGTATACGGTTCCAGATTCTTGAGGACTGCAGCTGGAGGAAGTTTCGGTGACTCAGGAAGGGGGGGTTACTAACACACATCTAATCCATAGACCAGAGATAAATCAGTACAGGCAGGGCTGTACTGAAGAGGTCACCATCCAGATCAGTCCCTGCTCCCCATAGGCTCACAATCAAATTTCTTTATCATCTTAAATAAACCCATATATACTAGGGCCAAATTAGAAGAAAGCCAGTGTACCGATCAGTATGTTATGATGGGTTAACAGGAGCACCCCGACAAACCACAGGGGGTACTATATGCAGATACTGCCCCTGTTCATATTTGAGCCTAGAACCCTAATGCTGTAGAGCAATAGTACTAACCCGACCCATTGTGTTGCCACCTGTCCACATGGATGAACATCTGCATAAAATACTGCCCCCTATAGTCACCGTCCACAAAACAGGTACTTAAAGTGTAACTGTCATTCTTTTTTTTTTATTTTTGTAATGTATAGGGACAGTGATACTGACCATTTTTGTAATATACTTTTATTACCGAAATCGTACATTTCTATTAGAAAAATAGCTTTAAAGTGGCCCATTTTGAGCTTTAGCAGCGCTCTTCTGTCTTCTGTTTACATATTAGTGGAGACTTGCTCAACATTGACTGTGTTATGTAAACAGAAGACAGAGGAGCGTTGCCAAGGCTTAAAATGGGCCACTTTAGAGCTATTTTTTCTAGTAGAAATGTACTATTTCAGTAATTAAAGTATATTACAAAAATGGTCAGTATCACTTCGCCTATACATTGCACAAGTTAAAAAAGAATAAGAGTTACACTTTAAGAACTTAAATTGTTCCTCTAATTCCATTATCCAGCCCAATCTAGGTGTGGGGGGGACGTCTGTGCACATCAGGCAGTACGCTGCAACTGCGAGATACCCAGTCTTGTGCATCGGTCGTATTAAAGGGGCTGTCCTATTAAGACAACCTATCTCATACCCACAGGATAGGGGATAAGTGTCCCAACGGCGGTAGTCCAACTATTGTGGGCTGTGTTGATCATGAGAATGACCATCAGCAACCGTACCTACCTAGATCACTGCTGGTAACTCAAGACAGCTCACTTAAAGAAGAACTTCCGCAAAAAAATGTATTCTCTGACCTGTTAGAAAGGAGCATGATATAATCTGTAGTGATTGTCATCTTCTTATCCGTGACTGTTTCTGTGAGTAAAAACCTCTCTTCTTATTGTACCTGGGTCATGTGACCAACTCCCTGACCTCCAACTGACCCAGGACAGAAATCCAGTAACTGCTCTATTCATTCCTATGAGACTGAAAGTGAGGCTCCCATAGGAATGAATAGAGAATTAGACTTCCTGTCCACACATAAGTCTATGTGTGAGTTGGTGGGTCTAATTCCTAGTCACATGACACAGATAAGAAACTTCAGGATGATATAACTCAAAAATTCAGCTACTGGTAAGAAAATGACATTCACTACAGATTACATCATGTACATTTCTAGCAGGACATGGAATAAAATTTTTTGCGGGAGTTCTTCTTTAAGAGTTTACTATGTACAAGGAAGAGGCACATTGCTGGCTCTGCCATGAGGATCGGAGAACTATAGCTACAACCCCGATTACACAGTACATTTTGGGGCGACTCACTTTCCGTCCGGACTTTTCTCTGTTGTAAAATGGTCAGTTCTTTCTTCAGCATCTCCACTGAAGCCGTCTGCTCTTCCCTCTGCTTGGTCAGCCTGACCATCTCTGTCTGTAACCGCAGCCAATACTGCTGAATGGATGCAATGTCCAGATTACATTCTTCTATCTGCTTGGTCAGTGCGGTGATCTGGATCTCCAGAGGTCCCAGTTCTTTACCCTTAATATTTTAAAAAAAAAGGCCAACTTTAATATGCTGTAAAACTGGTTCAATGTATCACGTGGATTTATCTTTAGGAAGGTCGTCTTGTATTAAAGGGGTTCTCAGGGCTTTTAATATTGATGACACTGCGTGCGTCTTCTCTTCATACAGCTGATCGGCCGGGGTGCCGACACTGATGACCTATCCTGAGTATATGGACGTCAAAAAGGGGCAGTAACCCCCTTTTTGAGATTAGAGGGCTATTTTATGAAAACAGCTCCCGTCCTTGTGGACCCAGCCCATCCGTGCGCTACATTTTATTTGATTGGCTGCCATGTAATATTATATTTGCCACATATTTCCAGCTACGTCGGATAAGCCAGTCCCGGAGAGATCATCTTACCACTTTGCCATCTTCACTTTCAGTGATGAGACAACCCCTTTAACATAAAATGAACCATGATTGATGTTAGATCCCTAGATATTCGTTAATGCTAAACTGCAATAAAATCATGGAGGAATTCATCTTAGAGCCTGTCTTCTTGTATCAAAAAGTTGCAAATTTCTGCGACTTCTGGAACTTGAATTCTGCTCAGGGAAATCTTTTAAAAAACGCAGTAAGACTTGGCCTCCCACGGCCTGACAGATTCACAAAAATTTAAAGGGATATTCCCATCTCATCTAGGATATGCCCCCATTGTCTGATAGGTGTGGGTCCCACACCGAGAACGGAGCAGGGAAGGTGGTGGCCGGAGGACCCGGGGTTTTCTGGGGTCCGGCCACCGACAAGCCTTCTCCCCGTAGTAGTGAATGGGAGTGCATCGCGCTAGCACGGCCACCGCTCCCATTCATTTCCATGGGGTCGTCGGAAATATTGGCCCTATAGAAATGAATGGAAGGCGGCTCCAAAACTTTCAGGGATCCGTTCTCGGTGTAGGAGGTGGGACCCACACCTATCAGACAATGGGGGCATATCCTAGCGATATGCTCCCCATTTTCTGAGATGGGAATACCCCTTTAAGTCAGAAACTGGTGTAAATTATAGCGCAAACCTACGTCATCTCATAATTAGCACCAGTTTGCTTTTGTGGCGTATAGACTGCCAGGTGATGCGCCAATGTATTGAGGGGCCTTAAAGAAGAACTCCCGCAAAAAATTTTATTCCATGTCCTGCTAGAAATGTACATGATGTAATCTGTAGTGAAGTTCATTATCTTACCAGTAGCTGAATTTTTGAGTTATATCATCCTGAAGTTTCTTATCTGTGTCAGGTGACTAGGAATTAGACCCACCAACTCACACAGAGACTTATGTGTGGACAGGAAGTCTAATTCTCTATGTATTCCTATGAGACTGAAAGTGAGGCTCCCATAGGAATGAATAGAGCAGTTACTGGCTTTCTGTCCTGGGTCAGTTGGAGGTCAGGGAGTTGGTCACATGACCCAGCTACAATAAGGAGAGAATTTTTACTCACAGAAACAGTCACTGATAAGAAAATGACAATCACTACAGATTATATCATGCACCTTTCTAACAGGTCAGAGAATAAAAATTTTTGCGGGAGTTCTTCTTTAATGTTTAGGTGTCATTTCCATTTAGGTCATTGCGTTCTATATATAAAAAAAATGGCAGCATTGAGCTAGTCTATGTATTCCTATCGGAGCCTCACTTTCAGTCTCATAGGAATGAATAGAGAAGTGACTGGCTTCCTGTCCTAGGTCAGTTGGAGGTCAGGGAGTTGGTCACATGACCCAGCTACAATAAGAAGAGAGTGGAAACTCTCAATTTCAGCCTCTGATAAGAAAATGACATTCACTACAGATTATATCAGGTCAGAGAATAAAATTTTTTGCGGGAGTTCTTCTTTAATAATCTTACTCTAGGCTGGTGTGTGAAATGCCAGCCTTAATCAATTCCCGCCATTAGGTTAGGCTGCTTTTTGCACGGTGCATGTGGCAAAAGCACCCATAGGCCCACATTAACCTGACGAAGGCCAAAAGATTGCCCTCTACTGGGCTGGTATATGTTGGTATACTTTTGGTATACTGGATGGAATAGCAGTCTGTTGCACAAGCGCAACTGTTAAAAAAACCTACTGCGTGGCATATATATATATTTTTTTTATAATGGAAGCCTATGGCCAATGAATGGCACTATTTGACTATTCAGTGGCAATCACTGGACGTATGTCAGGAAACCCTCCTATGAACAGGGCAGAAAAGCAGCGCGATAAGCCCCTTACTTCATATTTATTTGCAAAAATATTTTTGTATTTTTTTGCAAATATCTTTTCTTCTGTTTATTGAGCAGACGTACCCCAATTTCAGCAAGCGTTGTCTCTATTTGCTTGCTGTATAAATTGATGCTGGCTTGCTTCCTCTCAATTGCGATGGTCCGCTTGGCAATTTCGCTCTGGCTGCGAGAGATCAGTTCATTGGTGGTCTCAATTTTTTTATCCAGCTCGGCCACAGTCCTTTGTAGAACTTGGATGCGTGATGAGGTGTGATTAAGTTCCAGCTGGACCTGAGCGGTCTCATTCTCCATTTTCGTGTAATCGATCTCCTGTAAAGAACACATAAGCAGAGACAATACAGTGGTTAAACATGGGAAAAACGGGTTTGGGGCATTGTTGGATTTTGGGGCGTTCACACGGGAGGGATATGCTGCAGTTTCTCGCAGCAGAATTGTGTGCCAAAAAATCTGCCATGTTTAGAGTAGAAGCAAAGGGTGTATCTGTATTAATGTTGGGGGTTGCGGATTTTAACCCAATATGGAACATCTGCAGCGGACCCATTCCTTTTGGATATGTCCTTAAAGGGGTATTCCCATCTCAGACAATGGGGGCATATCGCTAGGATATGCCCCCATTGTCGGATAGGTGTGGGTCCCACCTCTGGGACCCGCACCTACAAGGAGAATGGACGGGGAGGAGCTGTGGCTGGAGGACCCCAGATTTCCCGGGGTCCGTCCATGACCAAGTGCTGCTCCCATAGAAGTGAATGGGAGTGCACTGCGCATGACACCCCCTGCTCCCATTCATTTCTATGGGGCAGACGGAAATAGCCGTGCCAACGCTTGGCTATTTTCTGAGGCCCCATTGAAATGAATGGAGGGAGGCTATGCATGCGCGGTATGCCCTCCATTCATTTCCCAGCTCTGTTCTCGATGTAGTGATATGCCCCCATTGTCTAAGATGGGACAAACCCCCTTTAAGCGGTCCAGCATACACTGGTGACAATGTTGTCGGAGACCATTAATTTGCGTGACACAAAGGGGTCTGGCTAACATCTGTCATGCGACATTAAAATTTCAATTGGTCTTTGTTAAAAATGATGAGCTGTTTTCCCTGCACAGCTTTGAGTTTATCTACCAGCAGAATCTGCATTTTCTCTCTTTTCCTTCAGACAGGGCGCTGACGGACTCCTTATCTCTGCTCTCTGACATTATAAACACTTACTATAGCTCAGTTCCTATCTTACTTTTAGTGTTTATGACTGTTTAGTAATTTGGAGATAAGGTGAAAGTACCAGTCACACAGCTAGAAAAACAGTTAACCCTCTGTGACAGAACAGCTCAATATTTCTAATAAAGACCAATTGAAAAAATGATTTTTAGCCCAAAATGAGTAAAATGCAAATCATAAAAAAACTGACCAAATACACATTGACCACAGGAGTTGTAAGGTGACATGTAACAATTTTGGCTCTACAGCAGATAAAATTCTGATATGGACAGGAGTTTGACATGTTGCTTGGGGCTCAGACAGCCGTTGTGTTCTGCGGTCTGCAAATTGCGGATTCGCAAAACATGGATACTGGTCCACGTGCGTTCCACATTTTGCGGACATCACATGGCTGGCACTATGATAGAAAATGTGTATTCTTGTCCACAATCGCGGACAAGAATAGGACATGCTCTATATTTTTTGTGGGGCCATGGAACGGAACTACGGATGTTGATAGCGCACGGTGTGCTGTTTGCATCTCTTGCGGCCCCATTGAAATGAATGGGTCCTCAGCTGTTCTGCAAAATTGCAGAACGGATGCGGACCCATTCATACAGTCGTGTAAATGAGCCCTTAGACAGAAGAGACCTTTAGCTGTCCATCGATTTCACATACCAATTCCAGCTTTCTTCTATGCAGTTTTTCGGACAGGAGCGACGAGTATTTTGCTGCTTTGTCAGAAGTCATCTTTTCTTGCAGCTTTTCCATGATCTGAGTTTCCAGAGCTCCTTTCACTTGGGATTCCTTCTCAATTTTCTTCCTTAGGGAGTTCAGCTCAGTCCAACGTCCTGCCCTTTCCTTAGGAGATGCAAGATAGGTGAGTGGATTGGTAACATGTATAAAAGTACAGCATGTTACACTATGGCAACGCAAGAGCTGCAGCAATGCAAAAGGCTGTGGTTAAACCTCCGATTTTAGTGGCTGATCATACAATGTGTATGGGGGATGTCCCAACGTTCCCCTTATGGCAGATGCAGGGGAAAAGAAGGACCCTATGCCTCAAAAACAGCTTGGTGTGATTTGGATACAGAAAAGCAAGCTATAATGCTCAATGAAAACAGACGTGTATACCAAGCTGTTACTGAAGGCATCAAGCTCCACGTCTGGCTGGGCGGAGATGGCAGAGACTAATATGGGGCTAGGAAGTTTCCTGCCAGCAGGGGGAGTGTGCTGAGGGTCGGCATCTATGGAAGACAGGAACCTGTCTGATACTACTAGGGGGAAGAACCTGCTTTGTATGCTGGAGGAATATTGTAAAGCCCTGCAGTGACTACTGGAGGGAGTAGGGGGAACTGCTGTGGGCGAGGTAGAGGGGTGGAGGAGAGGAATACGGTGGTAGAAGCACTGCTATGACAACTAAGGAAAGGGGAAGCCCTGTTATGACTACTGGGGTAATAGGCTATGCTGAGACATATTTTTTGGAGCAGGTTTTTAGACTGTACTAAGATTTGTTCAGGCACATATCTATTAAGATAATAAAAAGAAACTCCATGATGTCCTCGGGGGGTTCATCAAGCTTTATAAAGTGCAATCTGCGCGAAACGCATCCCTCCCCCGAGGACACCATGGAGTATTTTTTTATTTATGTAAATAAGTCACGTTTTATTTTAAATTCCAAGGCGCTGGACCTATTGAAAATTTGTTACTGAAGTGCTGCCTTTTTCTTTATATTACGAGAGTGTCTGGATTACGCAAATTGAGGGTGAGCTATGCAAAAAAGTTTGTTTATTTTGTTTTTTTTCTCGTTCTACATATCTATTAAAGGGGTTTTCCAGGATTTAACTACTGATGACCTATCCTAAAGATAGGTCATCAGTATCTGATCGGCTTGGGTCCGACGCCCGGGACCCCCGCTGATCAGCTGTTTGAGAAGGCTCCTCCTGTGAGCGCCGAGGCCTTCTCTCAGCTTTTCCTAGGCCAGTGACGTCACCTTCATCGGTCACGTGGCCTAGGAGCTGCTCAGCCCCATTCTAGTGAATGGGGCTGAGCGCAATACCAAGCACAACCACTATACAATGTACGGCGCTGTGCTTGGTGAGCTGAGAGAAGGCCTCGGCGCTCACAGGAGCATCGGTACCTTCTCAAACAGCTGTGTTGGACCCCCAGCGATCAGATACTGATGACCTATCCTGAGGATAGGTCATCAGTAGTTAAATCCTGGAAAACCCCTTTAATCTAATAACCATGTATCTAATAGACATCCACCCAAATTTTAAAATCCAACATACAATGAACTGATAACAGCTGGAAAAATATATCCCTAGTGATGCTTTAATATGCTAAATGGCATTTCTTGGCTGCTGACTTTGATGAGCTATCCTCAGGATAGGTCATTAAGATCTGATCGGTGAGGGTCTGACGCCCTCTCGCTCCTTGCAGCCTCTAGTGCCGCCACTAGCACTGTTAATGGACCAGGAAGCACATCTCCATTCAAAGTGTAGTGGCCGTGTGTGGTTACTGCAGCTCTGCTCTAATTCTCTTTAATGGGATCTTAGCTGCAGTACCCCAGCCTGGCCACTACACTTTGAACGGAGCTGTGCTTCCTGTTCTATTCACAGTGCTAGTTCCAGCCCTGGAGGCTGCAGAGAAAACTGATCAGTGGGGGAGTGGGGTGTGGGAACCCTCACCGATCAGATACTCATCATCAATATCAGGAATCTGAAAAATCCCTTTAAAACTTGTAGCAGAGGTGAGTGACTCCCCCCTCCCCCAGACGTCACACCATATATTACTTACTGCAGTGACCCGGCTTAGAGCTTGCTCGGTCTCCTCTAATGTGCGCACGTATGTGCTGAACTCCACTCTCAGTGCCTCCTGTATGGCCTGACACTGAGAAATCAGCTTTTTGCTCATGGCTGCGTCACTCTCTGCACGATTAATCATAAACGCGAGCTTCTCATGCTTTTCCTCTTCTTTCGTAACCGACTTCTTATAGCCTTCTATCTCTGTCTCCATGGAGAGAAGCTCCTGCTGTGCCAAGCTGAAAAAAAATAACATTAATACATCCAGCACCCATGCTATCTGTTGGCATTGGCTGTGGTTTCACCTCTGCCATGTGATGTCTCGGACGCCTGCCGATTGCTAAAACGAAAAGTCGGAAGAGCTCGGCAGTGCCCGTCCGCCTACATTCAGCTCTGCTCGGCTCTCCTCGGAGTATGTGAGTCTGTACACCGAGAAGGGTTCAGCAGAGCTATGACCTACAGCACTCACCTGAGCGCTTCTGCCCCTTTTTTTGGGGGACGATTAGTGAGAGTCTCAGCATCCGCACCCCCAGCAACCAAAATTTCTGACACGCCAAAGTGATACTATAGGAAACCATTAACAATGTGCACATTTCACTGTATCTTAGCGAGCACAATAAATGCCAGGTTACCTTTCAGTAGGTCTGCTGTGACCACAGATAGCTCAGCTGCTCCATTCATTTGGGAGGTAAGGGGTTCACATAATCTAATAGTTATCCCCAGGCATGGGATTCAGCCGGTTCCCTCAGGTTCTCCAGATCCAGATGTTAAAATTACAAACGGATTGGAGAACCGTGTTGCCGGCTGAATCCCAATCCGGTGCTCTGGCAGTGGCAGGGCAGCTGGAGATGAGCGCTTCCATTACATAGTTTATCCCACCCCTGGTTATTCCCCATCAAGTTGATATGGGATGACTTCTTCTAAGTCAGGGATGGTCAACCTGCTGCCCTCCAGCTGCTGCAAAACTACAACTCCCAGCATGCCCTAATCGCTGTAGGCTGCCCAGGCATGCTGGGAATTGTAGTTTTGTAACAGATGAAGAGCCGTAGTTTGGGCATCCTTGTTCTAAGTGGAACACCCCTTTAAGTATGACATGAACGTGGGCATTACATTTAACCCCTTCACAGCCAGGCCTCTTTGGACCTTCAGGACCAAGTATTCCAAAAGCCAAAACTTTTTACAGCTTTGTTTTTTGTCTCGCCATATTGAGAAGTGTGATTTTTTTTTTTTCCATCGATGGAACCGGGTAAGGATTTGTTCTAATTGGGAAGACTCAACAGTTCACTGAAACTTTTTTATGTGTACATACATTTCTTTGATCGCCTTTTATTCGTTTTTTTTTTTAAGGAAAGATAAACAAAAACAGAAATTCTAGAAAATATTTAAATTTTTATTCCTCATGGAGTTCACCGTGTCGGTAGAATAGTGCTATGATAATTTAATAGTCTGGGTTGTAAAGGGCGCAGCAATACCATTTGATCATTGGTGACATACATCGTATTAAGCCCTGCCTCTGGTAGGGTCTAACAGTTGTACTAAGATGGCAGATCTGGGGGCCATTGTTAGATGCCATAGCAACCCATCGGCGCCGCATGATCATGTTCCAGGGCGAGACGATGAGATCTTATGAGGAGCCCTCTCCAGCTAAGGGGTTAAATAGCCGGGATGTGAGTTCTCTCTGGCAGTGGGCCCTGCCTGTCAGACACAGCTGGGCTCCCACAGTGATCACAAGGGCAAAGCTCCTGTGGCCATATGACTACAGTGACATATATGTACTTCATTCTGTGGCAGTTACACCTGCAGATGAAGTGCATGTACATTATTTTGCATTAAAGGGGCTTTCCGGGATTTTACTACTGATGACCTATACTCAGGATAGGTCATCAGTATCTGATCGGTGGGGTCCGACACCCGGGACCCCCGCCGATCAGCTGTTTGAGAAGGCACCGGCGCTCCTGTGAGCGCCGTGGCCTTCTCTTAGCTTTTCCTAGGCCAGTGACGCCACGTTTATTGGTCACGTGGCCTAGGAGCAGCTCAAGTGAATGGGGCTAAGCACGATACCAAGCACAGCCACTATACAATGTACAGCACTGTGCTTGGTGAGTGGGGAGACGGTACCGGCACTCACAGGAGCTCCGGTACCTTCTCACACAGCTGATCGGCGGGGGTTCCAGGTGTCGGACCCCACCGATCAGTAGTTAAATCCTGGAAAACTCCTTTAAGGGGTATAAGAGTTGCTCCCACTGTAAACATCATTTCAATTTTTCCCGATATACTTCCTAGTATATACCTCCTAGAAGATGTACACACCTAAGAGCTTCCTGAATAGCAGCGTAGGCTTCATCCCTTCTGGTCATCCCGATAAGGCTACTATTCCACTGCTGCAGGAGCTGCTTCTTTTCTAGACCTATAGCTTCAATCTCCATGCTGGCCTGTATGTAAAGGGAAACGTGTTTTCTTGATCATCATAACATTTTGAAAATCGTTTTTTTTTAGGTCAGGAAGTTTTTATTCTAACCTCAGCGACCGCTTCTCGTGCAGCTTTCGTGTCTTCTCTCTGAGCAGAGATTTGGGCTTCATAGAGAGCGATCTGCTCCCTGAGTCTGTCGACTTCCCGTGTTAGTCGATCTACAAACATGTCCTAATAAAAAAAGAGCTGTGACGTTAAAAGCAGCAACTACACAGGTATCTTCATATGTGGCAGAGCTGCTGAGGAAAATTCTGTGACTGCTGTTGGTCTTCCACCTTTCTTCCCACCCAAAATGTTAGGGTCCGTTCACACAGCGGGTTTTACAGTGTAATTTTGTTGCTGAAATTTCACCGTAAACCCGCCGGCAGCCATGTCCTTTCTGCCTCTCATTCATTTCAATGGGAGGCAGCGCTGAGGATCACGGAGTGGTGGCCTAAAGCAGCAGTTGTGTCAAGAGCAGACAAGCGGACGTGTCCTTTCTAAGAAGGCCCGTGGCAAGACGCTGCTACTTCGCGATCCTCCGTGTTGCAGAAAGGACACGCAGCTGAAAGTTTTTAAAGGGGTTGTCCAAGTTATGAAAAAAAAAATATATAGCACTGTAAATCTGATGGGCAGCAATATATAACTAAGTTCAGCAAGTTTTAGTAAAAAAAAAATCTCTATTTCCTAATTTCCCTGGTTCTCTTCTGGCCTTTGTTTACATGCAGTAATAACAATCTCTGCCCCTCCCCCCTTCTCTGCAAAGGCAGTGAATACAAGTGCTGAGCGACATGTCTGCCTGCTGGGATACTCAGCAGCATGTTGTTTGTGTAGGACTACAAGTCCCAGCTGTACAATGACACTGCTGATACACACAGGAATTCTCCCTACCTGTTCTTGTACAATTCCTCTATAGCTCCTTGCCCAGCATTTGTCTCCTCTCACTGCTGCAGCTACTGTTTGTTATAAAGCCTTGAGCCCTCAGTGTGTTCTGGCTGAAGGGGTTAATGTTTTATCTGAAGGAAACCAGGGAGAGAGCAGATAGCAGGAGCCCGGCAAAGAAAGGGGGCGTGGCCAGTGACGTCTGGTGTACAGACTGTTATCTGAACTCTGAGGCTTGTGAACGAAACATCACAGACCAGGGAGATAAGGTGACATCACAGGTCATGTGACCCTCAGTCAACTCTGAGAAACCAGCAGCTTTAGAAACACAAAGTATATGGGAAAGTTGTTATACCTGACAAGTTAGTAACATATAAAGAACAAAAAAATAACTCGGACAACCCCTTTAAGTCCAGTTTCGGCATGGGATGCCAAACTCGGCGTGTGAATGTTCCCTTATCAAGGTTTTTTCAATATATTATTCATACCAATATTCTATATCCAAAATGGTACCATTAAAAATACAACTCGTTTTGCAAAAACTTTGCAATGCTCATGGAAAAAATAAAGAAATGATTAACAAAAGATAATAACAATTCTGCACTCTGGATGTTCAAAACAGGCTACATCCTTAAAGGGTTATTCCCATCTTAGACAATGGGGGCATACCTGGGGTCCTCCAGGCGCAGCGCTCCCCGCTCCGTTCCTACCGATATGCCCCCATTGTCTAAGATGGGAATACCCCTTTAAGGAGGTTGTCTTGGAGTAGACTATAGATGACATAACCTCAGGATGGGTCTTCAATAAATCAGTTGTGGTACGATACCTCCACCAGTTAGCTGTCTGAATAAGCTGCAGCCTCTTCCTAGGCCAGTGACATTGTGTTCATCAGTCACAAGTGAATGGGCATGGGCTGCAATACCGAGCACAGCCACTACACAATATATGGCGCTGTGCTTGGTACGCTGTGAAGAGGATGCGGTGCTCTTCAAACAGCTCATAGGTAGTGGTGCCAGGAGTCGGACCCCCACCAATCCGATATTGATGACCTATCCTGAAGATAGGTCATCAATATTTTTCTCCCGGAAAACCCCATTAAGGGACGCTGAGAACCTTCTGTTTTCAGATCGCCATACCTGTTTCTGCTTCTCCACCTCCGCCTGCATTCTCTCTGCTTCCGTTTTTCTGAACGGCGCGCTTCATAACTGAGATGTCTGAACGCACGTCGCCAGACATATTCTCCATGTAGAATAAACGCAAAGCCAGGTTCTCCACCTCGGTCTGCATAGAGGAAACTGCAAGAAAGTGGTTTATTCACTAAACTTCTACATAATATGCTTAAAGAAGATAATTTGTATTCTCTGACCTATTACAAAGTTACAAGAAGTAAACTGTAGTGAAGGTAATCTTCTTACCAGTGACTGTATTTGTGAGTTATAACCTCCCTTCTGATCCTCAGCTGTGTCATGTGACCAACACTCTGACCTCCAACTGACACATGACAGGAAGTCAGTTACTTCTCTATTCATTCCTATGAGACGGACATTGAGACTCCTATAGGAATACATAGAGAGACTGACTACCTGTCCACACGTAACTGTTATAAGGAGATCAGAGGGTTGGTCACATGACACAGCTGAGGATCAGAAGGAAGGTTATAACTCACGAATACAGCGCTTATTTGAAAAATAAGTCTTTGTAACATTTACCTTTTAAGTCAAAGAGAGGGCTAACATTTGATATATTATACCTTTTTATACTACCAGAAAGTCTGCTAATAAATGGGTTAGATAGGTAAGAGTATCCAGCAGTGTATGTGGCAGGTTGGAACAAAATGGGTTAAAGGTTTCATTCGCCCCAGCACAGTCTTCTATGGGGGCTCTATGTGGGATGGAGATGCAGTTGGGAGCTTCAGGCCATGCTGGTGATGAGCTACGGCAAGGTGGAGGGCCACTACCGTCTTGCTACATGTAAGCTGTGGCACCTGCAATTCACTGCGTCAGGTCGCTGCCATGGTTGTTAGACAATGAGAGGAGCGGGTGTCTTCTCTGAAGTCCCAGGTTGATGACCGGAAATCAATATTTTTCTCCTGGAAAACCCCAATAAGGGTTTGAACATGGTGGCAGAAGAAGGCCACACACAGGCTACGAGTTGGAGGTAGGCTGCGAGTTGGACCAGTGTTTGGCCCTGCGCTGGTCCAGTAAGAGGAGGCCAAGGACAGGGTGTATGTCAAGCGGATGAGGCCCTAAGGTGGTGACAGGCTGCTGCCTTTTCACTGGCTTGTCTCTGCCCCTCTGCTCTGCCTAAGTGCTGGGAGAGGGACAGGCACTCAGCTTAGGAGAAGGACGTGCACGTTTCTATAACTTTGAACACCAGGTGGCGCCACACTATGTAAGTAAATACTGGATCATTTTATAACAGCATGTACATGGCAACTGTGCTTCATTCTGTATGATCTATACAATAAATATGGGACAACCTTTAAATGACTATACATTGCATAGTGGTATAAAGATACTGTTCTCACTCTATGTACCTTTCTTGCGCTCAGTATCTGCATTGTGGTGCGTTTTCTTGTACAGATTCCTAATATTTTCCAGCTCGTCTTCTATCTGCCTACGTAACGTGGCGATCTGAGCATGTTTATCGTGGTGCTTCTCCAGCCCCATCTGCTGCCGGGCCAGCTCCTGCTGTATGCCGTAGAGGATGACGCCGAGATCTTCACGCTCACTCTTATTCTTCTTCATCGATGTGCTCTGCAAACACGGTAATTACTGTAGATTAGTGTATCCTGTCACGCCTGCGAGCATATCTTCTGGTCATTTACAGAATAAACACTCAACCGAAAACACACTTTGTTATGGATCAGCAAAAACACTTCCGTTCTGAATGGATCCGGTTGTATTCTCTCTAAAATAGTCAATTCTAATAAAAAGTCCTAAGTGTCAAGTAAAAAAAAAAAAAACACCCGCAAAAATTATTTTGGTAGTCAAACAAATAAAAAAGCTACGGTCACTAAACCACTACGTGCACAAAATCACAAAAAGTGTCCTGGACATTCAGACCTTATCTGCACCCCCTGGCCTGTGTCCTCCCAGCCCTTGTCTGCGACTCCCTGGCCCTTGTCTGCACCTCCCCGGCCTTTGTCTGCACCTCCCCGGCCCTTGTCTGCACCTCCCCGGCCCTTGTCTGCACCTCCCCGGCCCTTGTCTGCACCTCCCCGGCCCTTGTCTGCACGCCTCCCCGGCCCTTGTCTGCACCGCCCTGGCCCCTTGTCTCCACCTCCCTGGCCTTGTCTTGCACCTCCCCGCCTTTGTCTGCACCTCCCGTTTCCTTGTCTGCACCTCCCTGGCCCTTGTCTGCACCTCCTGGCCTTTGTCTGCACCTCCCCGTCCCTTGTCTGCACCTCCCCGGCCCTTGTTTGCACCTCCCTGGCCTTTGTCTGCACCTCCCGTCCCTTGTCTGCACCTCCCCGGCCTTGTCTGCACCTCCCCGGCCCTTTGTCTGCACCTCCCCGGCCCTTGGCTGCACCTCCCGGCCCTTGGCTGCACCTCCCTGGCCCTTGGCTGCACTCCCTGGCCCTTGGCTGCACCTCCCTGGCCCTTGGCTGCACCTCCCTGGCCTTTGTCTGCACCTCCCTAGCCTTTGTCTGCACCTCCCCGGCCCTTGTCTGCACCTCCCTGGCCTTTGTCTGCACCTCCCCGGCCCTTGTCTGCACCTCCCTGGCCCTTGTCTGCACCTCCCTGGCCCTTGTCTGCACCTCCCTGGCCCTTGTATGTGCCGCCCCCGGCCCAGTCTATGCCCCTGGCCCTTGTCTGTGCCCCCCTGGCCCCTGTCTGCACCCCCTTGGGCCTGGGACTGGCCCCTGTATGCAATCTTGACTAGCCAAAGGAATGGAATTTGCATGGGAGGGTGGAGTTGTGAAGTGCGGCAGGGGTTGGGGGGGGGGCCTGTAAAAAAATTTTGCTGTGGGCCCAGTCACTTATAGCTACGCCCCCGATCTTTACCTATACGTATCATTTACTTACCATTTCACGCAGCTCCAGGTCCAGACTTTGGATCTGCTTGGTGAGGTAATTCTTAAGAGCGGTTTGGAACCTCGTCATCAGCGGCTGCCAAATATAATTCAATAATGTCATTATCGTCATTTTACCTTATTACACATCCAGCAATAACTTGTTAATTCTTGCAAAAAAATTAAGCAACTCTGCAATATGCGTTATAAAAAATAAGAATGGTGTCTCCTTTAATTTCTACAGCTCCTATGCAGAATATGTGTCTCCATGGCAACAGACAACGCACAATTCTATGTAGTCTGATCCTGCATACTGATACTGCTTTCCATCTGGTCTCCACCTCTGGCTAACCTGTCCTATAGATGTTACCATAACATAAGGGACTAATGGAAGAAAGTTGCTTCCTGTCTGGTACCATGGAGACACGTACCCACAGACGTAGGAGCTGTACAGACAAAATGCCACGAAATTTTTAATTGGGACCTAGTGCAAAGTTGCTTTACTTTTCACGTTGGACATGACACGGTTGAGAGATATCCTTTAAAGGGATTCTGTCAGCACGATTTTGCATATAAAGGTAATGCCACTACTGGATTCAGCCTAGCATGTTGAATTCAAAAATGTTATTATTACAGTTCCTAGTAGTAGATTTAATGCTGAAAAAACGTTTTTTATAATGTGTCAATCACTCACATAAGGAGCCCAAGGGGATGTGCCCAGCCGCGTTTGAGCCTGGGCTCGCTGAGACAGTTGGAGCCCAGGACCGCCCACCTCATTAATATTCACTTCACTGTTTCCAGCAGTGAAGCTCCGTCAGCGTTGTAATCCCGCGCAGGCGCAGTACCTTCTCTGAGGCCGATGCCCGCAGACCGCACGGGTGCAGACCGCTTGAGGTACTGCGCCTGCGCGGGATTACAACGCTGACGGAGCTTCACTGCTGGAAGCAGTGAAGTGAATATTAATGAGGTGGGCGGTCCTGGGCTCCAACTGTCTCGTCGAGCCCGGGCTCAAACGCGGCTGGGCACATCCCCTTGGGCTCCTTATGTGAGTGATTGACACATTATAAAAAACGTTTTTTCAGCATTAAATCTACTACTAGGAACTGTAATAATAACATTTTTGAATTCAACATGCTAGGCTGAATCCAGTAGCGGCATTACCTTTATATGCAAAATCGTGCTGAAAGACTCCCTTTAAGGGGGTATTCCCATGCAGTCATTTATGATATATGGATAGGACATGCCATAAATGTCCAAGCGATCAGGTTGCTAAGCCGAACCGGCTCTTACATGATTTGGATCTAGCACCACCAGTTCTTCTTCTTCTTCTTCATCATCTTCTTTTTGCTCTTTTGGAGGCTCTTCTGGACTGTTTGGCTCTTCCTCATCTTCATCACTATTGGCCATCTGATGGCTCAGCCGATATAGAGAGGAGGAGGACACTGCCGCTGTGCCGTCATCTGAAATAATATAGAATAATATTAATAATAAGAAGCTCTAAGGCCTCAGACGGAGACTTCAGGAAGGTCCTGCCTCCTCTGATCCAGACTGGCTGCTACTGTGTACGCGCCTTCCCTCATGAAGTCTTTGGGAAACAGAAAGAACTGTTTCCTACTTATCAAGCATTTATGGATGTTCCATACCTCCCAACCATCCTGGATTGCAGTGGCTGAACCGCTGTCCCGGTACAGGGGAGGTATGTCCCGGTTTCTGGCAGTTGTCTCTGCGTCCATAGTTACCTGTATCCATACAGTTGCATCCATACAGTTGCCTGTATTATGATGAAGCAGCAGGGGCGTAGCAATAGGGGAAGCAGGGGAAGCAGCTGCTTTGGGGCCCAGACCCACAAGGGGCCCCTTCAGGAGGGAGACTAAAAGATTTTATTGTCAGGCCCCCCTCAACAGTATTATACAATGACATTATATACAGTGACACTATAGAAAGCGGATGGAGCGGCTGTCAGGCCTTGTCTGGGAGAGCTCAATCTTGACTAGCCACAAGAGTGAGGGTTGCATGTGAGTTCGGGGTTGCGAGGGCATTTCTGGGGGGGCCCCATTCAAAACTTTGCTGTGGGGCCCTGTTAGTTGTAGTTATGCCACTGTGAAGCAGACAGCCAGCATCGGCTGCCTGCTTCATCATCCCTCCGTTCCCCGCCTGCCAACTCTCCATACCTCTGGTCTATGCAGAGGGCGGGGCTGGCCGGCAGTCAGCCTTGGCTCCACCCCCTCCACAGACCAGAACAGCCGATGTCCTGCTGCAGATGCTGCTAGGAAGAAGGTAAGTATATGGTGTTTCTTTTTTTTACTTTCTGTGAGGGGCACAATGTGGGCATATTACTGGGGGCACAATGTGGGCATATTACTGGGGGCACAATGTGGGCATATTACTGGGGGCACAATGTGGGCATATTACTGGGGGCACAGCTGGGCATATTAATGGGGGCACATAACTGGAAAATAATTACTATGTGGGGCACTAAGGAGACTGGATGGGATTAGGTGTATAGTTATGTTTTGGGTGGAGTTAGAGGCGTGGCCTAGTACTGAAAAAA
Source organism: Rhinella marina (assembly GCA_900303285.1). NCBI lineage: Eukaryota > Metazoa > Chordata > Amphibia > Anura > Bufonidae > Rhinella > Rhinella marina. The sequence continues at coordinate 82,142 of ONZH01010545.1, read as the reverse complement.
TTTACAGCACAATGTGCGGTAAACAAACAATGTTTGTTCATTTACAAAGTTGGCAGATATGATATTCCGTACATTTTGACCCTGCCGTGAATGTCCACTAGATGTGTCTCCCACTTTTTGGAGCACTGCACAGTCCAGCGGGTGGTCCATTTCAGTGACCAACAGTTATCTTGCTATGCACAGTCATCCAGGAAAGGCTGTCAATCACTGGTTAGGACCGCCCACTGGACTCCTAAGATCAGTCAAAGCATTTAATGAATAAAATACTGAATCTTTTCAACTATAAACTATATATCAATCTGCTCGGCTCCTCCTGCTTTATAACCTGCTGGCGTGTGTTCCAGTGATCATAACTTTTTTTTTATCATTTGTTTTTATATTAGGGACAAAAATTTTTTGGGAAAAAGTGCTTCCGCCATTGTTTTATTTTTTTTCAGTTTTATGTCACTCACCAATCATTTGCTTTTGAATGTATTTGCTATTGTTATGACTATGAGGATCATTAAAGGGGTTGTCCTATCTTGTAGGACTATGTGGTCGGGCTTACGGAAACAGACAAGTGGGCCGATGCAGTTTCCATAAGCCCGGCCACTCAGGTAACGGCAAGATGGGACAAGCCCTTTAACCACCTAACTGTTTTGCCCGAGTCCAGTTTGGGCAGTGTGAAAAGTAGCTAACTGCAGGGGGGAGGGCTGCTTTAGATGCTGTTATCTCCTGAATGGTAACAGCTAGAAACATGCAACTGGTCTTGTTTGAAAGCTGACAGTCCATGCTTTCATGCAAGACCAAGCAACAGAGGAGAAATCACTGTTACATAGTAACATAGTTTATAAGGCCGAAAAAAGACATTTGTCCATCCAGTTCAGCCTGTTTTCCTACAAGTTGATCCAGAGGAAGGCAAAAAAACCCTGTGAGGTAGAAGCCAGTTTTCCCCACTTTAGGGAAAAAAATTCCTTCCCGACTCCAATCAGGCAATCAGAATAACTCCCTGGATCAACGACCCCTCTCTAGTAATTATAACCTGTAATATTATTACCCTCCAAAAATACATCCAGGCCCCTCTTGAACTCTTTTAGTGAACTTACCATCACCACCTCCTCAGGCAGAGAGTTCCATAGTCTCACTGCTCTTACCGTAAAGAATCCTCTTCTATGTTTGTGTACAAACCTTCTTTCCTCCAGACGCAGAGGATTGCCCCTCGTCACAGTCCTCGGGATAAATAGATGATGGGAGAGATCTCTGTACTGACCCCTGATATATTTATACATAGTTATTAGATCTCCCCTCAGTCGTCTTTTTTCTAAAGTGAATAAGCCTAATTTTGATAATCTTTCTGGGTACTGTAGTCCACCCATTCCAGTTATTACTTTAGTTGCCCTCCTCTGAACCCTCTCCAGCTCTGCTATGTCTGCCTTGTTCACAGGAGCCCAGAACTGTACACAGTACTCCATGTGTGGTCTGACTAGTGATTTGTAAAGTGGCAGGACTATGTTCTCATCACGGGTATCTATGCCCCTTTTGATGCACTGTTATAAATCAAGTCAGGAACAATCGTGGGTAAAACCTGTTTTTACTTTCACTTTCAGCTGCATTCACAGCATCCCTCTATCAGTGATATCTTCCTCTGTCCTGAACATATTGCTGTCATTCTGGTATTGTCTGAAAGCTTGGAATGTCTGCTTTCAAACAAGACCAGTTGCATGTTAGCTGCTACCACTCAGGAGATATCAGCATCTAAAGCAGCCCTCCCCCTCCAGTTATCTACTTTTCCCACTGCTGGAGCTGGAATCTGGCAAAACAGGGGGTTAATATGTTCATGTAACTGGTTGTCATACGTTTAACCTTTTGGCGATCACATCATGTAGGCAGCCACTGTGTATGTTTTGTGGTGGAGACCACTTTCAGTGAGATCTGCAATTCACACTGTACAGCTCCCTGCAAAATGCAAGAAATATCTTCACCGCAGGAGTAAGTGAGGATAGCTGGGGAATGAGGGAGGGGATGAGAGGATGAAATTTATTGTTTCTGTCAATTTTTAAATTTTTTCTTCTTTTATTATATTTGCACAAACCCCATGAACAGATCAGCAATACATTCAGTGCACACGGCATGATGTAGCTTATGCAATTTTCCACTTGGACTTTTGTGCAGTTTTCGCTGCGTTTCCACACCAAATTCTGCATGTGTTACTTGCAGATTTTGACATGCGAAGGGTGTAATGTTTAGTAACGGATCTGTGGATATATACTGTTCTGGCTGGTGAATGACTGAATATACGTAACACCCAGAAACAAACAGGAAGTAGAGAAGAGGGTGAGCGCTCACACTTATCAGAGAAGATAAAGAGGCTTTAAATAGAAAGGTTTCATGCCAAAGCAAACGTACCCGAGCCTGCGCCGCCATCCATGGCGTGAGACAGAACAGACCTGGAGATGCTGGCTGCAGAGGAGGCGGGGGCTATGCTCACCCCGCTAGTTAGCGCAGGGATTCCCGCGTCACCTCCCTTTTCGTCAGTTACGTTGTCTCTTTGAGTCTGTGAAAAAAATAAAAAATAAAGAAATGAGACCCCTAAATAGTGTCTGCAACCATATATCCCCTGTTCCTATGTCAACATGTAACTTAATGGGCTTTTACCACAATCCATAATATCACCTGACTACAGGACAGGTGATAAGTGTATGATCCCACCGATGGGATCCCTAAGACCTCGAGATCTCGGGGTCCTGTGTCCCCTGTTTGAATGGTGGGTGAATGAGACTGACAGAAGCGGCCGAGTACATGTGTCAGTCCCATATACTCTTAATGGAGAAGGTTGGGACACTGTTGACAAGCCTTGTTGGTTGTTACCCATTTTTCCCTTTAACCACCTAACTGTTTTGCCCCAGTCCAGGTCCAGCAATGGGAAAAGTAGCTAACTGGAGGAGGGAGGGATGCTTTAGCTGCTCATATCTCTGGTTTGGTACCAGCTAGAGATATGTATTGTGTGAAAGCTGACATTCCAAGCTTTCAGACAATACCAGAATGACAGCAATATGTTCAGTACAGGGTAAGATATCACTGATAGAAATCAGGATGCTGTGAATGCAGGTGAAAGTAAAAACAGGTTTTACCCACGATTATTCCCAACTTGATTTCTAACAGTGATTTCTCCTCTGTTGCTTGGTCTTGTATAAAAGCATGGACTGTCAGCTTTCAAACAAGACCAGTTGCATGTTTTAAGCTGTTACCATTCAAGGGATATCACCAACTAAAGCAGCCCTTCCCCCTCCAGTTAGCTACTTTTCCCACTGCACGAGCTGGATTCGGGCAACACAGTTAGGTGGTTAATCAGTTAGACAGGCCATAAAAGTCTGGGGGTCCGAATGCTGGGTCCTCCTATGTGATAAAAAATACTGTGCAAATCAGTAAGAAGATGGACGAATGCTCTTTATCTTCTCAACCTGCAGGTGGTGCACCCCTTGGCCTCTTGGGGTATGAATCCTCTTCTGTATCCACGCCGGCACGTATGAACATGGAACCAACACAGATGTCTTCAGCTGCCAACAGGTCAGCCAGTTCTATAGGTACAAATCTGCTGACAGATGCCCTTAAAAGCTCTGTGGTGCAAGTTTTGGCTGCAACAATGTCACTCCACGGGACCTTATCTAATATACATTCATTTGGACAACCTGCTGCTCCCAGAAACATTCTGATCATATAAGATGTAAGGGGTGAGGGGCTCAAGCAGAGGAACAACCTCCCCAACCATGACATCACATAAATAATCATACAAAAACAGTTTGGAAACATTCTAGTCACTGTAGTACTGTACTTACCTCTCCACCTGTCGCTTGCATATCCTCTTCTGTGTCGGATACATGTTCTGCCTCAGACCTAGGGCTTAAAAGAAATAAAACACATTTTACATGGTGCGTTCCCTTGGGTGAGAAGGTCGCTCAGGAATGGCAGCAGGCAGGTGTGAGGGCATCTGCACTTGGAGGATGGCCCTTGGGAGACTCTTTTATTTCACCTATATGGTATTTGTTCAATTATTTCAATAAACATTTATACTTTTTTACATGTTGTATTTGTTTTTTATGGTAAGGGTGGTTAGCTTGCTTGTGTAGGTTTCAAAGGACAGATTGACATTCTGCAGGAAGCACAGAGACTGAAGAGGACTAAGTGGCTGGGTGAACAAAACATTGAAATTTTGGGTCCATGGCCAGGAAACTCCTAAGATCTCAATCCCATTGCGAACCTGAGGTCAATCCTCAAAATGCGAGTGGACAAAGAAAAACAGAAATTGTGATAAACTCCAAGCACGGATTGGGAAGAATGAGTTACCATTGGTTCAAAATCTGATATATCCAGCATGGCAAGGCGAAGTGCAGAAGTAGGGAAGGATTTGTCAAGGAAAAGTTAAAAAAAAACCTATAAAATACTTATAATTGTAATTCAGTATACTGTAGAAACATCCGACAAAAAGATCTAAAAACACTGAAGCAGCAAACTTTGTGAAAAGCAAAATTTGTGTCAGTGTCAAAACTTTTGGCCATAACTGTAGGTGACAAGGCTTTGTGCGGACAGGAAGGGGACACAGGGTGGCAGGGCACGGGGAGAGAGGGGGATAGGAGACATTAAGACACTAGGTGGCTGGACTCTGGGGGGATAGGAGACACTAGGTGGCAGGACTCTGGGGGGGATAGGAGACACTAGGTGGCAGGGCTCTGGGGGGGGATAGCAGACACTAGGTGGCAGGGCTTCTGGGGTGGGATAGGAGACACTAGGTGGCAGGGCTCTGGGGTGGGATAGGAGACACTAGGTGGCAGGGCTCTGGGGGGGGATAGGAGACACTAGGTGGCAGGGCTCTGGGGTGGAACAGGAAGAAGACAGTAGGTGGCAGGGCTCTGGGGGGTATAGGGGACACTAGGTGGCAGGGCTCTGGGGGTATAGGAGGCACTAGGTGGCAGAGCTCTGGGGGGTATAGGAGACACTAGGTGGCAGGGCTCTGGGGGGATATGAGACACTAGGTGGCAGGACTCTGGGGGGAGGGAGATAGGAGGCACTAGGTGGCAGGGCTCTGGGGGGATAGGAGGCACTAGGTGGCAGGGCTCTGGGGGGGGTAGGAGACACTAGGTGGCAGGGCTCTGGGGGGGGGATAGGAGACATTAAGACACTAGTTGGCAGGACTCTGGGGGGATAGGAGACAGTAGCTGGCAGGGCTTGGGGGGATAGGAGACACTAGGTGGCAGGGCTCTGGGGTGGAACAGGAAGAAGACAGTAGGTGGCAGGGCTCTGGGGGGTATAGGGACTATACGTTGCAGAGCTCTGGGGGGTATAGGAGCACTAGGTGGCAGGACACTGGGGGGATAGGAGACACTAGGTGGCAGGGCTCTGGGGCAGATAGGAGACACTAGGTGGCAGGGCTCTGGGGGAGGGAGATAGGAGACACTAGGTTGCAGAGCTCTGGGGAGAATAGGAGACACTAGGTTTGCAGAGCTCTGGGGGGTATAGGAGGCACTAGGTGGCAGGCCTGGGGGGGGGGGTAGGAGACACTAGGTGGCAGGGCCTTTGGGGGGGGATAGGAGACACTAGGTGCAGAGCTCTGGGAGAAATAGGAGACACTAGGTGGCAGGGCTCTGGGGGGGGATAGGAGACACTAGGTGGCAGGGCTCTGGGGGGGGATAGGAGACACTAGGTGGCAGGGCTCTGGGGGGATAGGAGACACTAGGGTGGCCAAGGCTCTGTGGGGGAGATAGGAGACACTAGGTGGCAGGGCTCTGGGGGATAGGAGACACTAGGTGGCAGGACTCTGGGGGAGGGAGATAGGAGGGCACTAGGTGGCAGGGCTCTGGGGGGGATAGAGACACTAGGTGGCAGGGCTCTGGGGGGGGGATAAGAGACACTAGGTGGCAGGGCTCTGGGGGGGGATAGGAGACATTAAGACACTAGTTGGCAGGACTCTGGGGGGATAGGAGACAGTAGCTGGCAGGGCTCTGGGGGGGATAGGAGACATTAAGGCACTAGTTGGCAGGACTCTGGGGGATAGGAGACAGTAGCTGGCAGGACTCTGGGGGGATAGGAGACACTAGTGGGCAGGGCTCTGGGGGGGATGTGACACTAGGTGACAGGGTTCTAGGGGGGGATAGGAGACACTAGGTGGCAGGGCTCTGGGGGGATGAGACACTAGGTGGCAGGGCTCTAGGGGGGGATAGGAGACACTAGGTGGCAGGGCTCTGGGGGGAGGGAGATAGGAGACACTAGGTGGCAAGGCTCTGGGGGGGGGAGATAGGAGACACTAGGTGGCAGGCCTGGGGGGGGTAGGAGACACTAGGTGGCAGGGCTTTGGGGGGATAGGAGACACTAGGTGGCAGGGCTTTGGGGGGATAGGAGACACTAGGTGGCAGGGCTCTGGGGTGGAACAGGAAGAAGACAGTAGGTGGCAGGGCTCTGGGGGGTATAGGGGACTATACGTTGCAGAGCTCTGGGGGGTATAGGAGGCACTAGGTGGCAGGACACTGGGGGGGATAGGAGACACTAGGTGGCAGGGCTCTGGGGCAGATAGGAGACACTAGGTGGCAGGGCTCTGGGGCAGATAGGAGACACTAGGTGGCAGGGCTCTGGGGGGAGGGAGATAGGAGACACTAGGTTGCAGAGCTCTGGGGAGAATAGGAGACACTAGGTTGCAGAGCTCTGGGGGTATAGGAGGCACTAGGTGGCAGGACTCTGGGGGGGGAATAACAGACACTAGGTGGCAGAGCTCAGGGGTGGGATAGGAGACACTAGGTGGCAGGGCTCTGGGGTGGGATAGGAGACACTAGGTGGCAGGCTCTGGGGGGGGGGGTTGGAGACACTAGGTGGCAGGGCTCTGGGGGGATAGGAGACACTAGGTGGCAAGGCTCTGGGGGGAGATAGGAGACACTAGGTGGCAGGGCTCTGGGGGGAGGGAGATAGGAGACACTAGGTGGCAAGGCTCTGGGGGCGGAGATAGGAGACACTAGGTGGCAGGGGCTCTGGGGGGATAGGAGACACTAGGTGGCAAGGCTCTGGGGGCGGAGATAGGAGACACTAGGTGGCAGGGCTCTGGGGGGGGATAGGAGACATTAAGACACTAGTTGGCAGGACTCTGGGGGATAGGAGACAGTAGCTGGCAGGGCTCTGGGGGGGATAGGAGACATTAAGACACTAGTTGGCAGGACTCTGGGGGATAGGAGACACTAGGTGGCAGGGCTCTGGGGGGATAGGAGACATTAGGTGGCAGGGCTCTGGGGGGATGAGACACTAGGTGGCAGGGCTCTATGGGGGGATAGGAGACACTAGGTGGCAGGGCTCTGGGGGGAGGGAGATAGGAGACACTAGGTGGCAGGCCTGGGGGGGGGTAGGAGACACTAGGTGGCAGGGCTTTGGGGGGATAGGAGACACTAGGTGGCAGGGCTTTGGGGGGATAGGAGACACTAGGTGGCAGGGCTCCGGGGTGGAACAGGAAGAAGACAGTAGGTGGCAGGGCTCTGGGGGGTATAGGGGACTATACGTTGCAGAGCTCTGGGGGGTATAGGAGGCACTAGGTGGCAGGACACTGGGGGGGATAGGAGACACTAGGTGGCAGGGCTCTGGGGCAGATAGGAGACACTAGGTGGCAGGGCTCTGGGGGGAGGGAGATAGGAGACACTAGGTTGCAGAGCTCTGGGGAGAATAGGAGACACTAGGTTGCAGAGCTCTGGGGGTATAGGAGGCACTAGGTGGCAGAACTCTGGGGGTATAGGAGGCACTAGTGGCAGGGCTCTGGGGGGGGGATAGGAGACATTAAGACACTAGTTGGCAGGACTCTGGGGGGGATAGGAGACACTAGGTGGCAGGGCTCTGGGGCGATAGGAGACACTAGGTGGCAGGGCTCTGGGGGGGATAGAAGACATTAAGACACTAGTTGGCAGGACTCTGGGGATAGGAGACACTAGGTGGCAGGGCTCTGGGGGGATGAGACCACTAGGTGGCTGGGGCTCTTAGGGGGGGATAGGAGACACTAGGTTGGCAGGGCTCTGGGGGGAGGGAGGGAGATAGGAGACACTAGGTGGCAAGGCTCTGGGGGCGGAGATAGGAGACACTAGGTGGCAGGGCTCTGGGGGGATAGGAGACACTAGGTGGCAAGGCTCTGGGGGGGGAGATAGGAGACACTAGGTGGCAGGGCTCTGGGGGGATAGGAGACACTAGGTGGCAGAGCTCTGGGGGGGATAGGAGACACTAGGTGGCAGGGCTCTGGGGTGGAACAGGAAGAAGACAGTAGATGGCAGGGCTCTGGGGGGTATAGGGGACACTAGGTTGCAGAGCTCTGGGGGGTATAGGAGGCACTAGGTGGCAGGACACTGGGGCAGATAGGAGACACTAGGAGGCAGGGCTCTGGGGCAGATAGGAGACACTAGGTGGCAGGGCTCTGGGGGGTATAGGAGGCACTAGGTGGCAGAGCTCTGGGGGGATAGGAGACATTAGGTGGCAGGGCTCTGGGGGGGGATAGGAGACATTAAGACACTAGTTGGCAGGACTCTGGGGGATAGGAGACACTAGGTGGCAGGGCTCTGGGGGGATGAGACACTAGGTGGCTGGGCTCTAGGGGGGATAGGAGACACTAGGTGGCAGGGCTCTGGGGGGAGGGAGATAGGAGACACTAGGTGGCAGGGTTCGGGGGGGATAGGAGACACTAGATGGTGGCAGGGCTCTGGGGGGATGAGAGACACTAGGTGGCAGGGCTCTAGGGGGGGATAGAGACACTAGGTGGCAGGGCTCGGGGGGGGGGGGATAGGAGACACTAGGTGGCAGGGCTCTAGGGGGGGATAGGAGACACTAGGTGCAGGGCTCTGGGGGGGGATAGGAGACACTAGGTGGCAGGGCTAGGGGGGGGATGAGACACTAGGTGGCAGGGCTCTAGGGGGGGATAGGAGACACTAGGTGGCAGGGCTCTAGGGGGGGGTAGGAGACACTAGGTGGCAGGGCTCGGGGGGGGGGGGATAGGAGACACTAGGTGGCAGGGCTCGGGGGGGGGATAGGAGACACTAGGTGGCAGGGATCTGGGGGGGGGGCAGGAGACACTAGGTGGCAGGGCTCTGGGGGGGGGACAGGAGAACTAGGTGGCAGGGTTCTGGGGTGGAACAGGAAGAAGACAGTAGGTGGCAGGGCTCTGGGGGGTATAGGGGACACTAGGTGGCAGAGCTCTGGGGGGTATAGGAGGCACTAGGTGGCAGAGCTCTGGGGGGTATAGGAGACACTAGATGGCAGGAGAGCTGGGATAATGGAAAGCAGTAGGTGCAGAAGAGGGGCAAAGAGAAGACAGTAGGCAGACAGTATGTGGGGACAAAAGGAGGCAGTAGGTAGGCAGGTGGGAGGTGTCGCTACTAGTTCTTGCTCCCTAATCTCTTACTTCAGTTGTTGAGGCCCATGAGAAAGACGTCTTGGACTCCATAAGTCCTGGACTCCTCCTCCTGGCATGCAAGTCACATTGTAAGGAGAAGAGGGCTGACTCTTTGGTTTTTAGGGAACCTTATAGTTGACTGCAATGTAACGGGGCCTCTTCCTTCCATATGGACTAAGGGTGTTGGAGGATCGTCGGGTAGCTGTGGGCACGGCCCTTCCTTTTATCTTAATGTCTTGGTCCCTTGCAGCAATACCAGACGCAATGTCCTGGACTATTTTGCTGAAGGCTTTCGACCCTGACCTTCTGATAATCCAGGATATTTCATAACAGGCACCTGTTTGGTCCCCACCCATCTGACATTGATGGCCTATGCTGAGGTAAGGTCAATATCAAAATTCTGGACAAACCCTTTAAGGGTCCATTCACACATCCGTATGAATGGTTCTGCAATTTTGCGGAACGGGTGCGGACCCATTCATTTTAAATGGGGCCGCAAAAGATGCGGACAGCACACAGGATCAGGCTGCTGGATTTCAACATGCCCCATCCTTTCTTCTCATGTTAGATTAGTCTCTGTCAGAGGTGTCTCGCAGCGATTTACTCCGCTCTCCCCATTCAGGACACATGCATGCTCAGCCCAACCAAGTGTGCAGGTGCATGGAAGAAGGCGGAGGAATAGCTGTTGGCTGACAACTGTAGAAAGTGTATGGGTACCCTTACCCAAGCCAGCGTGCCCGCTGCCTCCGTGAATGGACGGAGCTGGCCACCTCTCCATTCTTCTCACTATGCAGGATTTTAGGATAAGATAGGAATATCCCTTTAAGAATCCCTTCATCACCTCCCTGTGTCCTTCTGCCTCCCAGAAAAATGCCCATTGCCCTCCCTGCGACCTCTCCCCTATGCCCAGACTCTTGGTTGCCCCTGGTTACCAGCACTATAACCCCCTCATAGACCACAGCTCTGGCTTTCCATCGCTTGCCTGTCACGTGATAATTTAACCCTTTACCCCCCCCCCCCGGCATGGATTATATGGCATATCAATAATCAGAGAGCGGTTAAAGAGCCACCAACCTGCTTGCTCCTGACATCTTCCAGTTGCTAAGCGACACTGTCAACTTCCGGAAAAGGCGTAACCTCTGCGGACCGTACCAAATACCAAACAGAGGAGGGGGGGTTTGAAGTGTTTTTGTTTCTCTAGCTGTAATTATGCGTTTCGTACATTACTGGCACTCGTTCAGACTCGAGGTTTTTACTGATATTTTTAAAGGGGGGAGGAGGAGGGCGTCTGACGGGAGAGGGACGAGACCCGCAGGGGACTTGGTTGTGCCCGTGTAGTCCTCCGCGCTGGGTGCTGCGGGTGACATGGGGCTGAGGTGTGCGAGGACCCCAATGCCCGGGTGAGCGCGCCCTCACATGGCTGCCCCCCAGTAATCCGGAGCGCTCCCGGCACTCTACGTGGACTTCTCGGACAGTCTGGCAGGGAAGGAGTTACCCGGATCCGCCCCGCCCGCTCACTGGATGCTGCTCGTGGCTCAGGCCAGACGGGACAGTGTGACCCGCGGGCGGAGGTGGACAGGGTGGCATCGGGGGAGCGGAGGAGGTAGGTAGGACGGACGCATTGCATCCGCATCATGTGCGACTGACCGTGGATTCTGTACACTGCCACTGTATATGCGTGGGATTCTGTACACTGCCACTGTATATGCGTGGGATTCTGTACACTGCCACTGTATATGCGTGGGATTCTGTACACTGCCACTGTATATGCGTGGGATTCTGTACACTGCCACTGTATATGCGTGGGATTCTGTACACTGCCACTGTATATGCGTGCGATTCTGTACACTGTCACTGTATATGAGTGCGATTCTGTACACTGCCGCTGTATGTGTGTGTGCGATTCTGTACACTGTCACTGTATATGTGTGCGATTCTGTACACTGCCGCTGTATATGTGTGTTCGATTCTGTACACTGTCGCTATATATGTGTGCGATTCTGTACACTGCCGCTGTATGTGTGTGTGTGATTCTGTACACTGCCGCTGTGTGTGTGCGCGATTCTGTACACTGTCACTGTATATGTGTGTTCGATTCTGTACACTGCCGCTGTATGTGTGTTCGATTTTGTACACTGCCGCTGTATATGTGTGTTCGATTCTGTACACTGCCGCTGTATGTGTGTGTGTGATTCTGTACACTGCCGCTGTGTGTGTGCGCGATTCTGTACACTGTCACTGTATATGTGTGTTCGATTCTGTACACTGCCGCTGTATATGTGTGGGTGATTCTGTACACTGCCGCTGTATATGTGTGGGTGATTCTGTACACTGCCGCTGTATATGTGTGTGTGATTCTGTACACTGCCGCTGTATATGTGTGTGCGACTCTGTACACTGCCGCTGTATATGTGTGCGACACCTGCTATATAATGTACTATATCTATTGTGTAATATACACATACATGACCGCCTATATTTTTCTATACTTTATAGTATTTACAGTACTACACTATATATATTACTGTAGTAATGTGTGTACTATACTGTATATACCAGCGGTCAGTAATCTCCGGCACCCCAGCTGTTCTGAAACTACAACTCTCAGAATGCATTCTTCACTTTTATGGGAATTAAAAGAACAGCCGAGCATGCTGGGAGTTGTAGTTTAACAACAGCTGGAGTGCCGAAAATAAGTCACTAGTGGAAGAGGGATAAAAAGTATAGACTGCTGGTGGTACTTGGTCAGGGTGTCACTGGTAACACCGAGTTGTCAATTTATTCATACATTTCCAGGAGGAATATTAGAGGAACAGTGCAGAGTTCTAAAGGCAGATGCTCCAGACTTGTTATATTATGGGGAACATAAGTTGTGTGTAATTCATACGTCGATCAGGTCCTAAGCGTTGCTGCACTTCCCCCAGTGATACCAGATGACTGCCTGTCGTTGCCATCCTGATCACCCACCAGATCGGGCAACATGGCCGGAGGATGGGGGTGATACTGTCACAGAGGCAAACGACCCCTGAAACCTTTCCTGCAAAGCTCCTGTGCAAGAGAGACCTCATCAGTGTCCCCCAGTCTGCCACTGGTGAAAGACGAGAGCAGCAGCCAACAAAGGATCGGGCATATCGGATTTCAACAGGCCTGATCCTGGTTCCCAGGGAAGATCGGGTCTGCAGCTGCTTATATTTCTGTCCTCCCCGAAAACACCTGGTGATAGGGAGGGGAGGGCTATCTGATGGCCGCAGTTACTGATTATACCACTGTATGCAGTGAGGATTTCATTTCTTAGTGCTGCCTCTTGCCTTCTCCTCCCCCCTCTGGGTTCTCTTACACGCATCTTGTAGTAATACGCTTCTGAGCTGCGGCCAGGGAAACTCGTGATATCCACATGGGAAGGAAACCGCAGATCCTGCGAAGAGTGATTGCACAATTGGAGGCTGGAAGACAGCACAAGGCCGGGGGCTCTGCTCCCCTGTACTGTGGCCGGGGGCTCTGCTCCCCCCCCTGTACTGTGGCCGGGGGCTCTGCTCCCCCCCCCCTGTACTGTGGCCGGGGGCTCTGCTCCCCCCCCCCTGTACTGTGGCCGGGGGCTCTGCTCCCCCCCCCTGTACTGTGGCCGGGGGCTCTGCTCCCCCCCCTGTACTGTGGCCGGGGGCTCTGCTCCCCCCCCTGTACTGTGGCCGGGCTCTGCTCCCCCCCCCTGTACTGTGGCCGGGGGATCTGCTCCCCCCCCCCCCCTGTACTGTGGCCGGGGCTCTGCCCCCCCCCCCCCCCCCCGTACTGTGGCCGGTATATTTACAGTGGGACACTATGGGTGATGAATCCCACTATATGGCCTCCATTAAGAGGGCATCTATCAGCAGATTTGTACCTATGACACTGGCTGACCTGTTGGCAGCTGAAGACATCTGTGTTGGTCCCATGTTCATATGTGTCCGCATTGCTGAGAAAAATGATGTTTTATTATATGCAAATGAGCCTATAGGAGCAACAGGGGCGTTACCATTACACCTAGAGGCTCTGCCCTCTCACAATTGCCCCGCCTTCTGCACTTTGATTGACAGTGTCAGGTGTGATGACTTTTACAGTGCCTGGTCCTGTCAAAGTGCAGAGGGTGCAGCAGTTGCAGAGAGAGCAGAGCCTCTAGGTGTAATGGTAACGCCCCCGTTGCTCCTAAAGGCTCATTTGCATATATTAAAACATCCGTTTTCTCATCAATGTGGGCACATAGGAACATGGGACCAACACAGATGTCTTCAGCTGCCAAGTGCACATGTACCAGGAGTATGGGCTTCTCTATGAGATCACCAGCACTGAGAGGACAGGAAGCTCCACCACTGAATGCAGGAGAAGGTGAACAGCAGGGGGCGCTACCAGAGAGGAAAGTTTTACAGCGTTCTTTGAGATTTCCTTATTCACGACCCGTCCTTTCTTTTTAGTTTCACCTTGAGAAAAGCAGAAGCTAATTTATACAGATTCATCAGGGCATGTCCACTCCTATTGTTCACGGTAGATCCTGGGGAAGCCGGATGTAACCCGAAGATAAGACCACATGGGGCGGCCGAAAGCCGCAGGTGCTTAAAGGGGAGTTCCAGTCTGCAGATACTGACGTCCTACCGACACCCACCACCACTTCATGTGGAAGCAGAGGGCTCCTTCCACCGTGTAATGGCCGTGCTGGGTACTGCAGCTCGCGGCCTTACCGCTTCTGACTCCAGAACCGACAACTGCTGTAAAACAGCTGGTCAGTGAGGGTGCCGGGTGTCCGACCCCCACCACTCTGGTGTTCCTATTGATGACGTGTCCTCAGGATAGGTCATCAGCGTCTACAGACTGGAGAACCCCTTTAAGAACGCTCCTTTTTTTTTTTTTCTTTTAATTAATTGGTTGCGTGATTTTTATTTTTTTTCCTGCTGGATCATATTCGGCCGCCCCACGTGCCAGTCCAGTTTAAAATACTTCCGCATTCCACATCTACACCTATTTGTAAGAATTCAGAAAAGCGGTCGGACCTGATCCAGTTCGGCAACATATTTGGAGACAGACCTAAGGGTCTCAGGATACGATTTCAATGGTCCATCTGTCATTTACCATTGAAATCGTATCCTGAGACCCTTAGGCCATGTTCACACCAGTGAATCACACAGACAGCACACATACCCATTGACTTTTAAAGTGTTTGTTCATACTTCAGTGGTTTTCCACGGACTGTGGGTCACGGAGACATCCACCACTTTGGTCTATGACGCTGACCAAACATGCCCATTGAAGTCTGTGGGTCTGTGAAAAGCCCATCCGTGTTCTGTCACTGATAGGAGATGCTCTGGAAATAAATTTTCAGCGGAGCCGTGTCTGTGGAATACGGATTCCTCACAGATTCTCCACGGACATTGAATGGACACATAAATGTGAATAAGGCCCTAGGTGCCTGTTCACACAATGGACGTTTCATGTGGATTTTGATGCTTGAAATCTATATCTAATTGATTTCAATGGGAAATCCATGTCACTGTTCAAACTATTTTTCATCCACGCTCCATCCTTTTTTTTTTCTTTTTTACAGACAGCACACCGACCCATTCTTTTTTTTTTTTTTTTTTGTGGCTCCATCAGGTCGATCCACAAATTATTTAACATGACCGATTCCTGTCCATATTGTCTATTGATTGGAGCGAGGAAAGTGCGGGGGAGCGTTCCTATATTGCATATCTGTTGTGTGCGGGGCAAAATCTGGACACTGCCATGTGCACGAGGCCTTACCCGGATGTTCAGAATCTTTTGTAGAAAAAATTGTATTATTTTAAAAAAAAAAAAAAAAAAAGAGATCCCTGAAATTCATAGTGTAAGATCACACTCATTTTTAGTGGACAGTTCAGTGCACACAGTGGCGTCACAGGAAGCTGCAAGGCAACGTAAACAGCGGGCTGGACACTGCTTCATCTATGGAGTGAGATGCCGTATTTATTCTCTATAGACTGATATACCGTATGCAACATCTACAGGATGGTATACTGTATGCACCCTCTATGGATTGAGATACCGTGTTCATCATCTATAGCGTGAGATACTGTATGCATCATCTATAGAGCGCTATACTGTATGCATCATATATAGAGCGATATACTGTATGCATCATCTATAGAGCGCTATACTGTATGCATCATCTATAGAGCGCTATACTGTATGCATCATCTATAGAGCGCTATACTGTATGCATCATCTATAGAGCGATATACTGTATGCATCATCTATAGAGCGCTATACTGTATGCATCATCTATAGAGCGCTATACTGTATGCATCATCTATAGAGCGCTATACTGTATGCATCATCTATAGAGCGCTATACTGTATGCATCATCTATAGAGCGCTATACTGTATGCATCATCTATAGAGCGATATACTGTATGCATCATCTGTAGAGCGATATACTGTATGCATCATCTATAGAGCGATATACTGTATGCATCATCTATAGAGCGATATACTGTATGCATCATCTATAGAGCGATATACTGTATGCATCATCTATAGAGCGATATACTGTATGCATCATCTATAGAGCGCTATACTGTATGCATCATCTATAGAGCGCTATACTGTATGCATCATCTATAGAGCGCTATACTGTATGCATCATCTATAGAGCGCTATACTGTATGCATCATCTATAGAGCGCTATACTGTATGCATCTTCTATAGAGCGCTATACTGTATGCATCTTCTATAGAGCGCTATACTGTATGCACCATCTATAGAGCGCTATACTGTATGCACCATCTATAGAGCGCTATACTGTATGCACCATCTATAGAGCGCTATACTGTATGCATCATCTATAGAGCGCTATACTGTATGCATCATCTATAGAGCGCTATACTGTATGCATCATCTATAGAGCGCTATACTGTATGCATCATCTATAGAGCGCTATACTGTATACATCATCTATAGAGCGCTATACTGTATGCATCTTCTATAGAGCGCTATACTGTGTGCATCTTCTATAGAGCGCTATACTGTTATGCACCATCTATAGAGCGCTATACTGTATGCATCATCTATAGAGCGCTATACTGTATGCATCATCTGTAGAGCGCTATACTGTACGCATCATCTATAGAGCGCTATACTGTATGCATCATCTATAGAGCGCTATACTGTATGCATCTTCTATAGAGCGCTATACTGTATGCATCTTCTATAGAGCGCTATACTGTATGCACCATCTATAGAGCGATATACTGTATGCATCATCTATAGAGTGATATACCGTATGCATCATCTATACAGTGATATATATCCCGTATTCATCATCTATAGAGCGCTATACTGTATGCATCAACTATAGAGCGATATACTGTATGCATCATCTATAGAGCGCTATACTGTATGCATCTTCTATAGAGTGATATACTGTACGCATCATCTATAGAGCGCTATACTGTATGCATCATCTATAGAGTGATATATATCCCGTATTCATCATCTATAGACCGCTATACCGTATGAATCTTCCCTCCAGCCACACATTAGTAGGATCACTCAGATAAAACAGGAGTGGACGGAGCCGTATTTTTAGAGCAGAGCCGTCAGCTACGTTGCTATTGTATTACGCTGAGCAATACAGTAATGGACGGTATAGAAGGAAAGTATTAAAGGGAAACTGTCAGCATAATATGGATGAGAGGAGTCTGCTGGGCGGCCGCCCTCAGACTTCTCCCTGTTTGACTTTGTTTTATTGTCAAGCCTCTCCCCATAAGTCCATTCATCTCTGGCGCTGTACTTCGCTATCTCTTGACTGATGACTAGAGGGGCCGCGTCTGCCGTCCAGCCATTCTATTCATTTTGGGGGCTCCAAGGGGTACGGGGCCCCTGTTCTCATGGTTGGTGGAGGTCCCAGTGGTAGGATCCCCATGATCTAATAGTAGTCCCCTATACTGGGGATAAGGGATAATATAACCGGAATACCCCTTTAAAGTGGCACACAGGCATGACGTGGCACATAGTAGTGCCTGTTTTCAACATGAGAAATGCCACATACACAGCACCCAGGCCAGAGAGTATCCCACCCAGACGGTGCCCCCATACACAGTGCTCCAACCAGTGAGTATCCAACCCAGAGGGTCCGCCCTTACATAGTACCTAGGTCAGATAGTATCCCAGCCGTAGGGTCCCCCCATACATAGTACCTAGGCCAGAGAGTATCCAAGCCGGAGGGTGCCCCCATACACATTGCTCCTACCAGAGAGTATCCCACCCAGAGGGTGCCCCCATACATAGTACCCAGGCCAGATAGTATCCCACCCAGAGGGTCCCCTCCATACATAGTACCTAGGCCAGAGAGTATCCCAGTCAGAGAGTGCCCCCATACACAGTACCCCTCCCAGCATGTATCTCTGCCGGTGTGTGCCATCGTGCTGCTGCAGAGTATCCCTGCCATAGAGTGCCCCCATAGTTGGCAGGGACAGTCGATGAACACCATATAAGCTTACGCTCTAATCTTTCTATTCCTCCCTCTTATAATGCCGGGGAATCTGTGCTGAGATGTAAGTGCCACTTACTGAGTTTACAGACTGGGACTGGCCTGTTGGCAGCGCGCCTCAGCAGACTGACAAGTTCCGGGACCGTATCTGGCAGGAACATCTAGAAGAACCACCTGCTTTTCTTCTTGTTTGCTTTTGCTCTGGCGGCTTCATATTTGACGGCAGGAAAAGCGCAGATCCAGGTGGTGGCTTGAAAAATGTAGAATATTTTCCGTGGGACAACGCCTTTAATATTACACTGCCCCCCCCATCTCGGAGAACCCTTTTAACCTTTTGACATATAACCCATATGGAGGAACAAAGAGCATCATGAGCGTTAATCTGGCCATAGCATTAGATGTATGTCGGCTGGAGCGGGATTGGCCGGCCATGTAATGTGCTTCCTGATGGCAGATGCTAGGGAAATAAGGATCAGGCAGTCGGATCTCAACATGCCCGATCATTTTGTTGAGGAGGTAAGCTGTGGCCAAAGATGTCTGGCAGCATCTTACTCCTCTGTCCCTGTTGATGTCATGCGCATGCTCGGCAGAGTGGGGGGAAGGGCGGGGGTCTCATGTATGGCCAGTTCTAGACCTTTTGCCTTCCAGGTTTCCTCAGTCATTTTAAAATTTGTAGAAAGCCAAGCACGGTACCTATGAAATGATTGGCTGACTTGAACAGTGTGATGTGGCCCTAAACTCAGGGGCCACATAAATATAAAGGGTATTTGGACTCCGCATATACAGAACCTCGGCTTCTGTGTCTAGAGTGCCTCCATATAGTGTAGAGCTCTTACTGTGCTCCACAATGATGAAAAATGCTTGGAAAGGTCTCTCTTGGGAGACGTGGGGGGGCAACTGAAGGCCTGGGGGTCCCACGTGGGCCTAGGGGTGCTCATTTTGCGGCCTTTTCTCCCCTTCTCCATCTGTGTACAGTAGACTGCTGGTTATCATGTGTATTTGATAGGAGAATGACAACTACCCCCATCAGTCCCAGGGTCAGGGGAGCCATGTCTCCTATTTGCACAAATTAGCACATCCAACCTCCTTTATAGTGAAACGCACTATGGTGGCTACCTCTATATACCTACATGGGTACGTGGGACAACGCACACCCCCTGGAGGGTGTTAAGGGCCCCCTGTTAAAGGGGATCGGTTGCCACACCTGATATATCCGTTTTAGTTATCTGCATTCCCCCATAAAATAACAATTCTGGAGCATCTTTCCTTAGAACTCTGTGTTATACTGTCCCTCTGTTATTCCTGCTAGAAATGTATGACTAAATTGACAACTGGGTGTCGCCATTCCCCCTCGTTGGCATTGATTGGACAGACAGTGTGGAGGACACACCCACCAACTGGTAACACCCAGTTGCCAATTTATTCATAAATTTGCAGGAAGAATAACAGAGGAAAGGCACAACGTAGAAGTCTAATTAAAAGTAAACAGACGGTACACGGTAAACGATCACTTGATGCCGTGCGCTGTAATGACGCGTGTCTTGCTTCTCAGGAAGCGTCTAGCTCCGCAGATGATGGAATTGATGCCATGTCTTTGGGAAAGCTTCTTCGTCGCGCTTCATCCAAGGCCTCCGACTTCCTGACCTTAGGCTCTGGGGGAGAAAACTCCTCGATCCTGGACGGAGAGATCATCTTCTCTAAGAACAATGTGTGCGTCCACCCCCCCGAGCTGCTGCACAACGTGGCATCCCACCATCCAGGTGAGCGCTGACCGCACGCTTGACGATGGCGTTGTATGGTGCGCTAGTGTGTAGTACATGGAGAGCGCCAAGTTTGTGAGGAGCTTTTGGCGTTTTGTACACCTACCTCAGGAAAAAAAGTACATGGAGAGCGCCAAGTTTGTAAAGATTGGGCGCCATTTTTTGGAAAAAGTGTTTAATCTTTCTAGCATGTAAGGAGGGATCAGGAAGCATTGGAAGGGGGAGCAGCTGGGTACCAAAAAGTAAATATAACTTTTTTTTTATTTTTTTTTACACTATTCTGAGCCATTTTTTAAAATTATTTAAATCTGCTGGGAAGTCCCTTTTAAAAGGGATTTTTGGGCGTTTAAAGGGCATCTGTCAGCAGTTTTGTACCTATGACACTGGCTGACCTGTTGGCAGCTGAAGACATCTGCGTTGGTCCCATGTTCATATGTGCCTGCATTGCTGAGAAAAATGATGTTTTATTATATGCAAATTAGCCTCTAGGAGCAACGGGGGTGTTACCATTACACCTAGAGTTTCTATTCTCTCTACAATTGCCCCGTCCTCTGCACTGTGATTAACAGGGTCAGGTGTGATGACGTTTACACTGCCTGGTCCTGTCAATGAAAGTGCAGAGAGCTCAGCAGTTGCAGAGAGAGCAGAGCCTCTAGGTGTAATGGCAACGCCCCCGTTGCTCCTAGAAGCTCATTTGCATATAGTAAAACATAATTTTTCTCAGCAATGCAGGCACATATGAAGATGGGACCAACACAGATGTCTTCAGCTGCCAACAGGTCAGCCAGCTTCATAGGTACAAAACTGCTGACAGATGCCCTTTAACATTGACCACCTATCCTAAGGAAATAGGAATCTTATCTGTTTTGCAGACAAGAATAGACATTTCTAACATAGAACGGAATTTGCCGGGGCCGCAAAATTCGTGACAAACACGGCCGGTATCTGTGTTTTGTGGGCCACAAAAGGGATATGGTCGTGTGCATGGGCCACAAGGGCTTATTCACACTACCATAGGAATGGGTCTGCATCCGTTCTGCAATTTTGCGGAACGGGTGTGGACCCATTCATTTCAATGGGGCCGCAAAAGATGCGGACAGCACACTGCACTATCCGCATCCGTATGTCCGTTCCGTGGCCCCGCAAAAAAAATAGAACATGTCCTATTCTTGTCTGTTTTTTGGACAAGAATAGGCATCGCTACACGGAACCCACACGGGTGGCATCCGTATTTTGCGGAACGCAAAACACGGCGTGGTCGTGTGAATGAGCCCTTATGGTAAGCTTTATATTGGAATCCTGTTGCCAGCACTTGCTTTGTCTCTTTCAGGATACCTGTGCGTGTACATGGAGAAGGACGAATCCTTGGGTACTACGCTGATATTAGCCTGGGTCCCTAACTCACGCATACAGCGCCAGGACGAGGAGGCGTTACGCTATATCACCCCTGAGAGCTCCCCTGTCCGTAAAACTCATAAAAGAAGCCGGCACCTTCCTAATTCCACGTCGTCTACTTTTCATAAATCTTCTGCTTTTACCAAAGAGAACGCCGGGGATACTCCAAACCCAGGCAAAGCCGACTCCCTTCCAGAGCGGAACACCTCTGACGGCTCCGCGGAAGGAGCAGCAGACATCGCCGAGCAAGGAGAGGATGAGCGGTCCCTGGACATATCTTCTGATGAAGTCAGCAAAGACAGCACCCTGGACTCCGATTCTGACGCATTATCCTCCCCCTTTTGCATGTCTCCGATATGTGAAGCCCTTGAAGAAAACAATAGCTCTGTGTTTTTGGAGAATGAATCTAGGTATGCCAATATTGGAGCTAGAAAAATGCATACAGCAAAAATATAGTGTGAACATAGCCTTAACCACCTAACTGTTTTGCCCGAGTCCAGCTCGGGCAGTGTAAAAAGTAGCTAACTGGAGGGGGAGGGCTGCTTTAGATGCTGCTATCTACTGAATGGTAGCAGCTAGAAATGTACAACTGGTCTTGTTTGATTGCATTTTACTCATTTTTGGCTGAAAATCATATTTTCAATTGGCCTTTATTAAACATATGAGCTGGTCTGTCACAAACGCTTAACTGTTTTTCCAGCTGTGTGACTGGTACTTTCACTTTTTGCCGCTCATCTAATAAACCTTATCTGTAAACTACTAACAGGTCATAAACACTTATTTAAAGGGGTTGTGTAGTTCTTTAAAACTGATGATCTATCCTCTGGATAGATCATCAGCATCTGATCAGCGGCGGTCCGACACCCGAGGCCCCCACCGATCAGCTGTTTGAGAAGGCAGCGGCGCTGCAGGAGCGCCGCGGCCTTCTCTGTGGTTACTGCAGGCCCAGTGACGTCACGACTAGTATCACTGGCCTGGGCGGGGCTAAGCTCCATTCAAGTGAACAGAGCTTAGCCCCGCCCAGGCCAGTGAAACTAGTCGTGACGTCACTGGGCCCGAGGAAAACACAGAGAAGGCCGCGGCGCTCCTGCGTTTGGTGTGTATTCTTTCCAACTACTCCATACACATGCATGCTCAGCTCAGCTTGGCTGCGGGTGCATATGTTTTCATAGGGGACCATTAAAAACCATGATGATCCAGTCTTCTTTTCCCAGACATTATCTGTCACGGGAGAGTCGAGAGGTCCTGACGATATTGTGGGGTTCAGCAAACATAAATTTAGTAGTTTGCATTTGTCGTTTTCACATGGGAATCAAAGTACTTTTTAAGATGTTTGTCCTCTTTGTGTCCTCTGGCCAGACAAGAGGCTGACCGCCACGTGGCCTGCTATGCGTCCAGTCCAGATAACCTCTCCCAGTGCTCCGAAATGAATGGCCGCGGGAGCCCCGCTAAATGGGAGGAGCAGCAGAAGCTCCTGGCTCTGGAGCAGACCTGTGGAGTCTTCCGGGTAGATTTGGGCCAGATGCGTTCACTGCGACTCTTCTTCAGGTGGGTGGAAAGTGGTCAGAAAAGTTGTTAGTTTTGTTAATTTTTTTTTTTTTGGGGGGGGGGGGCGTGTAAACTTTAATTTTTTATTTTTTTTTGTCTTGCAATGATTCTCTGAAGTTTTACTGTATGATGTAATGCCTGTGTACAGTGTATGGAAGCGATGCGCACCTTTTAGGGCCCATTCAGTCGACCGCGTGAATGGGTCCGCATCTATTCCGCAATTTTGCGGAATAGATGCAGCCCCATTCACTTCAATGGGTGGCGTGCGATCTTGCCAAGCCACGGCTCCGCAAGAAAATATACATGTCCTATTCTTGTCCGCAATAGCAGACAAGAATAGGCATCTTCTATGGGGTGCCGGCGATGTGTGTTCCGCAAATTGCGGAACACACACCGTTCGGCATCCGTGGTATTGCAGATCCGCAATACTACGGCCGTCTGAATGGCCCCTTAGTCTATGGCTTCATTCAGACTGCTGTAATGTGGATGAGTTTTGGAGCCACAAAATCCGGCCCAACTGCAGGTCAACGTTATATTACGTTATCCCCTAGCCACAGGATAACTATTAGATCAGTGGGGGTCACTTGATGGCAGTCCTGGTGGCCTTTTGCAAGCCAACTGTTGGCATAGAAACAACCCCCTGCTCCCCCCCATCAGCACCCTGTGATCACGTCACGAAAGGGGCCAGTGGGGTAGTCACCTGTCAAGCCCCTTAGATGCTGTGGTCACTATCAGGTGTGGCATCTGAGGGAATAAAGGGCCAGGATTGGAGTTTTCTCTGATATTGGCTTTTGTAACTGGACCATGGTTGTATGTGTCCCCCCTACATTGTGTATTACTTAGGATGATGATGTCTTTAGGCATACAAAAGCATATAATATACAACACGTGCACGTACGTAATGAAACGTAATATACATGTGCATATACATAATGTAATATACAACACACGCACATACATAATATAATGTAATGTATAACACACATAATATAATGTAATATACAACACACTCACATAACGTAATGTATAACTCGTGCACATACATAATATAACGTAATATACAACACGTGGAAATATATAATATAATATAATATACAATACATGTACTTGCCTAATACACATCAGTTTTCTTTTTTTCGTAGTGATGACGCTTGCACCAGTGGACAGTTGGTGATCGCCAGCAGGGAAAGTCAATACAAGGTTTTCCATTTCCATCACGGTGGACTGGGGAAGCTATCCGAAGTTTTCCAACAGTGGAAATATTGCCGTGAGGCTCAAGTCAAGGAAAAGGTGAGAAGGAATGAAATTAGAAAATAATATAACGGGTAAGGAGCGAGTACTGATACTAATGGCGATAATGGAAGCGAAAAATGTGCCGTATGGTTCTATATTACTCATCGAAGGGCTGCATTGTTTTTTTTATTACAGCCACAATTTTCTGCAGGGAAGGTTAAAGGGGTTCCCTCACTTCAGCAAGTTGCATTTATCATGTAGAGAAAGTTAATACAAGTCACTTACTAATGTATAGTGATTGTCCATATTGCTTCCTTTGCTGGCTGGATTCATTTTTCCATCACATTATACACTCCTCGTTTCCATGGTTACAACCATCCTGCAATCCATCAGTGGTGGTCGTGCTTGCACACTATAGGAAAAAGCATCAGCCTCTCTGGTGGCCGGGACCATGGGAGTGCACATAGGCTAGTGCTTTTTCCTATATTGTGTAAGCACGACCACCACTGATGGATTGCAGGGTGGTCTGTAACCATGGAAACAAACAGTGCATAATGTGATGGAAAAATGAATCCAGCCAGCAAAGGAAGCAATATGGATAATAACAATATATTAGTAAGTGGCTTGCATTAACTTCCTCTACGTGATAAATGCCACTTACTGAAGTGAGACAACTCCTTTAAATACTGACTAGCCTCCAAATCGTGGGTGTTTGGATTGTGAGTCATACTCGAATTACCGAGACCCCACTGCTCCCGTTTTAACTCCCAAAATAATTAGCCAATCACTGGCCACAGCAGTGACTCTTTAGGCCGATGATTGGCTGGCTAGCCATTTCCTGCATGTTGAGAGGAACAAGGAAGTGGAGACTGAAGGAGACCTGGAAGCATAAGTACATGCACGGTCATAAGGTGACTATGACATATTTTATACCATTCTGAACCTTTCAGAATCTTCAGGAGAGCCCCTTTAAGATCCTCCAGTTGTAGTTATTGACATAAGCTAGTATGGCGCCTCTTGAAATTTTTGGTCCAAAGTGACGAAGCTGACACAGTAACCTTACAGTGTGGCCAGCGTTCCATCAGACTTTCCACATGCCACCGTGACATGTCAGAAGGTCCCATCGGTGGAGGCCCTGGTGCTGAGAACCCCACTTATTGCCCAGATGAAGGGGCAGAAGCTCTCAGCTGAGTACTGTGCCCTTTCAGCTGTGATCTTATTTTCTTCCTGCTCTTCTCGGAGTCGGATATTTTTTTTTTTATGGACCCCTACACCACGTACTTGGCTCTCAAAGTCGAAGGTCACAGCTTTCAGCTGACCACTTTTTCTGCACTTCCACTTCAGTGATCCGTAGGATTGGCCTCCATCAATCACAATTTCTGAATTATCGGTATCTAGTTGCCAACAGTCCTTCGAAAGGGATCTTGACATAGGGGCCACTTAATATGGTGGATTTGGTGATCTCTGTAATGGGGACACCCCTTCGCTTGGTTTTCCTTCCTTTGAGGGATATCTGGCTTTCACTGTGTTGTAGACCCATAACTGGGGCTCCATGGTTATTTTGCATTGAAAGGGATAAGGCCATTCTCAAAAGGGGGTGTGGGGAGTAGTGCATGTATAAATTTGCCCTAAACTGACCGATTTATAGGAGTTTCCTGCATGTTTGGGGGTGGTTCTGAAATTTGTGAGGTGCATAGAGGTCCCAGGATATGCTGACAAGTGTTCATTGTGACTACACACTGCCAGTCAGTCGGCATTTACTGTACAGGGTTGCCAACCGTCAGTAGATTCACGGACATTCTGTAAAAACAGGGTGTTTTTTTTTCTGCCATCCGTAGCGTCTGGCAGAAAAAAAGCCTGTCCGTGAATCTACTTCAGTATTCACGGCGCATTTGCCGTGAATACTGTGGAGCATGCGGCCCCTGAGGCCATTTATCTGGCCCCCGGCACCTCTTTCATTGGTGGTCAGTGTCTTTTCCTGCCCTTGCTGCACTAGCCTGACCTCGTACAGCATCAGGACGTAGTGCGCGCACTCTGACAGGTGACAGTGCAGCGCCGCAGAAGAAGACAGAGGAGCACCGGAGCAGAGCTGCAGCGCAGGAGAGGTAAGTTTTTTATTTTATTCTGATGGCAGGGTGGGCTGATCTTAGGTCTGATGGGGGCACAATAAGCTGATCTGAGGTCTGATGGGGCACAATGGGCTGATCTGAGGTCTGATGGGGGCACAATGGGTTGATCTGAGGTCTGGAGGGGGCACAATAAGCTGATCTGAGGTCTGATGGGGGCACAATAAGCTGATCTGAGGTCTCATGGGGGCACAATAAGCTGATCTGAGGTCTGATAGGGGCACAGTGGGCTGATATGAGGCCTGGTGGCGGCACAATAAGCTGATCTGAGGTCTGATGGGGCACAATAAGCTGATCTGAGGTCTGATGGGGGCACAATAAGCTGATCTGAGGTCTGATGGGGGCACAATAAGCTGATCTTAGGTCTGATGGGGGCACAATAAGCTGATCTGAGGTCTGATGGGGGCACAATAAGCTGATCTGAGGTCTGATGGGAGCACAATAAACTGATCTGAGGTCTGATGGGGGCACAATAAACTGATCTGAGGTCTGATGGGGGCACAATAAACTGATCTGAGGTCTGAGGGCACAATGGGCTGATCTGAGTCTGATGGGGGCACAATGGCTGATCTGAGGTCTGATGGGGGCACAATGGGCTGATCTGAGGTCTGATGGGGGCACAATGGGCTGATTTGGTCTGATGGGGCCAATGGGCTGATCTGAGGTCTGATGGGGGCACAATGGGCAGATCTGAGGTCTGATGGGGGCACAATGGGCAGATCTGAGGTCTGATGGGGGCACAATGGGCAGATCTGAGGTCTGATGGGGGCACAATGGGCAGATCTGAGGTCTGATGGGGGCACAATGGGCAGATCTGAGGTCTGATGGGGGCACAATACGCTGATCTGAGGACCATTACAGCGGGTCCTTATTGTTTCTGGGAGCACTACTAGAGGCATTATGGGAAAAATGATTTCTATTATGGGGAATTATTACTACTACCAGGGGTACTATTGGGGGTGTTACTATTATTAGTATAATATGGGGGGCACTACTGCTAAAAGGGCTACTTGTGGAGCATTATCACTATTGGGGCACTATTACTAATGAGGGCACTCTGGGAGAGAAGTATTAGTATCGGTGGGACTTTGGGGAGCATGGTAACTATATGGGGTCCTACCTATATGGCACTGTTATATCTACAGTATAGTATTTGGGGACATTGGGGAGCACAGTGGGCACAGTATTTTGGGCAGCAGCAGGATAACAGAAAAGTGGGTAATCTAAGGTGTCTTTGTGGCAAACTCTGCACAAAGAAGTGTCATGGCGGTGTGGGCCAAATAGAGAAGATGAGAAAAGAGAACATCTACATCAGGGAGACGTCACTGGATTTAAAGGGTTTGTGTCATCAGAATTTAGCCTACAAAACCGAGTGTCATTTGCAAATCGCAAATGACACCTGATGACAGAAAGCCTTCTTTTATAGAAATCTGTACGGTAGTTTTTGTTAAAATAGTGTTTTTATAATATGCTAATTAGGCCCCCTAGGTGCAGTAGGCGTGAACCCTGCACCTAGGAGCGGCCGTAATAACGCCCCTTACCCCTCCTCCCTTGCGTTGATTGACAGGGCCGGGCAGCCATCTCTTTCGTCTCCCGGCCCTGTATGATCGCGAAATCCCGCGCCTGCGCATTGCGATAAGCAATCTGCGCACGCGCGTTGAGAGCCGGCGGCCGCCCGGGTCCCGGCTTCATCAATGCGCATGCGCGGATTGCTTATCGCAATGCGCAGGCGCGGGATTTCGCGATCGTACAGGGCCGGGAGACGAAAGAGATGGCTGCCCGGCCCTGTCAATCAACGCAAGGGAGGAGGGGTAAGGGGCGTTATTACGGCCGCTCCTAGGTGCAGGGTTCACGCCTACTGCACCTAGGGGGCCTAATTAGCATATTATAAAAACACTATTTTAACAAAAACTACCGTACAGATTTCTATAAAAGAAGGCTTTCTGTCATCAGGTGTCATTTGCGATTTGCAAATGACACTCGGGTTTGTAGGCTAAATTCTGATGACAGAAACCCTTTAAGAGGTATGTGGTGCTGTATCATCTTGTATGTTTGGTATTGGTGAATGTAATGTCCATCCAAATATGTGTCACCTATTTCTTCAGCAAGGACTTGCCGGTATATGGTATGTTACCAGTGATCTAATGCTGAGGACTGGCTGCAGTGGTCACATGCCATACACCTGTACATCAGTGTGCAGAACACCAACATTGTGACAGATGTGCACACTTGCCCATTACATCCCTGTCAGTCTTTGTTTACATGGCAGCAGCAATGATGCCAGAAAGTCCAGTGTGTCCAGACATCATCACTGCAGCCATATAGACAAAGCACTCAATGGCAGGGATGTAACAGCTGAAAATTGTTGATTTCTTTTCCATATGCCATATTTTATTTTTAACTACTGAACAATCCTCTTTATTCTGGGGGCATGTCCTTTAAAAAGGGGTGTGGTTCATTATGTCAGTAAAAATTTTGGGCCGTCCGTAAATTTTGGTTCAGTTGTCCAGAAAAATTTGAAAGGAAGGTTGGCAACCCTGTTACTGTAGGAACCTGGCCGTCTGTAGGTCCATGCTGACGAGACAATAAGCAGCCAATCTCTTAGATATTAGACAGTTGCAGTCTCCACATATTTTCATCTGAAGGCTTACGGCCTACATGCTCGAAATCATTCTGTTTTTTTCCATGTTCTCTGCAGGGTTTTTTCCCTCAGGACACTACCATTTGTGGTCATTTTTAGGTACTGAGAAGAAAACAAATAGGGTTTCTACGCCACTTCTTTTCAGGAAGTGTTTTTAGACATACTGATATTGCATTGCATCTAATCTTGAGTTTTCTTGACAATTTTCTTATTTGCTCCACTCAGGTCACTGAGGAGAAGACGTGTCTGCGTTTCTCAATTCAAAGACCAAGTGTCCTCTCCTCTGAATCGCATCCTGAAGAAGGCATTTACCAAAAACTGAACGTCACGAGGTGGTTGCAGCATCTCAATGAAGCTGGACAGGTGGAAGAGGAATATAAACTGCGGAAGGTAACAATGGCTAGAAATATACATCTTGGCTATTTTAAAAAACTTTCTATGAGTGAGGCTTAAAGGGGTCGTCCCCTTTTGTTATATTGATGACTTTCAGGGCAGTTTTTATTATTGCATTTTACTCATTTTGGGCTAAAAATAATTTTTCCAGTTGGTCTTTATTGAAAATTTTCAGCGTTTTTTGAGCTATATAGGTTAAAAATCAGTCTGTTTGTAGAGTATCGAGATGAAGGCCAATGTCTTGTCTTTGATCTCCTGACCTGATAAACACACATTTAAAGGGATTCTGTCACCACGATTTTAGTGACAGAGTTTTTCACATCATCACATCTATCACCTCGATTTGGTTAAAACTATACTTGTCCTAATACCATATGTCTTGTCATTATAGAAAAAAATACCTTTTATTCACATGCAAATCGCCTCTATAAGGAGCCCAAGGGGCTGTCTCTCCGGCCGTTGCAGCTCAGCAGTGCCCATTCTCTTGGAGCCCAGCACCGCCCTACTGCTAATTATTCACTCCTTTCAGGACTGACGTCATTCTCCTGGTGTGCCGTAATCTCGCGCATGCGCCCTGGATCCATCTGTCTGCACTTGTGCGGTGTCCTGGTAGCAGCCTCAGCCAGCAAAACGCGAGATTACGGCACACCAGGAGAATGACGTCAGTCCTGAAAGGAGTGAATAATTAGCAGTAGGGCGGTGCTGGGCTCCAAGAGAATGGGCACTGCTGAGCTGCAACGGCCGGAGAGACAGCCCCTTGGGCTCCTTATAGAGGCGATTTGCATGTGAATAAAAGGTATTTTTTTCTAAAATGACAAGACATATGGTATTAGGACAAGTATAGTTTTAACCAAATCGAGGTGATAGATGTGATGATGTGAAAAACTCTGTCACTAAAATCGTGGTGACAGAATCCCTTTAAGGCTACTTTCACACTAGCGGCAGGCCTGATCCGGCAGGTGAAGGGTGCTGCCGGATCAGGACTGCCGCAGCGACGTGTGGAGCCGGAACCGCCACTCTGGCCCCACACATGTCACACAGTACATACATACACACAGACACACACACATATACACAAACAAATACACATACATACTTACATGCTCCCGGTAGGTCTTCAGAGCGACGGAGAAGCAGGACGGCTCACACAGGTGACGATTCCCCACAGCGCCCTCTGCTGGGCGCCTGGTGGAATCGTCACCTGTGCGCGCCGTCCTGTCCCTCCGACGCTCTGAAGACCTGCCGGGGTGCATGTAAGTATGTATGTGTATTTGTATGTGTATTTGTATGTGTATTTGTATGTTTATGTGTATGTCTATGTCTGTATGTGTGTATGTGTGGCCGGATCCGTCATGAACTCCATTGAAAGTCAATGGAGGGCGGATCCGGTTACCATTGTGGTCACACCAGACGGATCCACCCCCATTGACTTGCATTGGGGGTCATTCCGGATCCGTCTTGGTACGGATGGTTCTCCGGTCTGAAGATGGAACGGAATGCTTTCAGGAGCATTCCGTTGTCTTCAGTTCAGTTTTGTCCCCATTGACAATGAATGGGGACAAAACTGAAGCGTTTTATTCCGGTATTGAGCCCCTATGACGGAACTCAATACCAGAATTATAAAACGCTAGTGTGAAAGTAGCCTAAGCCATATTATCCGTTTGATAAGAGTTTAGCTATAATAAGGTCAAAAGATCAGAGATAAGGCTTCACATGTGCCTTCAGCTGAAAGGCCTAAGGCCCCTTTCACACCTGCGGCACGGGGCTCCGGCAGGCTGTTCCGGTGGGTAAACAGCCTGCCGGATCCGTGCTGCTGCAGGTGCACGTGTGGGGCCGGAACTACGCTCTGTCCCCATTCACTATAATGGGGGCGGGATGCGGATCCGGCCGCAGCACGGCAACCCATGCCGAGAGGCGGCCGGAACGAAAATACAACATGTACTCTGCAAACAGACTGATTTTTAACCCCTGTATTTAAAAAAGGCTGAAAAAAATGTTTAAAAAACAGGAATTTGGAAAAAAAATTATTTTTTTTTTTTAGCCCAAAATGAATAAAATGCAATCATAAAAAATGCTGAGAAGATGTCCATAACCTTTAAATGAGTTGTCTGTGTCTATGGAAATTATAGCAGTTGCAGAAAACATTAAAAAGGAAAAAAAAAACAATGCTCACCTGTTAAATCTACTGCGGCTCCAGCCGTCCCCACCAATCTGCGTTTGGCTGCAGTGGTCACATGAATTTATGGCTTGTCATTGTTCCAGGAGATTAAGAGCAGCAAGGACCACCAGAACCTCAGCACTGGAGCGGTAGAGTTTTTAAAGATGTTTTCGTAGAGCATTCCTGCAGCCATTATCGGGCAGCACCCTTAACACTAGCTGAGAAGAGTTTTGGAAAAATTATATTATTTTAAGTATTTCATCATTCGATTTTTTTTATGCTGTTGGCTCTTGTCGTGGCTGAAACGCAATGTTTTTTACCTTCGGAGCAGTCAGCAGCAGTGATCATTCCCTTATTATGTCCTCATTCACTAAACCCCTTGTCCAGAAGAGCAGCACTGCATCCTCACAAGTAGCCGGCGGTGAAACAGGTGTAGTAGAGCCAGAGAACCAAAACCGCTAAACTGTACACCCAGTGCAGTAGTTGAACAAGACTGGAAAAGCAGAGCTGACTTAGCAGTGTTGGTGTGGACCAGTGAAACAGTGTGACATAGTAATGGACTGAAGACTGATATAGCAGAGTTGATGGAGCTGAGTGGAGCAGTTATGCTGATGAAGTGAGGTTAGCTGTCACAGAGTTGATGCAGCACGGCATGGTAACAGGGTTAATGCAGGGTAGCTGAGGTGGCAGTGTGGTTGTCTTTGTGTTAATGCAGCAGAGTAGAGTAGTTGAGCTGAGGTAGCAGGCTGGTTGTGGCAGTGTTAATGCAGCGTAGCAGAATAGTTGAGCAGGGATGTCACGGACTGCCTGAATCAACAAGTGGCGTCCCGCAGATAGTCCGGTGGAATGACATTATAGCTGTGCGCTGGCTCGAGAAGGAGAGTCAGGCATAGAGGAAGAGCATGGCAGCGCACAGCGATGGAGCTGGACAGGTGAGTAAGGCCGTGTTCACATCTCTGTTAAGATGTTCCAGCTTCCTGATCCGGCACAAATGGCGGCTGGCGGCCGGACCAAAAAACGCCAATAGGGATCTGGCAGTGGGCTGTTGAATCCGGCAATGCCAGATGTGCTGAACTCTGTCAGGCTGTTCGCTATGTGTCCTAACATCTCTCCAGGGATTTCAGAGGAGACATAATTGTTGTGTCCAGTAGGTGGCAGTATTACTGTGAGATGTTCCTTACTGCTGGTTTTGAAGCACTGTCCTGGTTTCCATATCAAGGAGGATGACTAGTGGGTAATTAGAATCAGGACTTGACGGTCATTTCTTTTCTAGGATTCCTCAAGTTCAGCATAGTTACAGTAACAATGAATTGCTGTAGGCTCCTGTATAGTTACTTAGAAGGATCTGGCGGTGAGGAAGGGCTTTTTAACCTCTCTCTACCTGTCCCTATTAGACTGGGGCTACACAGTGACTATGGTCCAGACACCTCACAGGCCAGCGATCTCCCTGTAGCGCTGTATATGCCATCACCAGTATTCGCAACTGATGAAAGTGAATTTGGTTGCATTACGATCCAACAATCGAAAGAAATCCCGCCCTACCGGGTTTCTTGTGATGATTTAATGGTCACCGCAACTTGCAGGTCACAACACAAGCCGAATCACTTTAGTTATGATTACGGTACCTACAATGTACAGTACATAGCTCTACGCTGCTACCTTCGTCTTGGCGACGCAGCTAGGTCCCTGTATAGCCCCAGCCTTAGGGCTTCTCTCTTCTGCTGTACGGCCATGGAGGATTCCTGGAAACCGAATTATCTGCAAGAACCAGTTCTCATTTTTCCACGTGTTATTGCCTTGGGCACAGGCAGTTCAGAAGTTCAGACCCAGGCTGAGCAGTACAATCATAAGACTACTATATATATATATATATATATATATATATATATATATATATATAATATCTTGGTGCTGCTATAGTTTCCTTTTCTTTGTTTTATTTCCTCTATCTTTCTGCATCATCTTTCACTCTTTTGGCATACATACCTCGGATCATTTGAAGGTTATGGATGCATTTAGTGACTATCACAGATGCAAACGTATGCTTACGGAAAAGTGTCCATGTCACCGTGACGGATTTAAGCCTCCCCTTCATTTATTCTGTTCTAGGCCATTTTCTTTGGCGGCATTGAACCATCCCTTCGAGGAGAAGTGTGGCCATTTCTTTTTGGATATTATAGCTGGGAATCTACTTCAGAGGAACGTGAAGCTCTGCGGGTTCAGAGAAGAGAGGAGTATGCCCAGATCCAGAATAAAAGGTATACATGGGAATCATGGTGTTACTATACATTACATAGCATAAAACGTAGAAAATAATGCAAATCCTGTAGTAAGTAGCATGTAAATAGCCAATGTTTTACTATACTGTGTACCACATTTTTCGCTATAAGATGCACGTAGGTTTTAGAGGAGGAAAATCGGAAAACAATATTTTGCGTCCGAGCCCCAATCCCCGTCGGACCTCGGGTCCGAGCCCCAATCCCCGTCGGACCTCGGGTCCGAGCCCCGAGGTCCGAGCCCCAGTCCCCGTCGGACCTCGGGTCCGAGCCCCAATCCCCGTCGGACCTCGGGTCCGAGCCCCAATCCCCGTCGGACCTCGGGTCCGAGCCCCAATCCCCGTCGGACCTCGGGTCCGAGCCCCAATCCCCGTCGGACCTCGGGTCCGAGCCCCAATCCCCGTCGGACCTCGGGTCCGAGCCCCAATCCCCGTCGGACCTCGGGTCCGAGCCCCAATCCCCGTCGGACCTCGGGTCCGAGCCCCAATCCCCCGTCGGACCTCGGGTCCGAGCCCCAATCCCCGTCGGACCTCGGGTCCGAGCCCCAATCCCCGTCGGACCTCGGGTCCGAGCCCCAATCCCCGTCGGACCTCGGGTCCGAGCCCCAATCCCCGTCGGACCTCGGGTCCGAGCCCCAATCCCCGTCGGACCTCGGGTCCGAGCCCCAATCCTCAGGTCACAGTGAGTACTTACGTGCACCACGTTCTGACGCTTTATGGCGTCGTCAGAAGACAGGGAGCGGTGAGTAAAGCCAGCATCAGGAGCAGTGTCCATAATGGAAGCGCTCATTAATATTCACTCCATAAGACGCACTGACATTTTTGTGTCTTATGTAGCAAAAGCATGGTGCATAGGCATGGTCAGTCATTTTTATTCACCTTTTTGTTTCTCAATCTTCAGACTTTCCATGAGTCCCGATGCCCAGAAAACTTTCTGGAGGAATGTTCAGTTTACTGTGGACAAGGACGTTGTGAGAACGGATCGTAGCAATCAATTTTTTCGAGGAGAGGATAATCCCAATGTGGAGGCCATGAGGTAACTCATTACCAAAATAATATTTCTTCCTATAGGTGTATCCTGGTGTATTCCTAGCGAGCACTCTTCATATAGTGTATATGATACATTCACAGGCCTGTTGTATATGTTTCCTTGTGTCTTTCTATGCCAATGGTCACAGTGATTGTTCTTCTCTAGGAGGATCCTGTTGAATTACGCTGTATACTGCCCTGGGGTGGGCTACTCCCAAGGAATGTCGGACCTGGTCGCCCCATTGCTGACAGAAGTGCTCGACGAGTCTGACACCTTCTGGTGCTTTGTTGGCCTCATGCAGAATACTATTTTCATCAGCTCGCCCTGCGACGAGGACATGGAAAAGCAATTAGTAAGTGCCCCCTGGTTCATGACAGTACATGACTTGTAGATCCACTATCCGTGAGCTTCGGATTGCTGTGTACAGAGATATTAAAGAGTCTATTTTAAGGGTTGAAGATCCCCGTCTCTGGTGGTCCAATGATCCCCATTCACGGGTTCCAGGCAGCCACTTCCCCATTGACATCAATGAAGAGCCAGCCATGCTTGTGCACTAAGCTCTTTATTGACAACTTGAACTGAGCATCTTCAATAGACTCCAATGGCGAGACCAACACACAAGCACGGCTACCTATTACCTCTTCTGTAACACATCTACAACCCTTTTTTTTTTTTTTAAAGGCATATGTGCATCTTAGACATTTTTGGCATGTCTGTAAATGTCCATCTTCTTCTCCGCTCCGTCTCTCCGCATGTCGCTTTTGCCTCCTGCTCCTCAAAGGGACTGTATCATCCTTTTATTTTTAACCTCAGGTCCCTAAATCTGCTCCAGTGCAGACGAAAACTTACGACCGTATGAATGGGTCTGTATCTGTTTGCGGATCGGGTGCGGACCCATTCATTTCAATGGGGCCGCAAAAAGCCTCGCAAAAAAGGACAAGAATAGTCATTTCTATCTTAGGGCCGGGCACGTGTGGTCCTCAAAATGTGGAACACACACGGCCGCCTGAATGAGCACATGGGAACACATAGGTTTGCATGAGCGCTGTAGATACAAAACCATAGGATATTTTTAATGTAGACTTTTAACCAGGTTTGGGGGAAACGTATTGTAAATCAAGCAAATTGCCTTATTATCTATGTACAGTATATTATATATGTATTTCAGATGTATCTTCGTGAGTTACTTCGGCTCACGCACCCGCGTTTCTACAAACACCTGCTCTCTCTGGGAGAAGACGGCCTCCAGATGCTGTTTTGCCACCGATGGATCCTGCTGTGTTTCAAAAGAGAATTTTCGGATTCTGATGCCCTAAGGATGTGGGAAGCCTGTTGGGCGCATTATCAGGTACAATTCATAACTGTGTTTCCTATGAAAACCTCTTACTACTTTAAAGGGAATCTTTCACCTTGAAAATACAGAGCAATCTGCAGGCAGCAGGTTATAGAGCAAGAGGAGCGGAGCAGATCGATATGTAGATTAATGTTGGATGTTTTGCAGTCCCCAAAACACGGATACCGGCCGTGGGCATTCCGCATTTTGCAGAACGGAAGGGCCAGCCCCTAATAGAACAGTCCTATCCTAGTCCGTAATGAGGACAATAATAAGACATGTTCTCTTTTTTTGCAGAACGGCCATACAGATAGATTTCTATTTTTTTTGCAGACCTATTAAAGTGAATGGTTCCTCATAGAGGCCAAAAAGGAACAGACACGGAAAAAAAATACATTTATGTGCATGAGTCCTTAAAAGCAAAAAAATGCCAGTCACACTTTAAATCTCTGCTTAGGAGTCATGTGGGCGGTCTCATCAGTGACAGCTAACATGATTAATCATAGAGGGATGGCTGTCAATCAATGAGTAAGACCGCCCACTGACTCCTAAGAACAGAATAAGCAGAGATTTATATGAACTAAATAGTGTTGAGTGAAGCGAGGTTCATCCAAAGTCGCTTCGTTCAAAACTTCGAAATCATACTGTATGGATCATCAGTCTCCATACAGTATTAGAATGTATGGGCTGTAATGAGCCAAAGTCAGTCATTCATGAAGTCGCACATGAATTTGTTGAATAACTTATTGCGGAATAGATGCGGACCCATTCACACGCGACTTCGCGAATAATTGACTTCGGCTCACCAGAGCCCATACATTCTAATACTGTACGGAGACGGATCTCCGTACAGTATTATTCCGAAGTTTTGAACGAAGCGACTTCCTAGAACTAAATTACAAGGTTTGCTGAATCTTTTTTTCCATAAATCTATGTAAAAATAAATGTCAGCCACAAATCACCAACTACATATATACACCTAGATGTGCATTTCATGAAGGAAGTACGTAGTGCTTGAAAAGATCTGAAAGTTTGTGTGCATTCATTGTTTAGTTTGGGAGGTTCTATCTCTCCTTCTATCTCTTATAGGCCATACATGATCCTCTGGAATTCTTGGAAGAGAGGGATGCAAATGAGCTCTTAATAAGCTCCGCCTCTAATGCCACCACATGTAAGGCAGATATCCTAGAAGTCAATATTTGACCCTTTAAACCAGCCTTGAGACATGACTCAAAGCCAGCACCTCAGGGGCAATCACCCCCAAACAGCTGTCTGCAGATGTGATGTTGGCTTATTTCATATCTGAGTCTTGTCTCAATGCCTAATTAAAGGGTCGAATGTGTGCAGTCTGCAAATTGCGGAAGGGGCAAGGGCCGGTATCCACTATGGTCTTGTGAATGCGCCCTTATTCTGAGGATGATAGCAATATGAAATCACTGGTAAATTCCCACTCACATACTTGACCGTGGTCATCCAAGAAAATGCATTTGGGGAGACAATAGTAATCGTGATTAGGATGATGATCGGAATAGATGACTTGGATAATTGCTGGCTCGGTGGTTAGCACTGGTGCCTTGCAACACCAAGGTCGTCGGCTTCATGAAGTTTGTACCTTGTCCTCAGGTTTGTATGGGTTTCCTCTCACTGAAAAACCATACAGTAGGTTGATCTGGAATTTAGATTGTGAGACCAGGACCAGTGTGAGTGATGACAGTCTCTGTACAGCGCTACAGATAATGTAAGCGCCATATCAGCAAGCAAAATCAATAAATATGCACTTTCTATGAATCTTGTATATCCTCCTTCCTTGTTCCTATATACTTGGGTTGTCTGGGATGTGGACTTTCTCACATGACGTGGATTATAGGTGTAGTAGTACAGTACTTACACATAGGTGGACTTTCTTAGAGCGTCAAGTGATTTTGTTTCTTTCTCCTTCAGACAGATTACTTCCACCTGTTTCTGTGCGTCGCCATCATTGTTCTTTACGGTGAGGATGTCATTGAGCAGCAGCTGCCGACGGACCAGATGCTGCTGCATTTCAGTAACTTGGCTATGCACATGAATGGAGAGCTGGTCCTCAAGAAGGTGAGGAGATCTTGGCCATGAAGCACTACACTTTGCATTTCCTTTAAAGGGGGTTTCTAAGATTTTGATACTGATGACCTATCCTCATGATATTTTATCAGTATCTGATCGGTGGGACCCCCGCTGATCAGCTGTTTGAGAAGACACTAGTGCTTCATGTGAGCTCCGCGGCCTTCTCCCTGCTCACCAAGCACAGCGCTGTACATTGTATAGCGGATGTGCTTGGTATTATACTCAGCCTCATTCACTTCAATGATGCTGAGCATGATACCAAGCGCATCCATTATACAGTGCTGTGCATGTTGAGCACGGAGAAGGCCGCAGCGCTTACATGGAGCACCAGTATCTTCTCAAACAGCTGATCAGCGAGGGTCCCGGGTGTCAGACCCCCACCGATCAGATACTGATGACCTATCAAAATCTCAGAAATTTCCTTTCCAGCAAGGAAAAAAAAATGGTGACAGTGGGCTCAGAGTGGGTTACAAAAAAAGAATTGATGCCTGAGCGATCCCCTGCAGCTCCAGTTCTGATACTGCCCTTTACCTCACATGGATCCAGAGATCTCCACATTTACTGCTCCAGTTGCTCTGCTAGATTATCTTCAGCCTGGCAGCTCAGGGGACGTGTTCTTTCTGCTGCAGCTCTCTCCCTGTAACTGTCACAGCTTCTAACATAGTATATGGCTGCTGGCAATTGAAGATTTAAACTGGGCACAAAGAATAAACAGCAGGTGGCGCTATACAAATACATTTTATTGAATAGCTTAGCGGCTATACTAAATTTTTAATTTCATGCAGTTACAAAAATATTCAGATTAGGGTTGTCACGGGGGGGGAACAAGGTGACAAAAAAATGGCGAATTGTACATTTTTTATTTTTTTCTATTACAGTGTTCACCGCACAGGAGATATTTTTTTATATTTTAACAGTTTGGACTTTTCGGGCATGGCGATATGTAAAATGTTTATTTATTTATTGTTAATATATTAATTATGTAAAATTGGGAAAGGGGGTGATTTAAACTTAATATATTGGTGTTTTGTGTTTTTTTTATTTACTAACTATTAGAGCTCTATTAGGGTGAATAGGCCGTTACACTCTCCCTGCTGCCCTGGGCTTTGTGCACACAGCAGCAGGGAGCTTACCATAGCAGCCAGGGCTTCAGTACCGTCCTGCTTGCCATGGTAACCAATCGGAGCCCCAGGATTACACTGCTGGGGCTCTGATCGGAACTACCACTACACCACCAATGAGAAGGGGACCCTGTGGCCACTGCCATCAAAGATTATTATACTGGGGGGTTGGGCCACCAATGACTAATATGGGGGGGGGCGGTCACGCCGCGCCACCAATGTTTTTAATACTGGGATTGGGGGGAGGGCGCACTGCGCCTCCAATGTTTATTATATGGGGGGCACACTGCGCCACCAATGAACATTACTATAGTTTAATAAAAGTACAGGCGGCGGGTGCCGGCTCAGGATCACATGGCCGGCACCTGACCTGTAAGACTGGGAGCTGTGATATGCTGCAGTTAACCCCTCAGGTGCAGAACCTGAGGGGTTAACTGCCGCTGAGCGCAGTGAGCTGCGATACCAAGCACAGCCACTATACAGCATATCGTGCTGTGCTTGGTAAGCACAGAGAAGGCGGCGGCGCTCACAGGAGAAGCCTCTACCTTCTCAAACAGCTGATTGGTGTCGGACCCCCACCAATCAGATACTGATGACGACGAAGTAAAATCCTGGAAAACCCCTTTAAATGACTCATTGTAATCTGCCATTCATTTATGTAACCAGTCATACTAATTTAAACTTAGAATTCATTTCCTGCTAGACTTTTGATGTTTTTTTTTATACATATTTTTGTTATACACAGGCAAGAAGTCTACTTTATCAATTTCGTCTCTTGCCCAAAATTCCCTGCAGCCTCCATGACTTATGTAAGTTGTGTGGCCCCGGTATGTGGGACAGTGGCTATATACCGGCCATAGAATGTACCGGTGAACACCCGGACTCCGAAAGCTGTTTGTACGGAGGAACTGTAGAAGAACCTATTCCAATGTCGCCCAAAGAAAGCAAGAAAAAACACAAATCACTCGACGTTTTCACCTTTAGGAAATAGAGAAATGGCCTACAAGGGCGTAATGGAAGGACTCCGCACGTGTCCATAGCACACTGTCAGCGGATCGGCCATGGTTTGGACTACCACACACCTGGACATGTTGGTTTAGGAATGGTTTTATTTGATACTTTGGGATTCTTTTGCATTGACTTATAAGGTTTTCAAACCTAGTTATCGAGCCTTTGCCAGCGAAGCACAATCCTGCACCTCCTTTCTCCCCTAAACTTCTATTTCAACGTAAAAATGTACTATAAATCAAATAAATCTGTTGGCGGGATTTTAACCAATCAGTGCTTTCTAGTTAAATTAATTTTTAATTATTTCTTTTTTTTTATTATTATTTTCTATTATTATTGCACAAACTGAAAACCAATCAGGTGACTTAGGACTACCAATACTTTAACCCCCTAACTGTTTTGCCAGAGTGGAGCTCCAGCAGTGGGAAAAGTAGCTACCTGGAGGGGAGGGCTGTGTTAGATGCTGCTACCTCCTAAATGGTAGCAGCTAGAAACATGCAGATCTTGTTTGAAAACTGACATTCAAAGCTTTCAGACAATACCAGAATGACATCAATATGTTCAGGACAGAGGAAGATATCACTGATAGAAATCGGGATGCTGTGAATGCAGCTGAAAGTGAAAGTAAAAACAGGTTTTACTCGAGATTATTCCCAACTTGATTTCTAACAGTGATTTCTCCTCTGTTTCTTGGACTTTAGCCATTTTGGTCTTGTATTAAAGCCTGGCCTGTCAGCTTTCAGACAAGACCAGTTGCATGTTTCTAGCTGCTACCATTGAGGAGATATCACCATCTAAAGCAGGCCTCCAGTTAGCTACTTTTCACACTGCCTGAGCTGGACTCGGGCAGAACAGTCAGGTGGTTAAAGGGGTTCTCCAGGCTGCAGATATTGAGGACCTATTCTCAGGATAAGTCATTAATATCAGATCGGTATTGGTCCGACACCTGGCACCCCCTCCACAGTGGCAGCAACTATACTGTACAGTGTACGGAGTTGGAGGCAGAAAGGTCCATACACAGTGTAGCGGCCGTGCCAGGGTTACTGTAGCTCAGCTTTCATTCAGTACACCCGCGCTGGGGACTACACAGGGTGTCGGACCCCTACCGATCTAATACTGATGACCTATCCTGAGAATAGGTCATCAATTTCTATAGCCTGGAGAACCCCTTTAGTATTTGCCCTTGCAATGCATCAGTGGGAGAGAGATGATTTACTTGAAGCCAGTTCTTTTATGTAAACTGTACTGTTCATAGCATTGTAAATAAATCGCTATTTCACAGCCATGTTGTCTTTTTGGAATACAAAAAATGTCAAAGATTTTAATGCTGATGAACTATCCTCAGGATAGGTCATCAAATTCAGATCGGCGGGCGTCTGACACCCAGCACCACCACCCATCAGCTACAGGAGGAGACGGAGCACGCAGTGTGTCATAGACAGCAGTGGTGAGCAGGAAGAGAGAAGGGAGAATGCCCCGTGACACTGCGCACGCCTTGCCTTCATACAGCTGATCGGCGGGAGCATGTTATAGAGCAGGAGTAGCTGAGCAGATTGATGTATAGTCTTATGGAAAAAGATTCAGTAAAACTTTTTATTTATTCATTTAAATCTCTGCTCATTCTGATCTTTGAAGTCCAGGAGGCAGTCCTATCGGTGATTGACAGCTATCTCTGTATACACAGTCATAGAGGGAAGGCTGTCAATCACTGATAGGACCGCCTCCTCATAGAGGGAAGGCTGTCAATCGCTCATAGGACCGCCTCCTCATAGAGGGAAGGCTATCAATCACTGAAAGGACCACCTCCTGGACTTCAAAGATCAGAATGGGCAGAAATTTAAATGCATAAATTAGAACTTATACTAAATATAAATAAATTCTCACAAAATTATATATCAATCTGCTCAGCTCCTTCTGCTCTATAACCTGCGGCTCAGACAGTCTTCAACTTGACAGGTTCGCTTTAATAAAAATGTGCATGTGGCATGTTGTATTTGAAGCAGTCTATAGTATAGTTTTAGATGTATGTTCTACAACCTGTTTCTTGGTAACTTTCATCTTGAAACAGTCCGACTTGAGACGACGAGAGAGGTTCCCTTTGAATTGGAATTGAGCACATTGAACACAATAGAGCAGGTGGAGCTCAACAGATTGATATGGGAAAATATTCAGCATAACCTGTATTCAATTAAGGGCTCATTCAGGCGACCATATATTTGTGTCCGCATTTCAATGGGGCTGTAAAACATGCAGACAGCACCCCATGTGCTGTCTACATCTGCACTTCCGTTCCATGCCCCACAAAAAAAATACAGTATGTCCTATTTTGTCTGCAATTTCGATCGTAGGGCTGACCATTCTGTTCCTTCAAAATTCGGAACGCACATGGCCGGTATGCATTTTTTTTCGATCCACAATTTGCAGACCGCAAAACGGGTATGGTTGTCTCAATGACCATGAAATCTCAGCTGATTCTAGGTTTAGGAGTTCAGTGGGCGGCCCTACTTGACAGCGATCACTTTTACATGGAAGGAAACGCTTAGTAAGACCACCCACTGGACTCCGAAGCTCAGAATGTGCAGAGATTTAGATTTATAAATTACAAGTTATGCTGAATCTTTCCCCCTATATCAATCTGCTCAGCTCTTCCTGCTCTATAACCTGCGGCTCAGACAGTCTTCAACTTGACAGGTTCGCTTTAATAAAAATGTGCATGTGGCATGTTGTATTTGAAGCAGTCTATAGTATAGTTTTAGATGTATGTTCTACAACCTGTTTCTTGGTAACTTTCATCTTGAAACAGTCCGACTTGGGTAGGGTCATAATCGTAAGAAATTCATGCTTCTTGTCAATACGTTTCTTTGCCGCGGAGACCTAAGTCTCAAATTTCACACTCGTTCGGTGCACACGCTCATGCTCCAATTTAGATCCACCCAATATACACACAATTTAGATTTTTAGAATTGGAGTTAACAATGATGCCTGTGGTTTAAAGGTAAGTATTTACAGCCTACCTGCTACTCCAGGTGAATTTTATGTGTGTATAAATGAGTAATAGCAGGATTCCTGACCACAATGTCACCTATGATGTATTTCACAGGCTCCATTTTAGCACTGACTCTATAGGTCCGGCTAGGTTCTCCATGTTCTTCCAACCTAAATACTGTCAACTGGTGCTTCTCGAGACGAAAACGAGCAGTGAAGTGTCCACATGTTCTTGGGATAATGTATCGCACATGCCTTTATATAGCAGCACCATTCTATGGTTTAGCGGCATACATTGGCCGTGTGTGCACTTATTTGTCCAATAAAAGAAAATCTAGAGAATCTCAGTTTTGGCACAGACTTCAACCAGTGGTGAGACCCAAGCATTGTAATGGAGAGAATGAACCTGCCCGCGGAACATCCTAGTTTTATATAGACTGTTCTCTATATATTTTATGTTTTATTGAGTAATATTTTAATGTGTATATTGATGAATGTCTATTTTTTAAGAAAAATAAATGAATATTTTTGCATGTAAATCCAGATATTGAGTGCCCGTCAATACTATTCTCTCCATTACGTTGTACATTAATTGGTAGGGTGTACCAATACTGACGGAGCACCTTTTTCATAGAGATTGGGAGAAGAGAGCCAACATCCCCCCTTTTCCGAGACCCAAGCATCATCATTCTCCTCCTTCCTTTCGAATCCTCAGCTCAGGACTAGAAGAAAGCCTGTAGTAGTAGAGCAGGGGTAGGCAACCTCTGGCACTCCAGCTGTTGAAAAACTACAACTCCCAGCATGCATACTTGCTTTGCTCTTCTAAGAACTCACATAGAAATGAACGGAGCATGCAGGGAGTTGTAGTTTCACAACAGCTGGAGTGCCGAAAGGTTGCTGACCCCTGTAGTTGAAGATGACTGTATCTCTCCTCCTTCCTCTGAATTTCTCTCCTTTTTTTAATCCAATTCCTTATTGAGAAACTCCTGACAACTTTCATGTCAACAAGGGTGAAAAAATGGACTTTTGTTGGCGATGCTGTCCCAGCAGGGCTCAAAGAACATTTATTGACTTGTACAAAGCTATGCGTTTCAGGACGGGACAGTCCCTTCTTCAGACATACCCTTATATTGCATGCATAGCTTTGTACACGGTGAATAAATGATCTTAGACACTAACCAATGCCTTTGAGCCCAAAAAAGTCAATTTTTTCACCCGTGTTGAGGTCTCTGCATTCTGGTTTTCCACTCGGTCTGGACACCGTGGCATCCCACCTCCGTTTATTTGGTCTTGTGAATTGTCACACCCAAACTAGGTGGCTGGTATTAGTGCATTTCCATTCACCCATTTACCACCAGGCACTGCTTTATGTGTACATTATGGGGAAACTTCATCATTCCTTTTACACTTCTTTTTTTTCTTCTTTTAAAGTCACAATCTTTTTTCTAGTCACATTCTGCATTTTACACTGCCCTCGCCAAATCTACAAAAAGGAGGCATGGCAAGAGCAGGGCCAGCTAATTCATTATCCTT
The DNA here is from genome assembly GCA_900303285.1 of Rhinella marina. NCBI lineage: Eukaryota > Metazoa > Chordata > Amphibia > Anura > Bufonidae > Rhinella > Rhinella marina. Next base: position 37,633 of record ONZH01010545.1, on the reverse strand, counting down.
TATGTAAGAAACTGAACTCTCTGGCAGCTCGGCATTCTAGCCCACCAACAGCCAGAGGATGCCTGAGCCCCATCATAAATGACATGTCTGCTCTGGTAGCCCAGGCCCCATCAAGGCTGGGGGAGCACATCCTGGCTTTGATAAATCGGGGCTCTTTTATTAGACTTTACTGATGATTCAGATAACTTTGGTGGCTCATAGTCCTTCAGGGGAGTTTTCTGTGATTGCAGAGATTCTGAACAGACATTGCTATAGCCAAGTATATGGGGTAGCGGGTGCCTGGTGTTAAAGAAGCAGGCGTTTTTCATTAATAGTCTATACTATGTTTATTAAGTGTTCATCTGTTTTTTTTATGTAAAAGTAAAAATATATATTTGTAACATGTTAGGCTACTTTCACACTAGCGTTTTTTGCTGGATCTGGCAGGGTTCAGCAATAACGCTTCCGTTACTGATGATACAACCATCTGCATCTGTTATGAACGGATCCAGTTGTATTATCTTTAACATAGCCAAGACGGATCCGTCATTAACTCCATTGAAAGTCAGTCGGGGACTGATCCGTTTTCTATTGTGCCGGATTGTGTCGGAGAAAGCAGATCCTTCCCCATTGACTTTCATTGGGGGTCATGGCGGATCCGTCTTGCTCCGCATCCCAGGACAGAAAGCAAAATACATGTTGCGGTTTGCTCTCCGTTTTGGGAACGCAACCAAACGGAACGGAATGCATTTTAGAGCGTTTTGTTCAGTTCAGTTTTGTCCAATGACAATGAATGGGGATAAAACTGAAGCCGTTTTTTCCCGTATTGAGCCCCTATGATGGATCTCAATACCAGAAAAATTAAACACTAGTGGGAAAGTAGCCTTAGCCAGTAAATAGAAGATTTAAAAAAAATTTGAGATTCCTCAGTGGTTTATACCTTTGGCTAAATGAAAAGACGATGACACAACTGGGGAAGACGCCCAAGTGGCCTTGGAGGCTAGAAATTGGTCATCATCTTTTCAGTTAAAACTCCTGCAAAAATTTTTATTTTCTGACCTGTTAGGAAGGTGCATGATATAATCTGTAGTGAATGTCATTTTCTTATCAGAGGCTGAAATTAAGAGTTTTCACTCTCTTCTTATTGTAGCTGGGTCATGTGACCAAACTCCCTGACCTCCAACTGACCCAGGACAACAAGCCAGTCACTGCTCTATTCATTCCTATGAGACTGAAAGTGAGGCTCCCATAGGAATACATAGAGAATTAGACTTCCTGTCCACACATAAGGTGCTGTGTGAGTTGGTGGGTCTAATTGCTGGTCACATGACACAGATAAGAAACTTCAGGATGATATAACTCAAAAATTCAGCTACTGGTAAGAAAATGACATTCACTACAGATTACATCATGTACATTTCTAGCAGGACATGGAATAAAAATTTTTGCGGGAGTTCTTCTTTAACTATTAAAATGTATCAACCACTGAGGAATCTCATCTTCTATTGTTTTATGGGAGGCTTTGATAGTTTTCAATCATAATTCATTTTACAGGATTCACCAGTAAAAAAAAATAGTGATGGTTCAGGTTTTTCTTACTTTTAAAAGTAGCATATATCGACAGAAATTGAAAACTCAATTTACCCTACGTATAGGGAACGCCACATGAAGAAGATATGAAAATAGATCAAGCACTGAAGTAAAGTAGTCAGTGTGGTCCTCTAGCATGGATTTATGGCATAAATGTTTAAGATGGAAATGCCCTTCTAAAGAAGTGTTACTGTGCCCTTTGACTTTTATGTTTCTTTCCTTCCCGTACGAGTACTGTCTAGAGTACTTTTGTTTTACATATAGTTGGACTGGAATTTGCCACAATTTGTTGTCCTCATTTTCAGTTTTTGACATAGTTTGTTAGGCTACATTCACACAAACAGGAAAAAATAGCCATAAAAAGACGTTAAAAACGGGCAGAAAATGGATAGTCACACGGATGCAAAAAGGTCATGAAAAACTGACAGGGTATCTGTTTTTGATAGATTTTTTTTTTTTTTTTTTAAACTATCATGTGAATGTAGCTTAAGGGTTCAGAGGTCTTGTCATATGGAGGCGCGATTATGTATTTCTACTGATTGTTTGTATTGCATTATTTGTTGTACTACGCTACTGGTCTTGTTCCCACTTTACAACTATTCTTTTTCACGGTTGGACTCCTGATTCAGTTGTCATTCAGGGGTAGACCTGCAATATCAGGAGTCTAGGGGGCAGAATAAAAAGTCTCCCCTAGTGGTCTAGACAACTTCAAGACAACATTTGTCTTCAAGAAGGCCAACTTTATCAAATATAAAAATGGTCTCCCACTGGCAGGGTTCTCCTCCCAAGCATGTGGAGTCTCTATCCTGGCCAGGCATTGTTTATCATCCATAATATTGGACATGGATAAGGATGGTCGTTATGTTTTTCTCTACTGTACTGTATATAACTGACCTCTTATTGTATTGAGAATCGACTTTGCTCTCCTCATTTTCATCCTCTATCTAACTAAAAACTATCTTCATCATGATAAGCCATAATCTGATTTGGGGATTTTATGTGTACAATAATAATAATCTTTATTTATGTAGCGCCAACATATTCCGCAGCGTTTTACAGTCCAGGGGTTCATGTACAAACAGTGATAAATAACATAGCAACAGATAAGTCCATTGTTACAAAAAGAGGAATGAGGGCCCTGCTTGCAAGAGCTTACAATCGATGAGGAGATAGGGGTGATACAGAAGGTAAAAGTGCTGGTTTTGTACAATGGTCCAGCCATCTTGGGAGAATAGGGGAGCAGATATAGAGCTGCATGAGCCGGTCACCAGACAATATATGAAATGCTTCTGGGTGCAGTGGAGGATCAGGTTCAGGGAGTGATAAATGGGCTATGTATGGAGCGGAGTTAGATCAGGGGAGATGATAGGCCAACCTAAAAAGATGTGTTTTTAGGGAGCACCTAAAGCTGTGCAAGTTGTGATTTAGCCTGATTTCTTGGGGTAGGGCTCGAAAACCGGTGCAGCTCGGGAGAAGTCTTGGAGACGGGAGAGAGAGGTTCGGATTTTTGTAGAAGTCAGTTGTAAGTCATTGCCTGTACGGAGAGCACGGGTGGGGTGGTAGACAGAGATAAGGGAGGAAATGTAGGGGGTGCAGCACTGTGGAGAGCTTTGTGGGTGAGGATGAGCAGTATAAATTGGATTCTATACTAAATGGGCAACCAGTGCAGTGACTGGCACAGGGTGGAGACCAACGTTCCCTGTAAGCTGTGCGGGCACGCGGCCGCGCAGCTTACTTTCTGCCTCCGCTCAGGGCCTGTGCAGGCCCGCTCACCGCCACAACTAGCGTGGCCAGACCTTCCAGTTTTTAGACTCCTGGTACTCCGTCCAGGCCAGGACGGACGGCCAGAAGTCCTCCTTTTTTGTTTTAATGGGGCGATGGGACGGCGGGACCGCTTATTGGCAGGAGGCAGGGCCTGGAAGCACTTTCGGATCACAGACTGCGTGCTTACGTGACATCACAGTGCTGAACTGGCCAATTCTGGTTTGTGAAGGCGGGAAGGAAGTCGGCATCAGAGGAGCGCAGGACGGGACTCACTCAGTGTCTGAACCTGCCCTGCCCTCAACATTGAATCGCCCAGCCAGCCTCTTGGTAACTTCTGTATATTTAATATATTATATTGTATTATATTATATATGAGCTGGCCTGATATATACGTTATACATCTTCTGGTATATTAAGATGTATAACTTATAACAGTTGCCTGTACATATATAATCATATAAGGAGATACCCAGGTTATAGCATGGCCCATATCACTATACAGAAAATGTATAACTTACCAGCTGTACATATATAATTATATATAGGATATACCCAGGTTATATCATCAGCGTGGTCCATATCACTATATACAAGAAGATGTTATATAGTTATAACTTCTTCCTGTATATAGTGATATGGACCATACTGGTATAACCTGGACATCTCCTGTATATAATTATATATGTACAGCTGATATATGTTATACATCTTCTTGTATATAGTGATTTGGAGCATGCTGGTATAACCTGGGTATCTCCTGTATATAATTATATATTTACAGTTTGTATACGTTATATATCTTCTTGTATATAGTGATATGGACTATGCTGGTATAACCTGGGTATCTCCTGTATATAATTATATATGTACAGCTGGTATAAGTTATACATCTTCTGTATATAGTGATATGGACTATGCTGGTATAACCTGGGTATCTCCTGTATATAATTATATATGTACAGCTGGTATAAGTTATACATCTTCTTGTATATAGTGATATGGACCATGCTGGTATAACCTGGGTATCTCCTGTATATAATTATATATGTACAGTTTGTATACGTTATATATCTTCTTGTATATAGTGATATGGACCATGCTGGTATAACCTGGGTATCTCCTGTATATAATTATATATGTACAGCTGGTATAAGTTATACATCTTCTGTATATAGTGATATGGACTATGCTGGTATAACCTGGGTATCTCCTGTATAAAATTATATATGTACAGTTTGTATACGTTATACAGTCATGGCCAAAAGTTTTGAGAATGATACAAATATTAATTTTTACAAAGTCTACTGCTTCAGTTTTTATAATGGCAATTTGCATATACTCCAGAATGTTATAAAGAGTGATCAGCTTAACAGCAATTACTTGCAAAGTCAATATTTGCCTAGAAAATGAACTTTATCCCCCAAAACACATTTCAACATCATTGCAGCCCTGCCTTAAAAGGACCAGCTAACATCGTTTCAGTGATTGCTCCATTAACACAGGTGTGGGTGTTGATGAGGACAGGGCTGGAGATCAATCTGTCATGATTAAGTAAGAATGACACCACTGGACACTTTAAAAGGAGGCTGGTGGAGGCCCCGGGGGACAAGATGTTTCGGGCCGAAAGCCCCGCCCACCATACAAAGCCCCGCCTACCACCCAAAGCCACGCCCACCACCATATTTATTCCCCTTTTAAATCTCCCTTTGCTCACAAACCTTAGCACAAGGAGATGTTATACTGTATGGTGCGGCCACAAGGAGACGTTATACTGTATGGGGGCAGCCACAAGGAGATGTTATACTGTATGGGGGCCACAAGGAGATGTCATATACTGTACGGTGCAAGTTCTCTACATAAATACAGCACCATAACCACGTTCTCTACATAAATACAGCACCAGAACCACGTTCTCTACATAAATACAGCACCAGAACCACGTTCTCTACATAAATACAGCACCAGAACCAAGTTCTCTACATAAATACATCACCAGAACCAAGTTCTCTACATAAATACAGCACCAGAACCAAGTTCTCTACATTAATACCTCACCAGAACCAAGTTCTCTACATAAATACAGCACCAGAACCAAGTTCTCTACATTAATACCTCACCAGAACCAAGTTCTCTACATAAATACAGCACCAGAACCACGTTCTCTACATAAATACAGCACCAGAACCACGTTCTCTACATAAATACAGCACCAGAACCAAGTTATCTACATAAATACAGCACCAGAACCAAGTTCTCTACATAAATACTGCACCAGAACCAAGTCCTCTACATAAATACAGCACCAGAACCAAGTCCTCTACATAAATACTGCACCAGAACCAAGTCCTCTACATAAATACAGCACTGGAACCAAGTCCTCTACATAAATACATCACCAGAACCAAGTCCTCTACATAAATACATCACCAGAACCAAGTTCTCTACATAAATACAGCACCAGAACCAAGCTCTCTACATAAATATAGCACCAGAACCAAGTTCTCTACATAAATACATCACCAGAACCAAGCTCTCTACATAAATACAGCACCAGAACCAAGTTCTCTACATAAATATAGCACCAGATTTTAAAAGTTCAGTACAGATACCATCTGAGTAGTCAGGTCAGCCCTCGCCATATGACCTTGTGCAGTGTGAAACTACAGCTCCCAGTATGGCCTGAAGTGTAAAGGGATACTGAGAGTTGTTGTTGCACAAAACAGCATGCTACCACCCATCATCAGCTGTAGCTCATCCAGGTGACTACAACACTCATCATACACAGTCAGTAGCAGAATAATCATTTCCATCGACTTACAGATGACGTCTCCTCCTGAGTTCATCTCCATCTGGCTCAGGCCACCATGATGACTTCTCCCGTCCACGATTCAGCTCTGCAGATTTTTCCGAGAAGATCTCTTTAACTTCATTCTTTACCAACATATTGGCATCCTGCAGACTGACACAGACTTATCTCAGTGCCACATGCCATGCCCTGAATATAACAGCAGCATTAGTGCTACACATAGGGCCCCCAATAGTAGTGCCACATACTCTGTGCCCTCTGTATATAGTGCCACATAGTCTGTGCCCTCTGTATATAGTGCCACATAGTCTGTGCCCTCTGTATATAGTGCCACATAGTCTGTGCCCTCTGTATATAGTGCCACATAGTCTGTGCCCTCTGCATATAGTGCCACATACTCTGTGCCCTCTGTATATAGTGCCACATACTCTGAGCCCTATGTATATAGTGCCACATACACTGTGCCCTCTGTATACAGTGCCATATGCCCTCTGTGTATAGTGCCACATGCTCTGTGCCCTCTGTATTTAGTGCCATATGCCCTGTGACCTCTTTTTATAGTGCCACATGCTTGGTGCCCATTATAAAAAGTGCCTCATATGTTCCACTTTATGTATTGCACCTCTTATATGTGCCCATTTGTGTTAGGGGCCAGTATTGGGGTTAGGGGCCAGTATTAGCATAAAGCTACATTCAGACGACCGAAAGTGTTTTGCAGTCCCCAAATTGTGGATCCGCAAAACACATTTTGCAGAACGCACAGTGCCAGCCCTATATAGAAGTGCCTATTTTTGGGGACAAGAATAGGACACTTGCTCTATATTTGTCGTGGGGCCATGGAACGGGACTACGGATGTGGACAGTACATGGTATGCTGTCAGCCTCTTTTGCGGCCCCGCTGAAAATAATGGGTCCACACCCATTCCGCAAAATTGTGGAATGGATGCAGACCCAGAAATATGGTCGTCTGAATGCACCCTTAGGTCCAGTATTAGGATTGGGGTAGGTATCAGTTACGGCCCAGTATTGGAGTCAGAGACAGCACTAGGGTATTCACATGATCATATTTCCATTCACTTCAATGGGCCCGCAAATTCATAGTCCACGGCCCTGCAAAAAAAGATAGAGTATGTCCTATCCTTGACTGCAATCTCAGATGAGAACAGGCATTTCTATTATAGAGCTGGGCATGTGTGTTCCACAAAATGTGGAACACACACGGCCAGTATCTGTGTTTTGGAGATCCGCAATTGTGGACCATCAGTGCGCCCCCATCAGGAATAGCAGAGCAGGGAACCAGAGGTTCCCTTGCTCCGCCGGCGCTGGCTGCTGCAGGCACAATTGTATCTGCATCCAGTGGATGCAGATACAATTGCGTTCAGTAGCCACAGCGGCCCACTTTTTAAAAATATGGAGCCGCATTGAGCGCCGCTTTGCAGCCGGTGGTGGGGGCCCCTATGTGGTGGGGGCCCCGGGGCTCTCGCCCTAGATGCCCTCCCTTTAATCCGGCCCTGCTTGGCATCATTGTTTCTCTTCTGTTAACCGTGGTTATCTCTAAAGAAACACGTGCAGTCATTATTGCACTGCACAAAAATGGCCTAACAGGGAAGAGTATCGCAGCTAGAAAGATTGCACCTCAGTCAACAATCTATCGCATCATCAAGAACTTCAAGGAGAGAGGTTCCATTGTTGCCAAAAAGGCTCCAGGGCGCCCAAGAAAGACCAGCAAGCGCCAGGACTGTCTCTTAAAAGTGTTTCAGCTGCGGGATCGGGCTACCAGCAGTGCAGAGCTTGCTCAGGAATGGCAGCAGGCAGGTGTGAGTGCATCTGCACGCACTGTGAGGCAGAGACTCTTGGAGCAAGGCCTGGTCTCAAGGAGGGCAGCAAAGAAGACACTTCTCTCCAGAAAAAAACATCAGGGACAGACTGATATTCTGCAAAAGGTACAGGGAGTGGACTGCTGAGGACTGGGGTAAAGTCATTTTCTCTGATGAATCCCCTTTTCGATGTTTGGGACATCTGGAAAACAGCTTATTCAGAGAAGACGAGGTGAGCGCTACCACCAGTCTTGTCTCATGCCAACTGTAAAGCATCCTGAAACCATTCATGTGTGGGGTTGCTTCTCAGCAAAGGGAATCGGCTCTCTCACAGTCTTACCTATAAACACAGCCATGAATAAAGAATGGTACCAGAATGTCCTCCAAGAGCAACTTCTCCCAACCGTCCAAGAGCAGTTTGGTGATCAACAATGCCTTTTCCAGCATGATGGAGCACCTTGCCATAAAGCAAAGGTGATAACTAAATGGCTCAGGGAACAAAACTTTGAGATTTTGGGTCCATGGCCTGGAAACTCCCCAGATCTTAATCCCATTGAGAACTTGTGGTCAATCATCAAGAGACGGGTGGACAAACAAAAACCTACAAATTCTGACAAAATGCAAGCATTGATTGTGCAAGAATGGACTGCTATCAGTCAGGATTTGGTCTAGAAGTTGATTGAGAGCATGCCAGGGAGAATTGCAGAGGTCCTGAAGAAGAAGGGTCAACACTGCAAATATTGACTTGCTGCATTAACTCATTCTAACTGTCAATATAAGCTTTTGTTACTCATAATATGATTGCAATTATATTTCTGTATGTGATAAAAACATCTGACAAAGGCCTCATTCAGACGACCGTATATTTGCGGGTCCGCATTATTTCCGTTCCGAACACACGCCGTGCGGCCCCATTGAAAATGCCTATACTTGTCCGTGCGTACGGACAAGTATAGGACATGTTCTATCTTTTCTTGCTGAGCCGCGGCATGGAGCCGCGGCTCAGCAAGATAGCGTGCCGCCCGTAGAGGTGAACGGGCCCGCCCCTATTCCGCAAATTTGCGGAATAGGTGCGGACCCGTTCACACGGTCGTGTGAACGGGCCCAAACACACATAAAAACCAGAGGGCAGCAGATCATGTGAAAATATAATATTTGTGTCATTCTCAAAACTTTTGGCCATGACTGTACATCTTCTTGTGTATAGTGATATGGAGCATGCTGGTATAACCTGGGTATCTCCTATATATAATTATATATGTACAACTGGTATAAGTTATACATCTTCTTGTATATAGTGATATGGAGCATGCTGGTATAACCTGGGCATCTCCTGTGTATAATTATATGTGTACAGATGGTATCTTACTGATCTTACTGATTTCTTTTTATTTAGCTGATACTGTAATATAGATTGTTTACATTCTGTTCGTAATGTATCTGTATAATGTAGTATCTTGCATGGTGTAGTATTGAACTATTGTGCGCCACTGTCCCCGGTACGATGTCCTCCTTTTCAGGGTGTGATGTCATCCTTTTTGGGGATTATAGGGATTATAGGTGGAGGGATTATATGGTGTAGGGATTATACTATATATCATACAGCATGGTGTAGGCATTATAGTGTATATTATACAGCATGGTGTATGGATTATACTGTATATTATACAGCATGGGGAAGGGATTATACTGTATATTATACAGCACGGTGTACGGATTATACTGTGTATTATACAGCATGGTGTACGGATTATACAGCATGGTGCAGGGATTATACTGTATACTATACAGCATGGTGTACGGATTATACTGTGTATTATACAGCATGGTGTACGGATTATACTGTGTATTATACAGCATGGTGTAGGGATTATACTGTATATTATACAGCATGGTGTAGGGATTATACTGTATATTATACAGCATGGTGTATGGATTCTTCTGTATATTATACAGCATGGTGTACGGATTATACTGTATACTATACAGCATGGTGTATGGATTTTACTGTATATTATACAGCATGGTGTATGGATTATACTATGTATTATACAACATGGTGTATGGATTATACTGTATATTATACAGCATGGTGTATGGATTTTACTGTATATTATACAGCATGGTGTATGAATTATACTATGTATTATACAACATGGTGTATGGATTATACTGTATATTATACAGCATGGTGTATGGATTATACTGTATATTATACAGCATGGTGTATGGATTATACTGTATATTATACAGCATGGCGTACGGATTATACTGTGTATTATACAGCATGGTGTATGGATTATACTGTATATTATACAGCATGGTGTATGGATTATACTATGTATTATACAACATGGTGTATGGATTATACTGTATATTATACAGCATGGTGTATGGATTATACTGTATATTATACAGCATGGTGTATGGATTATACTGTACATTATACAGCATGGTGTACGGATTATACAGGCATGGTGTATGGATTATACTGTGTATTATACAGCATGGTGTACGGATTATACTGTATATTATACAGCATGGTGTAGGGATTATACTGTATACGTATTACAGCATGGTGTACGGATTATACTGTATATTATACAGTATGGTGTACGGATTATACTGTATATTATACAGTATGGTGTATGGATTATACTGTATATTATACAGCATGGTGCAGGGATTATACTGTATACTATACAGCATGGTGTACGGATTATACTGTGTATTATACAGCATGGTGTACGGATTATACTGTGTATTATACAGCATGGTGTACGGATTATACTGTATATTATACAGCATGGTGTACGGATTATACTGTATATTATACAGCATGGTGTACGGATTATACTGTATATTATACAGCATGGTGTAGGGATTATACTGTATATTATACAGCATTGGTGTAGGGATTATACTGTATATTTACAGCATGGTGTATGGATTCTTCTGTATATTATACAGCATGGTGTACAGATTATACTGTATACTATACAGCATGGTGTATGGATTTTACTGTATATTATACAGCATGGTGTATGGATTATACTATGTATTATTACAACATGGTGTATGGATTATACTGGTATATTATACAGCATGGTGTATGGATTTTACTGTATATTATACAGCATGGTGTATGAATTATACTATGTATTATACAACATGGTGTATGGATTATACTGTATATTATACAGGCATGGTGTATGGATTATACTGTATATTATACAGCATGGTGTATGGATTATACTGTATATTATACAGCATGGCGTACGGATTATACTGTGTATTATACAGCATGGTGTATGGATTATACTGTATATTATACAGCATGGTGTATGGATTATACTATGTATTATACAACATGGTGTATGGATTATACTGTATATTATACAGCATGGTGTATGGATTATACTGTATATTATACAGCATGGTGTATGGATTATACTGTACATTATACAGCATGGTGTATGGATTATACTGTATATTATACAGCATGGTGTATGGATTATACTGTATATTATACAGCATGGTGTATGGATTATACTGTATATTATACAGCATGGCGTATGGATTATACTGTATATTATACAGCATGGCGTATGGATTATACTATATATTATACAGCACGGTGTATGGATTTTACTGTATATTATACAGCATGGTGTATGGATTATACTATGTATTATACAACATGGTGTATGGATTATACTGTATATTATACAGCATGGTGTATGATTATACTGTATATTATACAGCATGGTGTATGGATTATACTATGTATTATACAACATGGTGTATGGATTATACTGTATATTATATAGCATGGTGTATGGATTATACTGTATATTATACAGCATGGTGTATGGATTATAATGTATACTATACAGCATGGTGTATGGATTATACTGTATATTATACAGCATGGTGTATGGATTATACTATGTATTATACAGCATGGGGTATGGATTATACTGTATTGTACGGGATGGCACGGGGTTATCCTGTATGTCTTTGATGTGTCAATTATTTTAGGTTTTTTTTATTGCCCACCTTTGATGGCGCTGTGCCCAGCTCTGAGCCGACCCCGCTCAGCAGCTGTTAAGTGTTAGAGGGAACACTGGTGGAGACATCAGAGTAGCGGTTAGACAGATAGGCGACCCTGGCTGTTGCATTAAGGATAGATTGGAGCGGGGAGAGTCTGGTGAGGGGGAGGCCTCCTCTCTTAGGTCATTGGAACTGGGATTGACAGATGTGTTTTCTAGATTCTAGATTCTTGATATTTCCTTGGGCATGATACCCTCTACTGGATAGACATTCTGGATTGGTGAACAAATGGCCTGATCCTATATCCCCTCTTCTATATTGGATTATACAACAGTCTCTCTTCAACATACTTGGGGTGAGCACCCTCTGAAACCCCTGTGATGAAGTAACTCGTCACTCCTTCCCAAATCCCCAATGAGATTTTTTTTACCATATTAGGAAAGCATTGACTTTACAGACCTGGAATGCCTTTTTCTCAAAGGGGTTCTGACCTCAAGATGAAGAATCTCTATGTAAAAGGATCTGGCTGCTTCTACTACCCCAAGTTGTATGTTCAAAATCCCTCTACTGGTTCTAAAGGTATTCATACCCCTTAGATAGGTGTCAGCAATCACTTGTTCATCTAACAGTTCTCCTCACACGTGTTTTCAATAGGGAGAGGGGATTTATTGGCAATTATCGGGAACAAACCATTTGTTCTCCCTAATTGCTTGATTGTGAGTGGGGGTGAGAGCTTTTACATGATGCAATCACCTCTCTATGGGCTCTAAGGATCTGTACACAACACGATCTGTTACCCAGAAATGCTTTCACCCAAGGAATGAGCGTTTGTAGCAACTTTACACAGGGCAATTATCGGGAACGTGTTTCTAGGGGTACTCCTTCCTGATAACTGCCCTGATTGTTGGCCTGTGTGAACGGGATTTTCATATTGCTGGCCTATCCTCAGCATAGGTCATCAATATGAGATCTGTGGGGGTTGGACTCCTGGCACCCTTGCCAATCAAATGTACGAAGAGGTGGTGGCACATCATGAGTGCTTAGGCCTTTTCATATCACATTCATGGATCACATGACTTAGGTGCAACTCACTCCCATTCAAATGAATGGGGCTGATCTTCAATACCAAGCCCAGCCGCTATCAAATGAACAGCCCTGTGTTTGGTAAGCTGTGAGGAGACAACGATGCTCAACCAAGCTCCAGTGACCGCCATGGTTTCCTCAAACTGAGATTGCTGGGAGTCAGACAACTACTGATCTCATATTCACAGAAAACCCCTTAATGCCACTGCCAGATGCAAAGTATAAATAAAGCTTATTTAAATCCAACATGCCTGATCCTTCTATCCCCTGATACCTTTTATTGAGAACACTCCCATACACATTAAATAGTCGACCGAGGCCTCATGCCCACGACCGTATTTTCTGTCCACGCCTGATACCCATTTTTGGGGGATTACACGGTTACCCATTCATTTCTATTTGGTTTATTCAGTCATCTGTGCGGTCGTCCCACAAATTATAGAACATGTCCTATTCTTTCCCATTTTGCAAGAATAGGCATTTCTACAATGGGTGCCGAGAAAAGTGCAAGATGCACACAAGTATCAGTATTTTGTGGACCAAAAAATGGATATGGTCGTGTGCAGGAGACCCGATCCTGCTAAAATTGACGTGTTGGGGTGATTTTCTCTCATGGGTATGAGTTGGTTCGACTACCCTTATGCCCATTTCCAACGATTGAGTCAGGAATTTTTGGAACCAGGGGAAAGTTACCAGCATGGATGGCCGCAGAACACTTGACCCCCTGGTGGCTCCAGAAGAGCAGATGGTGGGTGATCGAAATATGACATTATAGTGTCCTTATAGTGTCCCTTGATGCCTGAATGGCCCGTTTTATTCTTTATCGGATAGTGCACTTGCACAGTGCCTGTCTTTACACAGTTGAATGGTATACCGGTGTGCTGAAGTCTACTAGTATAGACTGCATTATAAACCCATGTATATATATATATTTTTATATATTTTATACCTAAATGAATAGAAAACGTAATGCTACTAATTACATGGGTCTAGAAATCTGGATCTGTAAACACTAAGGCAAACTAGCTATGCAAAAAACGAGTTTACCATCATTTTAATGATCCTTTTATTTTCATTGTGCACATAATATAGAGAATATATCGCACTGTGCTCTGGTTAGTATTGCTAATATTTCTAGAGTGGAGGTGCTGCAGCTTTAACGGAAAAAAAAAATTACAAAAGGGACTCACACCATCAAGAATCTGATGTAATTTTTCTCTCCTGAGCCCGTATTGCCTCATTTGCTTACGTAAGTCCCCGATCAGTTGACAGTAATGTATGGCTGGAAATAGAGCCCAGCTGCATGTGACTTGGGCCTTGGAGAATCTTCAGCGGTGCAATCAGCTGCCTGATGCCTATGGATGACACAATCATTAGATAATATGAGAAAACTATTGTTCTATGGCATTTTACGTAACTGTATCGCCATTTGCATCCACAAAACACATCACGTACGTGTTTTAAAAACTGATATCAGACAAGTCATTGATATCTTAAATATATTTGAGTTTTTAATATCCAGATTTTTTTCTTTCTGTTACTTTTATTTCTATTTGATATGAACTAAGGGGCACATTTATTAAGACCGGCGTTTTAGATGCCTGTCTTAATAAGCCCCTGCATTGGTGATGAATCGCCATAGTTATGTAGCGGTGCCGGTCTCTACATAACTTCAACACTTCTAACTGTAAGACAGCTTCCTAGTTGGCTTAGGTTACTTTTACACTTGTGTTGTTGTTTTCCGGTATTGAGATCCAGCAGAGGCCCTCATGTATTCTGAATGGAAAGAGATCCGTTCAGGATGTCTTCCGTTCCTTCCGCATTCCACCGCAAGCTGCGGTTTTGTGTCCAGGCATAAAAACGGATCCGGCACTGAAAACAATGTAACTTCATGGTGACAAATTCATTTTTTTAGGTTCGTAAAAAAGAAACGGATTTGTCACCCATTGACTTTCAATGTATTCAGTGACAGATCGTTTTTTTTCCATTTTGGTTTCACACATCCGCATTCTAACAGAACAGATGCATCCTGATGTGCAAAATCAAAACGGATCCGTTTAATTCTAGTATTGAGCCCCTTCACCAGATGTCAGTACCGGAATTACAAACGCAAGTGTGAAAGCAGCCTAACATTTAGACTATTTTCTAAGACAGGCGTAGAAAATGGTAAATGAGACTGACCTGCCGGCCCGTCCCCTTCTCCGCCCACGCCACGTCCACCTTTTTAGACCTGGCGTGAGCAGGGAAAAGTCACAGATTGCGGTGCAAAGGACATTTGCGCCGCAATCTGCGCCAGAAATACGCCTAATATAGGTGTATTTTAGTTTAATAAATGACCCCCTAAGACTTGCTCAAGGAAAGAGCTGCCAATCCTATGACATGTAAAGTGGCTTCATCCTACACTCACCACATATTCTGACATGTAGTAGTTAATATAATATATGTAGGTCCAAAATACCGCTATATACAGTATCCATACACTTATGTAAAATGTATATATTTTTTATCATTGTATACTTTAAGGTTTCTTTTTTTCTTTTTATGAAGCAGGCAAAGGCAGATGTATCCAAAGGGGATATATGAATGTCTATTTTTGTACGGTATACTGTATGTTTGGACCCGCCTGAAGACAAAAAAGTCAAAAATTGTTCACACTTTTTTAATAGAGGATATATTTAACATGAGCTGCGCATAAGCCATATGACCAATGACCATGACACCACTAGCTGAAGAAGAGGCCGTGGCCTCTTAAAACAGCTGACCAGCATGGGTGCCGGGAGACAGACCCCCACTGATTTAATACGCATGCACCCATCTATTTTCATGACATAAAGGAAGACATGATTCATCAGACGAGGCCGGTTTCTTCCATTGCTTCATGGTCCATTTCTGATGCTCACTTGTCCATTGTAGACATTTTCAGTGGTGGACAGGCGGTCATCATGGCACTGACTGGTCTATGGCTACATGTCCTCAGTTTTCTGCATATGGGGCTCTCATTTGACGTTGCACTAAATAAAGTGTTTTTTCACTTGGCATATCAATTGAAGAGTATTTTCTAGTGACTTCTGCTACAGTAGCTTGTCTGTGACATCAGACCAGACAGGTTAGTCTTCACCCCTCACACTCCTCAGTAAACCAGGGCAAGGGGCATCCAAAGATAATGTGGAGGACGGTAGGTTTAAAACTTCTACCTGCTCTGTGGACTAGTCTCTCTTCCTGATTGCCTCATTATTGCTATGACTCTGCTTTGCTCCTGGATTGCTGACACCTGTTGTTCCACAGCTTTGACTCTGGCTTGCTCAAATCTTCATTACTCACTCTCTGCCCTTGGATTGCTGACACTTGTGGCTCTACGGCTCTGACCCGGCTTTCTTTGGACTTAGTTATTCTCTTTTTCTCTTTGCCCCTGGTACTTCCGATGACATCCTTTTGCCAACCATTGTATGTGACTGGATCACTTTAGCTGCTGTTACATCACCACCATTGATCTAAGACTGCTCCAAGAGTGGTTGGCTGGATGGGAGTAGCAGTAGTGCTCATGATTCTGACGTTCCCTGGGCTAATGCAGTAATTTGGAAGTGCACATCTTTCTTCCCTTCGGAGCATCCTGGGGTTCTGGGGTTCTCTGGCCTGATGGCGGTTGAGGTGCCCTTGGTGTTGAAGGTTTTGAGGTACAAGGCAGAGTCCTGTTTCATGACACCAACACTTTGCAGTGTAATAGGAGTGCAGGAAGCATAGTTTATAAAGCTGAAAAAAGACATCTGTCCATCCAGTTCGGCCTATTATCCTGCAAGTTGATCCAGAGGAAAGTAAAAAAAACTGTGAGGTAAAAGCCAGTTTTCCCCACTTTAGAGGAAAAAAATTCCTTCCTGACTCCAATCAGGCACTACTTTTAGCAATTAAGGCAGTGGAAAAATGCCCCAGGGGTCATTGAAAAGGGTTTAGGAAGAAACCCTTCTGTCCTGTGTGTGGGGCCTGGTTTGATCCTTGCTATGGGGCCCTTGCTTCTCTATATACGCCACTGGCCAAACCCCATCATCTAACTCCTCAGATGCCGTGATCACCAGTGATCACAGCATCTGTGAGGCTAGACAGGGTTGCCACTGACTCTGCCTTCTGATCATGGCCCCTGTAGTGGAATTGCAGGGCTCCGATCAGTTACCATGACAGCCTGGGCCCTGCTGGAGCTTCCTAGACATGCCATGGTAATCTCCCTGATGCGCTGTGCACTAGGCACAGCTCAGCAGGCAGCACGTCAGAATCCCATTCACCCTAATAGATCTGTATTAGGGTGAATGGGACAAGGGATCAAAATATCCCAGGTTCTAGCCTGTTATGGGGGCTAATAGTTATTAAGTAAAATGTTTTTCTTTAATTTTTTTTTTTTTAAAGCACAAAAATTAAAGGTTAAAATCATCCCCTTTCCCAATTTTACATCTAAAAATAAACAATCACATATCACTGCATCTGAAAATGTCTGAACTATTAAAATATTTTTAAAATTTTCCTGCGCGGTGAACACATAACGGAAAAAAATTAAAAACACATGATTCGTCATTTTTTTTTGGTCATCTTGTCCCCCCCCAAAAAAAATTGAATAACAGTGATCAAAACATTTTACGTATCACAAAAATGGTACCAATAAAAACTACAGTTAGTCCTACAAAAAACAAGCCATCATACAGCCATGAAGACAAAAAAAATATTAAAAAGTTATAGCTATCAGAATATGGCATTGTAATGAAAATTTTGATTTGCTTTCAAATGTTTTATTTTTTTTTATAAAATAAAACTAAAACAAAATAAAAATTTTACAAGTTTGGCATTTCCGTAATCGCATTGAGCTGCAGAATAAGGAGTCATGTCATGTTTAGTTTACATTGAAAGCCGTAATGTCAAAACCCCAAAAACCTTGGTGGAATTGTTTAGTTTTTTTTTCAATTTTACCCCACAAACTATTTTTTTTTACCGTTTTCCAATACAAGACACAGTAAATTAAATGGTGGCATTATAAACACGCGTCCTGTCCCGCAAAAACTAAGCCCTCATATTATGTAGCTATGTGAACTGAAAAATAAAAAAGTTATGGCAATTAGATTGTGGGAAGGAAAAATCAAAAATGCAAAAATAAAAATAGGCTCAGTTCCTAAGGGGTTAAATACTAGACTGCCAAAGTATTAGAGAACATACAGTGGAAAATGGGCATAACTAGAGAATGCTGGGCCACAGCAAAGAGGGCATTTACTTGCTCCATGTGAAAGTTAGGGAGAAGACACACTTGTTGGCCATGGTTAAAAAAGAATTCACAAAATCTGTAAAAGTACAACTCCTACAAATCATCTCATTATCTAAGAATTTATAAACTTTAGACTACAATAGGGGCTGTAGTATAAAAAAAATTACCAGATCATGCTGGGTTGTAGTTTTACAAACAATGGAAACACACACAGCCACATTAGTTGATATTCAGAATAGGCATCATACTCATACTTTAGACATCATACTTTTGACCTCAGACCAAACCCCATAATTAATATAAAAAATCAAATTTAAAACCCAGATCCCAAAAGTAAATTAGACAGTATCATTTATT
This sequence comes from Rhinella marina, assembly GCA_900303285.1. Taxonomy (NCBI): domain Eukaryota; kingdom Metazoa; phylum Chordata; class Amphibia; order Anura; family Bufonidae; genus Rhinella; species Rhinella marina. The sequence goes on along the minus strand of ONZH01010545.1, from coordinate 18,945 downwards.
TAGACTCCAGACCAGACACCATTATTAATTCACAGCCTAAAGTTTTTATTTTATGAAGAATTAGAGAAGAGAACTCTCAATTAGATTATAAAAATTAATTCCTCCCGCCCTCCGGTGCACACTGACCTGATTGTTAATGTTGCAGTAGCACACAGGTCCGTTCATACCATCTGTGTAGTTTACAGTTGGGCTCAGGTCCCTGGGCTCCATCATAAGGAAAGGAGGGATTATTTCATAATTTAGTAAGAAAGCAATCTTTATTCTTCATGCAAAAAGGCCTAGATTTAAAAAAAAACAACTAAAAACCCCCATAAATTATGGTGTTTAGTCTGAATTAATTATGGGGTTTGAAATAATCATATGGTCTGATTTGGGGTCTGACTTTTGAGGTTTAAGGTCTAAAGTAAGGGTGGAGTCTGATGCGGAGGTTTGAATCTGTTTGAGGGTCTAAATAAATTATTGAGTCTGGTCCAAGGTCAGACTTCTGACTACTAAATTAATTCAGACCAAACCCCAATGAGACAAAAAAACTAATTACTCAATGCTCTCCACCCTTCTTCAGCTCTGAGCATCTCAGGAGCCACTGTGGGAGCTCCACAACTCACATATCTTCTCTCTATCAACCTATTAAACAGGGTTTCCAAGTGTTTTTTTTTCTGAAGATCTATCCTCTGGATACGTTATCAGTATCTGAATGGTGGGAATCTGATACCCGAGACCCCCGCCGATCAGCTGTTTGAGAAGGTAGCAGCACTCACAATAGCATTGTGGCCTTCTCCAGCTTTGCCTAGGCAATATGACATCACATTTGTCGGTCACATGAAGTGAATGGGGCTGAGCTGTGATACAAAGCAAAACCGTTACACAATGTACGGCGATGTGCTTGGCGAGCTGGGAGAAGCAATACTGAGAGCGCTGGTACCTTCTCAAACACTTCCCGGGTACTGAACCCTCACTGATCAGATACTGATCACCTATCCAGAGGATAGGTCATCAGTAAAAACTCTCAGAAAACCCCACGGCTTGCTCAGTTTTGGTGACGGTCTCTACTTCTCCCTTGGTTGTGGAAGCCTCCGAGGACGGACTGGCCCACGAGAGTACCAGAGGATCTTCGTCAGGTCCGAGCATTTACAATAATGGACCCCTAATAAAACAGGGCTCTCAAGGTTGTGTATACACAGAGAGTGGGACCTCAATTGTCTCTGATATAATTTGGTTTGATGCATTTCCTTTTCTTTGTCATTTCGAGTTGTAGCTAACAAAAAAACCAACAAATGCAAACCCTACTTTCAGTATTGTACTTAAAGAGGTTATCCCATGACTAAGTTAAAAAATGAAAATCAGACATCATATAGTACATGACAATCTCCTTGTAACAAAACTAGAACCAGCCCTGTACCTCACATCGATCCAGAGATCTCCACATTCATTGCTCTGCTAGATTTATATCAAGCTGACAGTTCAAGGGGCGTGTCTCAGCTCTCCCTATCATATCTCAGGAGGTGTCTCAGCTCTCCCTGTCACAGCTCAGGAGGCATGTCTCAGCTCTCCCTATCACAGCTCAGGAGGCATGTCTCAGCTCTCCCTATCACAGCTCAGGAGGCGTGTCTCAGCTCTCCCTATCACAGCTCAGGAGGCGTGTCTCAGCTCTCCCTATCACAGCTCAGGAGGCAGTTGAAGAATGAAACTGAGCATGTGCGGCCTTCTCAGTGAGCAGGACAAAGAAATAAGAAAAAAACGCTATACAGATACATTTTATTGAATAACTCAGCGACTATGTTAAATTTTTAATTACATGTAATTACCAAAGTATTCAGATCCAGGTGCTGGATTGAAAACTGTAGAATATTTTTGTAGGACAACCTCTTTAATCTAGATATACTGTAGGTGTTGGCCCCAGAGGTGGGTCCTGCATCTGTTGGACAATTATAAATGTCTATGATTGGAATACCCCTTTAAGCATTTACCATGCACATTCTGACCATTGCCAATGTCTTGAAATGAGCTGAAATGTGAATTCGAATAATGAGAAACACCAGAATACAAAAAAAAGCAATACTTCAAAAATGCCTAATTTTGGACAAGCTAGTTGCATAGTAGCAACACTCTTCCCCTTTTGGCCATCTTAGCACAGGTTATTGATGTAATAGTCATGTAAAAGTCTAGTAATTGTCAAAGAGACATAGACATTAATTTTGTTTGAGAAAGCAGTACTTGGACAATATGCCCCCCTCCAAATTGTTCTGTGTCCATAGGGCACGATTGGTGATGTAAGCTCATGCAATCCACCTGGAACACTGCATCACTTCTAGAGCAGCAGATGTGGAGCTGAGACATTTGGGGCCTCTGGGAATTGTGCAAACAACTTAGGCACCTGGGAAAAAGAATCTACTGCTTGTAAACTTACACATCTCCCTTACCGCCGAAGACTCGTGCTGAATCGTACATTTATAAATATTAAGCTATAAGGGACATTTGCTGAACATCTTATTTCCAAAATATTTGGAAGGTGAAGAAAGTAGAAAAGTAGAATGTTTCTTTATACACTTTCCAATAAAGTAAGTGAACCCTTGTTAGTTAAGTCACAAATAGAGACAAACACAATATAACTAAAGTAACAGATGTATTGTTTATGTCTTTTATTGAGCACATTGAAGAAACATTGACAGCGCAAGGAAACAAGTAAGTGAACCTCTGTGTTAATGACTTCTCCAGGAGCAATAATTGGCAACATGTTTCAAATTAGGAGATGAGATTCGAAGTGTGGGTTTCACAGGTGCTTTGCCCATCAAATAAAGGCACATAAAGCCTGGTTACTGACAACTCTTGTTTTTCTCAAGATAGATTGGTTAGTGTGAACCATGCCTCGATGCCAACAACTTTCAGAAGACCTTAAAGGGCATCTGTCAGCAGTTATGTACTTATGACAGTGGCTGACCTGTTCCATGTGCGCTTGGCAGCTGAAGACATCTATGTTGGTCCCATGTTCATATGTGTCCACATTGCTGTGAAAAATGATGTTTTATTATATGCAAATGAGCTTCTAGGAGCAACAGGGGCATTACCATTACACCTAGAGGCTCTGATCTTTCTGCAACTGCTACGTACTCTGCTCAGGACCAAGTGTAATGACGTTTTCCTGCCTGGTCCAGTCAATCAAACTGCAAAGGAAGCTGCAGTTATAGAGAGAGCAGAGCCTCTAGGTGTAATGGCAACACCCCCGTTGCTCCTAGAGACTCATTTGCATATAATAAAACCTAATTTTTCTCATCAATGTGGGCACATATGAACATGAGACCAACACAGATGTCTTCAGCTGCCAAGCGCACATGTAACAGGTCAGCCAGTGTCAAAGGTACAAAACTGCTTTAAAAGACATATTATAGAGATGAATGAAGCTGGAAAAGGCTACAAAAGCATTACTTAAGATATGTGTGTACATCAATCCATGGTGAAACAAATTAGCTACAAATGGAGAAAATCTAGGACTGTTGCCTCTCTCTCTAGTAGTGGGCATCCTGGTAAAGGGTCTATGCCATGATCGATGTAAAAAACTGAAAATCAGACATCTTATGGTATGTGACAATAGCTTTCTGACAAAGCTAGAACCAGCCCTGTTGGATTTCTTGCGACTGCGGCGGAGATCCCATTAATTTCTATGGGATACCCGCTACTCAGCAATCCTGGCCACGATACATATTGCGCAACCAGTGTCACCGTGTAGCCCTAGCCTTAAAGAGGACCTTTCACCTCTCCTGACATGCTTATTTTAATAGCTACATGCATTCTCCACGTACTAACAACTCTGGAGCAACTAGTCTTTTGGCTCTATGTTGTGCCATTTCTTTATTATTTGCACTAGAAGTTATGAATGAATTGCTATTAGCTTTCAGTAAGGGAACAGAGGGGAGGTAACCAGTTGGAGGGTGTCCCTGAACAGTCTGAAAATGGCAGCACTGATTGGATAGAGTCAGTCTGTGCAGGTATACACCCCTAACTGGTTACTTCCCCTCTGTACCCTTACTGAAGACTAATAGCAATTCATTCATAACTTGTAGCAGGAATAATAAAGGAATGACACAACATAGAGACATAAGAATAGATGCTCCAGAATTGTTATTACATGGGGAATGCATGAAGCTATTGAAACAGGAATGGTAGGAGTGGTGAAAGGTCCTCTTTAAACTGAGCACATTCAACCTGCTCAGTAAGACAGACAAAAATGAAGGAAAAGAAGAAACAGCAGGTGGCGCTATATAGATATATTTTATTGAATAACTCAGTGACTATACTACATTTTTAATTACATGCAATTACAAAAGTATTCAGATACAGGTGCTGGTTTCAAAAATGTAGACAATGTTTTGTGACACAATCCCTTTAAGTGCACAATGGCAAGTCCTTAAAGAAGTGAAAACAGCAAAACGGCAAAAGACCTACCAAAGACTCAACAAACTGTAAAATCCTCTGTTCACGTGTCCACCATTAGAAAAATAGTAAACAAGAATGGTGTTCATGAAAGGACATCATGAAGGTGCTGCTTCCGAAAAAAACATTGCTCCTGACTCAAGTTTACTGGAGACCACCTGAATGTTCCATACTGCCTCTGGGAAAATGTTCTATAGACAGAGGAGACTAAAGTGGACGAAAGCAGAACGCTATGTCTAGAGGAAAAACACTACATACCAACACTAAAACCTTAACCCAACTGTGTAGCATGATGGAGGGAGCATCATGATTTTGGGCTGCTCTGCTGTCACATGGCCTGGACGTCTTGCGATCACTGAGTTAACAATTCATTCTAAGAAGTATGAAATTATTCTACAGGAGAATGTAAGGGCAGCCGTAAAACAACAAGTAAAACAACTGAACCCACTGAAAGATGGTTGAAGCAAAGGATGAATTGAGTTTAGGAATTGCCAAGTCTGACCTCAACCCTATCAAGATGCTGTGGCATGATCCAAAGAGATGAAAGATTAGGTCCCTGAAGGACTGAAATCCCTGCTCTTTATATGCTTCTCCAATGAGATAGCTATCTATATACACACTCATACAATCAATCTCTGTCAATCACTAGTAGTACAGTCCACTGGACTTAAAGCAATAAGTTACAATTTACAGTGAATCTTTTTCCAAAAAACTATATATCACTCTGTTTAGATCCTCCTGCTCTACAACATGCTGCCCACAAATAGGACGTAATGTAATTGAACCTTTTCTTTATGAAGCGTACTGTATAGTGTGTTTGGATAGAGAATATATTTCACAGCCCCATCCCAACATCAGCTACATCCAAAAAAACATCATATTTACCGTACAAAAATGATTGGGAACTATTGGGATGAGAAGAGAAATGAAGAAAATGTATTTTGACCACAATCCATGTTGGAGGATTGGAAACTTAAAGTGGCCCTGGAAATAAACTCAAAAGTAGCCCCATGTGCAACACGTTCAGGGGAGGAGACGGTAGGCGTGATAGTAGCAAGAATAGTGGTATAGTTATTATTCACTCTGACACTCTCCTGGGCTGTGCAGTGATGGGAAGGGTGCACCTTTTTTCCCTTTGCGGCACACCCTGGTTCTGAGGTTCTCTTGCCTGGTGGTAGTTCGAGGTAGCCTTGATGGTAATGAATTGTGAGGTACAAGGCAGGATCCCCTGCAGCAATGGTGACAATGATGAGGTAATTTTGCAGTAGAACAGTTCTTTACTGAATAATTAATTTCAGGCAAATTAGTCACAGTTCTGAACAGTTCTTACAGGTTACACAGCTGCAAAGATAGTTCATAGTCCAAGATGTCTCTTTGAAGCAATTTTCCTCACACTGCACTTTTCTAGATGACTTGGGCACAAACATCCAGAAATAGGTGTCCAATACTTCACATGAGGCAACCACAGGGCGGACCCCAACTTCAAGATACTGTTAATTCAGCCCCTTTTTTATATGTAGTCATACTCACAATTATGCTTTACACATTATCCTCAGCAGGGTGTGGTATTCTTCTTACAGCTGGCCAGGATGCTTTCTTATGTATGTCCAGGCACCATAAGATTCGTGCTCACAATTATGCTTTACACAATATCCTCAGCAGGGTGTGGTATTCTTCTTACAGCTGGCCAGGATGCTTTCTTATGTATGTCCAGGCACCATAAGATTTAAATCGTCTACAAGTGGCTGTAGAGCCTCTAAAGTATTTTCAGACACCTTACCTCCACAGAGCTTCTACATGTACATTCTCTCAACACTGAAATGCCTTTCAAATCGTTTTGTTTTTCTTATCTCTTCGCTTCTCTCTGCCTGTCCTTATCCAGTGCTATCTTTTCTGCATTTCATCTCACCACCATGTAGACACTGTTTCCTAACACAAAATTCTAACCAATCCCTTTGTGGGCAAAAGTTGTAACAGCCCGATCTAGTGATGGCAATGAATGGTGTATTAACATTATGCACCAAAAACATATTAAATACATATTTCACATAAAAGCACATTTTAACCCTTTTGCAGTGTACCACTCCTTATTTTGGTGTCAAAAACTGCATCAAAAACCCCAAAAACCTGAATGTGTGACCGGAGCATTACAGCAAAGAATTCCTGTCTATGATTATAGTTAAACCTTCTTTCATTACATTACAAAATCAAGTGTTGTATGTAGACGATCAAGAAATGGACCTGGTAGGTCTATGAAACCTTCTTCATTCTAGACATTTGTCATGGTTACAGCCCAAGGGATAAAAAGATTATTAGACAGATTCTCCACATACACTATATGGTCAACCACTCCTCCTAATTACTGAGTTGAGATGTTTAGGTGTTTCCTCCTAATTATTGATTATTATTAGTTTAGGTGTTTTAGTCACATGCAATTAAAAATAAAATCAAGCACATAGCCATGCAATGTTGGTAAACATATCTATGAGGCTGCTGTCACTCAGTCGGTTTTTGGTCAGTGTTTAATCCATCAATGATTCTGAACTGTGAGCCAAAACCAGGAATGGAGGCTACACAGAGACAGGGTGTAATGGAATAATGTTCCACCTGTTCTGTGTTTTTGATCTGCACTTGTATCTGGTTCATAATCAGTGATCAAACACTGACCAATTACTGACTGTGTGAAAGCGGCCTTAGGCCCCTTTCACACGACCATATGCCCTCCGAAACATACGGTCCGTGAGCGGGCCATATGTCGCGGAGCGTCATCGATCATGTGCACGGGAGAGCGCAGCATCATTGATTACAATGATGCTGTGCACGTCGGGCCGCCGGCGGGGCTATTGTCCCGCACTCATAAAACCATATGAATGAGGGACAATAGTCCCACGGGTGGCGCGACGTGCAAAGCATCATTGTAGTCTATGATGCTGTGCGCTCCCGTGTCCACGATCTATGCCGCTCCAGGACATATGGCCCACTAACTGACCGTATGCCTTGGAGGGCATACGGTCGTGTGAAAGGGGCCTTAGTATGGGCCATGTAGAATAGCTCAATTACTTTTTATTATTTATATTAAAGCTCCATTAATTCCAGGTCACTGCATATATTAACAGGGTATACATAAATAATATCATACAAAAACTAGTACGAAAAGCATGGACTTACAGACTGGTACAGCGGTTTAGAGGAATCTGCCTGTGAGGGCTTACAGTCTACAAGAGGAGAACCTAGATGAAAGTAGTGCAGCATTCCCAGAAGAGAGGAGTGATAACAAAAATGGTGGTTATGGTTACTCACTCCTTTCTTCCCTTCGGGCATACCCTAGTTCTGGGGATTCTCCTGTCCAATGGTGGTTTGAGGTGCCCTTGATAGTGACAAATTGTGAGGTGCAAGGCATGGTCCCCTAGGATAGTGGAGACAAGGATGAGGTGGTTTTGTGTTAGCATAGTGCTTTACTGAAGATTCGAGTCCAAGCACATTGGGTACAGTTCTCAGCATGCATGGACTGGCAGTACTTGTGCAATGTGCAATATCCACAGTTCCTACAGGGTATATGGTGGCAGTAATAATTAATAGGCAGAGATGTTCGCGCTTTCCCTCACACCACTCCTCTCTAGTTGTCTTTAGCATAAGTGTCCAAAACAGGGAGGACAACACTTTCAATGCAACCACATGGCGGATCCCAACATCAGACTATGCTTGCACTTTTTGTACAGATTGATGTGCTCACAGTTAAAGTTACCACAGGTTTCTACTGTTGGATGTAGTATGTTGGGCATATCTGTATTCTGCTTTTTGGATATATCCAGGGCTGGATGCCTTTCTCTTCAGGACACTATGGAGTCTATAAGCTTCTAACTTATCTCCACAGGGCTTCTACTCTAACCTCCTTTTGACACCGGTATGCTTCCCAAAAATATATTTGCATCTACACTCATCACTGTCCAGACATCCACTGTCTCAACACAGAATCTTGTGTTTTTCTGATTTCACAGTTACCCACAGACTGTCTGGCTCTAGATTGTTCTAACTTCTCCACCCTATAGGCTGCTTATCTGACTGTGTTGTGCCAGCATGCTTATTGCAGGTGGAAGGCTTTCCTGAAGAGGTGGGTTTTAAAGTTGCTTTTGAAAGTTTGAATAACGGAGGAGAGTCTGATGTTCTGGGTAGGAAGCTCCAGAGTATGGAGAATACATGGAAGAAGTTTTGGAGGCAACTTTGTGAGGAGCAGACAAGACGAAAGCAAAGAAGAAGGTTTTTTGAGGAACATATATGTTAGGAGGTAGCAGGAGATATGTAAGGAGGGTGCGAATTGTGGATGGCCATTTGTGTAGATGTTAGTATTTTGAAATGAATTCTCTGGACAGAGAGCAAGGGGAATGGTGGATTACCCGGGCAGCAAGGAGGATGTTAAAGGAGACTAGGCAGGACTGACAAGGGCATGTACTAGTGTTTTAGTTGACTCAGGGTTGATGAAGGAGGAAGGATTCTAGAAATGTTTTTAATTTGGAGGTGGCAGAAGATGGTAAGGGCTTGGATGTGTGGTTTGAAGGACAGGGCAGAATCAAGTCATGAACTGTTATTGATAAATCTGGTGCGGAGGGTGTGTGTGTGTGGGGAGGGGGGGTAGGGGGTGAATGACATAGTGAAAGATAATAAAGTCAGTTTACTATATGTTGGGTTTTAGAAAGTGTGGGGAAAAGAAGGATTTAATAGCTGATAGACTAGCTGGGATTCTGGATAGCAAGGAGGTAACATCTGTGCTATAAGGATACATTTGAGTTTGAGATGACAGAACTTCTTGAAATTCGTTTATGTCGGATTCAGTACATTTAAAAAAAAAATTGATTCAGACCTGAATCAATTCTACACTAATCGAATAGTCTCCAATTGCCCTGGAAATTGGTACATGACACTCCCTGGACTCAGGTCTATCATCTAAAAGATGTTATCTTTTGTTAATTTTTTATGAATTTTTGCTGTTTCTCTCTCTCTTCCCCCTCCCCCCAAGCTCTTGAAGGCAATGAAAGCAACAGCCAACAATTTGAGAGTGACACTGACGTATATAGCTATGGATAAACAATGGTTGACGGTGTTAACAAACAGCATGTTTAACATGTACTGCAATGTCTCGTGTCTTACGCTTTTTCATATTAAAAAGCTTCCAAAGATTGTTCCTTATCGGGACAGATGGTGTTTAAACACACAGTGTTATGGAAAAAAAACAGTGGCTTGTTGGTGGCAAGTGTCCAAAATACACACGTTATTGTCATACAACATAGTTACTTGTTGTGCACAATCGTCCAAAAATTTTGTGTTAACAGGGAAGAATGCCTGCCTGTATTTATGCACGCACAAGTGTTAATTGTGGCCACAATAGTAGCGTCAGCAGTAGCAGCACAGCATGGAACAGACAAGGCAGTAGATGTGTGTATGACTGTTTAGGAGTAGTAGTGATCGACACTGGAGGCTGGACAAGAAATCCATGGGGTCAGGGATCATGGTATGGGCCTGGAGAAAGGCCAGTGTCCAGGTAGGACTGAACCTAGGTGTTCAGGCAGTATGTTGCTCTTTGCTGATTTGTGTCAGCCTGATGTTGATGATCAACAGTATCATCAACATGTTGATGATACTGAATTGGCTGCTGCTGTGGTTTCTGCTGCTTGTGGTAGCAGAGGTGACAGGAGATGGGAAACTATGTGGGGGCAGAGAGGGACCTCCCAGTCAGACATGCAGATAGCACACATCTTCCTGCCGAAAGCTGTGGCAAGCTGCGTACACAGTTTTCCTAATAATAATTAATTTTGCCTCCCTTTTCGTAACAGGAACACATTCTCCCATTTTGCTTTGAATGCATGGTTATCCACTAATCATCAGATTGATTGATGGTAAGGATACTGCTGTCATTATGTAAGCAGGAGGGCATACAGCTTCCCATTCTGGCCAGAGTGCCAGAGGACCCAGTTCTTTCCAGTGTCATCCCCTACTGAGATGATTGGTCATCATGGGCAGTGTCATCATCATAATCATCAACCTGTTGCTCCTCCTCCACCACCAACTCCTCCTCCAGTGGTAGCTCCTCATCCTTACCCTTCAACTCCACTTCCTCCTCCATGGGACTTTGTCCGTCTGGGTCCCGAACAGCTATAGGACAGGCAGCACAATGCGTAAGCTGTTCTTTTTCCACCATGCCTTGCTGCATCAGTGTGAGAGTCTGCGCTAAGATAAATATCAGTCAATGCCATAGTTGCCCCTACTGACAAATCTGGTGGCCTCTTTGACGGGCTTGATGAGCTGCCACTACCTTAGCTCAATACAACACATGCTCCTTGCTGAGGTGGTCTGGTGCATAACAAAATCATTCACTCCAGCATATGCAAGGTGGAATTGCAGAGAGTCCAGCGCGGATCAAGCGTACAAAGGCAGACCATTTTGCTGCTGCAAGTCCAGGAGGCAGTTGTTTGCCACACAAGAATGACTAAAATTTGTGGACAGTCTCCTGGACATGGCCAGCACGGCACCATACTTTTTCAAAAAGTGCTACATTTATCATGTGCATCATGCAGGGAGCATGTGTTATTTCCCCCAAATACCATGCAGCCAGGATCTTCTGACCATTGTCATTGACCACCTTGCCCAGTTGGAGTTGGCAGGGAGATAGCCAATGGGATGTTTACTGCTCTATGCATTTTAGAAAGTGATTGGCTGTGTGGCTACTCTAACCCAGGCTGATCAGCTCTAACACATTACACATGCAGTGCCCCAGTACAAGGGGTATCTGCAAATGGTTTCTTCCTATTGTAATACTGTATAATGTTACACTATGTTTATGTAAAACAAGATTGACATGGTATGGTTGGTGTTGGAGATACAACTACAGCTTAGTCTATTGCTATAGTGTCTTCTGCTGGATCGACTGCAGTTTATTGTCATGACACCAGATGTCACTGTTACTAATGCTTATCTGTAGTCTCTCTCTATTGCATTTCTATGATAAACCCAGTTCCTGTTACTCCACAACGTCTGATCTAAACTGACTCTGCTGCACCCAGCAACCATACTGGAAGGGGGAGTACTAGTCTAGTGATTCGGGAGGGAGGAAGCAAGTCCAAGTGCTCCTTCTTTTTAGGCCTAAGGATCTAGAGACTAACGTATGTCTGCTTCTCAGAAAAATCAAGAGAGAAAAAAAAAAAGCACTTGGAATCTGCTAAATCACAGGAGTCAGCAAGGTAACCTGCTACTACAGCTATACAGACTTTGCTGCTTGTGAGGGCCTACAGTTAAGACACCCATCAAACTTAACCACATCCTGGCCCGATGTGTCTCTCAAATATATATCCCGCAGTGGACTTTACAGCCACAATTGCCAAATTACATTTACTAGCCAAAGATTCTAGAGAAACAGCAAGATAGCATATCAAGAGTGCTGTTATTTGCCACTTTGCCAACCTCCATACCTTGCCATCTGGAAAGAGGATTTGCATTGTGTATGGATTATTGTTGGAAAAAAGATGTTAATTCTTCTACCTCTGGTCTAGTTTCCTGATTCCTACCACACCATATACTTGCCATTGCACAACTAGACCTCATGCTAGATGCCAATACACTGCCAACATCAAGGGCAACCCAAACTACCATCAGACAGGAAACACACCTACAGGGAGTGCCCCATGGGAACACAGGGTGCAACTTTCTCTCCCTGCAATGACCCTAAGGATCACCGACCAAAGGGAAACCACCATGACAAATTTTATAGTAAGAGCCACTACCACCCACATCTTCCACTCTGACTCCCCAAGGGTTTGCTGTGTACATATCATAGAAGGGAGGCGGGGTAGCAGCAATGCTCTGCCCTGCTTCTGTTGGGGACGGGAGGATGGACATTGAGAAGGACATGGAAAAGGGATCCAGGCTGCCACAAATATGGAGGTGTCAATGAGACCTGGCCTTGTTGCTGCAGTGCTGCCTCATTGCTGCTGTGAAAAACATTAGCCCAGGAAGGTATTTACTGTCCCTGCCCATAACAGCTGCTCCATGTGACCATGGTGGCATGCACCTTGCCAGACAGTGACAATTGCAAAGTGCAGTCCATGTTCTCCAACGTGACAGTACAAGGCAAGGATTGCTTTTTTGGAGAAATAATGACAGCTAGGTATCTTCCAGCAAGGCTGAGCGCCATCAGTTCCCTAAAGGCAGCAAAATCCACTAAGTAGTATGGTAACGACTTCACCATCAGTTACTTGGCCAGATGGGAATTAAGCTTGCACACCATCGGACTGCTGAGCGCTGAGAGTTCCATTATTAATGGCTGACAATGTAGCCAAGGAGGAGCAGTAGACTGAGTGGGAAAATCAGTATTTGATGATGGCGATGACAAGGACACTGTACTGCACGTGGATTTGGCCTGGCTACAATAAAGAAGAACAGGAGATGGAGGACACTCTTGTTGTGCTGACTGGTGGCCACTTCTATTTTTCCACTGGATTGGGTGATGGTGCTCCATGTGCTGCAATAGAGCCATGGTGCCTAAATTTGTGTTTCAACGGCTTATTTCAATCCTAAAGCCAAGCCTAGCTGCTTTTATCTTCCGGCACTGTGGAGAAATACTGCCAGATGGTAGATGCTCACAGGCTACATAAAGAGCTAAAAGCAGATACGCTTGGCTTAGGTCTGGCACATTTTGAGCCTGCTCCACAGTATTAGCGGCATAACCTGTTCCCCAGCTGACCATAACAAAAGCAGATCTGGCCCTGGCAATTTTTTGGAGGTTCTGGCCATACGTTGCCTCTGCTCTTAATTGATGCTGCAGGGGCCACCACCCTTTTCCTCTGATGTCACCTACTCCTCATCCTTCCCAGATCCTGTCCAACACACAATCATCATCATAGACTTCACCCTCCCACCATCAGACTGTGATATGTCATCATGGGCTTCTTGGACCCCTACCAATTCCCTGCTCTGTATTTGCCCCAAGTGATACTGTCACTACCACTGCCCATACCACCATCACCGAGGCTACAAAGGCTATTACTTCTGCCACCACCACCCATACCTATGCATGGGGTCTTCCACCTCCCCCTGAACCTGCCCCTCATGGCAGTCCAAAAGCTGACTGTTTTTCCCAAACACAACAGGAAGACTATATTGAGCTTCATCCACGTGGGGTTTTGTTGCGTCCCAGTAGGAGGGGGCAGTGAAGACAGAGATGATGGAAATGAAAGGCTTCTCTGGGGCTACAAGAAGGAGGAGCAGGAGCAATGCTGTTACCCCTGGCTCCAAAGCAAGGTGTCAGACTCAAAAGGGACATTTTAAACCTTAAATGTACCTAATTATATTTCTATACTTCCTCTTTCTTGTTTTCCTGCCAAATTTTCACAGGAAAATGGCACAGGGAGCAGGTTTTTTTTTTTGCACTATTCATGTGAAGTGAATCGCCAAAACTTTGGATTGATTGATTGAAGTTCGTAATGAACCTGATTAGTTTAGAATTGATTTGCTCATCTCTAGAGAGATATCATTTCACCTTCTGCCTACGGAAAAGTTAGAAGTTGCCCCATACACACATTACAAGCATATTAGAGTGCAGAATAAAGCAGGTATTGCTATGTACTATACATTACATCCATTCAAATCCTTTGCTAATTAATTTGCATTGCCATTTCCATAGGTACTGGTGAACAGTCCATACAAAATAGTAGCTTGTGATGGGACAATGCAGACTGCCACGGTAAATTGTACATAACTGTGCAAGTAAAAATTCAAGTCTTCAGTCTACAGCAGGGGTCTTATACACGAAGGCCAGATGCAGCCCCTGGGGCAATTATCCTCTGCCCATGATACCTCAAGGGGGTGGCGCTATCAACCATTGTGGAAGAGTTAATTTGTACAGGATAAGAGGCCCAGGGAGTAATATGGCACTGTTAGAGATGCACAGGTATCACTCTCTTCTCCCTGGTCCTTGGCTCCGGTTCTTCTGAACCTTTAAAGTTAAATAAAGTAAGGAGTTGATGACTTTACATTGGGGAAACAGGGGCAAATATACACAAATATCCAGACTTCAAAGTACCCCTGCTACAGGGCACTTCACCTTCTGCTGACGTTGTCGAGCCCTAAATGCTGCAGAAGGGGTGCAAGTTGGTGGGAGATGCAGCGGTTGTTGCATCAGGCTGTAACACTAAATAAGTGGCATGGTTTTCCCATGCTAGTTTATGGTGACGCTCCAGGTGTTGACGCAAGGCTGTCGTGCCAACATACACACCCTGGCCACTCCTCACCTTTTGTCCACATATCCTGCATACTGCCATGCTAACCTTCCCCAAAAAACTTGGTGAAAAACTCCCACATTTACGAGTATGGCATTTTCCCTCCACCACTGCATGGTGGCTGCCTACTGCTGCTTTTATGAACCCGTGCACTGCTAGTGTGTTCCTCACAGGTAGTCTCCCGAGTAGCAGACAGTGTACCTCTCCCGCGTTTGGCTGCAGATCTGCCACTACTTCAGCCCTGCTATCTCATGGGCACCTTCATCCCTGCTGCCTCTCTTCACCCGGCTCCCACGTGCGATCGGCTACATCATCATCTACATCTGTTTGGTCGCCACTTGTGTCACCCTCACCTCTCTCTTGCGCACATTCCTGAGCTCTCTGTACTCAGGACAGCAATACAGTTGAATGACGCAACGGGGCACAGAAGCGATGTCTCCTTGGTCCACCGTTTCCTCTAATAGGCCACAATGGGGTGAGGGTCATTATTTTGTAACTAGAGAAAGCACTATAGGGACATTGCAGCTGTAAAAAGGAGCATTTTTGTACTGGCAAACATTATAAGGGGGAAACTATGGGTACATCCGTTCTACTGGTGGCACTAAAAGGGGGTAGTTTTCTGTACTTTATAAGAGAGAATTTTTTGTACTGGCACATAAGGGGTAATTTTTTGTACTTAGCTCACATTATAAGGGAGCATTTTAGTACTGGCACACATTGTAAGGTGGCCACTATGGAACATTTGTTTTACAGAGGGCACTAAAAAGTTTTTTTTTGTACTGGCTAACAAAAGGGAGCTTTTTTTGTATTGGCACAAATAAAGGGGTATTTTTTGTACTTCCCCACATTATAAGGGTGCATTTTTGTACTGACACACATTGTGAGGGGGGTTATTTTACTGTCAAACATTATAAGTGTCATTTTATTGTACAGACACACATTATAGGAGGCATTTTATAATACTGGGAGGGGGGCATTATTACTTCTTGGGACAAAATGACGTACATTATTACTGTTGAGTGCACCGTTACCACAAAGTGCACTCTGGCAGAGAATTATTACTATTGGTGGGACTTTTGGGAGGACTGTTCCATTGGGAGGTTCCCTGGCACAGTATCAGCTTAGCACAAATATTTTTGGAGGACACTATGTTTACGGTACTATAAGTTTCAGGGACACTATTTGCTGGGCACAGTTATTTTTTAGGGCACTGTGTGCCAATAATGATTGAAGGGGAACAATCTGTGGGTAATAGTATTTTCAAGGGGATTATCTGTTTCGGTAGTGTAATTTTGGGAAGCACAGTGGTCACCATATTAGAGGTGGCAGGATGGGGTGTTCAGAAGGTTTGGAGGAGGATGGAAAAGTAGGAAACTTTCTGTTTTTGTAAAACTCTGCAGAGACAAGAGATGGCTGACGCGGCGATATATTAGACCGCCCTTTAATACTGAGGCACAGTTATTCTATGAATAAACTAACAGATTAACTGCAAATATGCCAGCAGTTCAACAAGATGCACACGGCGATATATTAGACTGCCCTTTAATACTGAGGGACAGTAATTCTATGTGTAAACTAACATTAACGGGGATTGTGGCAGCAGTTCAACAAGATAAATGTGGCGATATATTAGACCACTCTTTAATACTGAGGCGCTGCAATTCTATATAGAAAATAACAGATTAATGGGGATTGTGGCAGAGAGTTCAACAAAATGCAGAGAGCAATATAATAGACTGTCCTTGAATACTGAGGAACAGTTATTCTATGTATAAACTAACAGATTAACTGCAAATATGCCAGCAGTTCAACAAGATGCACGCGTCGATACATTAGACCACTCTTTAATACTGAGGCACAGTAGTTCTATGTATAAACTAACAGACTAATGCTGATTGTGACAGCAGTTGAACAAGATAAACGTGGCGATATATTAGACCACCCTTTAATACTGAGGCACAGTAATTCTATGTATAAACTAACAGATTAACAACAAATGTGCCAGCAGTTCAACAGGATGCAGACAGCCATATATTACACTGCCTTTGAAATGTGTCTAAATGTGTCTCACAGCGGAGACCGGGCAGGTTGAGGCTTTTATAGGGCTGTGACATCACAGGGGATGGGTATCTGCTGATTGGATGGCTGCATGGCATAATGGGTCATATCACGTTCTCGGCTTCTTACTTTTACTTTGTAACAAGTGCAGCAGCCATTTTTAAAAAAAATCTGATTTGTTACCACGAAGCACGAGGACATTCGGATTCATGGTGAATCGAATTTTTCCTAAACTTCAGATCAAATTCTACTTTAGATGCTTCGATTAACTCAACACTAATATAAACATGCGATAATCACTACAGTATATAATCTATATATACAGACGTGACAATTACCTATCCTATAATACATAATGTATATATATATATATCAGTTGCCTATAGCAACCAATCAGATTCCTCCTGTCATTTTTGCAGTCCCTTTGGAAAATGAAAGGAACAGATTAACTTGAACAGATTAGAATCTGATTGGTTGGTATGGGCAACTAAACCACTTCTACTTTACACCATTTTGATAAATGACCGCAATAATCTATATATACATAAATGTGATAATCACCTATACAACAGTATATAATCTATATATACATAGACATGTGATAATGACCTATAATACAATATATAATCCACATATATATAGCATACCCCCCAACCGTCCTAGATCTGGCGGGACAGTCCCGGATTGCAGTGGATGTCCCGGTATAGGGGAGGTATGTCCCGCTTTCTGGCAGCTGTCCCCATAATGAAGTAGAGAGCCGTCGCTGGTCGGGGGCGGACGGCCAGCAGTCAACCTAAGCTACTTTCTGTGAGGGGCACAATGTAGGCATATTACTGGGGGCACAGCTGGGCATATTACTGGGGGTATAATGTGAGCATATTACTGGGGGGCACAATGTGGGCATATTACTGGAGGCACAATGCGGGCATATATTAATAGAGGGCACAATGTGGGCATGTTACTGGGGGCACAATGTGGGCATATTATTGGGCGCACAATGTGGACATATTACTGGGGGCACAATGTGGGCATATTATTGAGGGCACAGCTGGACATATTACTGGGGGCACAGCTGGGCATATCACTGGGAGCACAATGTGGGCATATTACAGGGGTAACAATGTGGGCATATTACTGGGGGGTACAGCTGGGCATATTACTAGAGGCACAATGTAGGCATATTACTGGGGGCATAGCTGGACATATTACTGGGGGGCACAATGTGGGCATATAACTTGGGGCACAAGGTGAGCATATTACTGGGGGCACAATGTGGGCATATTACTGAGACCACAGCTGGACATAATTCTGTGAACAATGTGGGCATAAATACTGTGCTGTGGCATGAAGGGGGAATAATTACTATGTGGGGGCATTAAGGGGACTGGGTGGGATTAGGTGTATAGTTAGGTTTTGGGTGGAGTTAGAGTCGTGGCCTAGTGCAGAAAAAATTTGCCGAGGCGCACAAAGTGAGCCGCACAATGTGTCACTCTTTGGTGGTTTACAAAGTTGGGAGGTATGCATATAGACATAAATAATTATGCTACAGTATATACAGGAATCTACATAAACACAGACATACGATAATCACCTATAATTAATTATATAAAACTGAGTGTATGTGTGTATGTATGTCCGCTAAAGGAATCTGCATCGTCGCATTTACAATCACGTAATTTGGCACAAAGGTACATCAGGTGTCCAGGAAGGCTTTAGACTGGGTCTCAGCTCTCTATGACATACTGTTCCTGAGATATTCCCCAAAAAAATGCAAATATGGCACATCACATGACCTACATTAGCCAATAGAAGCCTGCAGGTCTTTCTCCTCATATCCCAAATGCCATACACACTGTCACATGTCCCTTATCAGCCAATAGAAGCTCGCAAGCCCTTAGTCTCCACATACACACAGTTTCATACCAGGTTTCCAAAACAACCCAGGAATTTTTCTTCACTGCTGTAGGTCAGCTTTAAAGGGACAGGGCACTGTGGATGACACTGTTAAGGAGCAGAGTGCTGTGGAGGTCACAGTTAAGGGGGCAGGTAGGATGGCCATTCAGACCACACTCTAAGGACGGACTTAAAAGCCCCACTCCCAGGTCCTGCTAAGCCACGCACCTGACCCGGTTAGGTCACACACCCTTCCACTCTGCAGCTGACAAGGATTGAAAAAATGAAGGTAAAAATCAAC